>CP136067.1:146101422-146536900 GCA_032622095.1 Siphonodentalium dalli | reverse complement strand
CGATAAAATTCGTTAGCAATCTTTTGCACCAGCTTTGCTATTCAATAATATTAATAATATATGCCTTTATAAATGACAATAACAGGATAACTCAATCGCTCCTTCATAACAACATTTCAACTAATGTAACAGGGGGGGGCAAAATTTTTTTTACGAGACTTGAGGGTAGGGTGGGGGTGGGTGGGGTACCCGAGGGCCGGAAACAGTTTTTTGACCACTTTTTTTTGCATTTTTTTTTTCATTGACATATTTTTCAACTGTTTTAAAACATATTTGTTTATATGTTGTGGCTTGTTGCAATATGAGAAGCACTAATACATTCAATATTGATATAATTACCCCCCATAAAGTTGATATAAAATGGAAAAATAGTGAATATTGTGGGGGTGGGTCCCAAAATTTTCATTGATTTTTTTTGCTTGGCAGTTTTTATATTGAAAATTGTCTAGTTCACGGTGTAGTTCAATAAAATAATACTTCAGATAGCTCTAGGGTAGGGTGAACTTAATGCAGCCTGACAATATCAGCTAACAACTCATGACAGAATATTACAATAATTCTTATACTTCATGACAGTCTCTTTACTCATACAGTTAGCTGATGCATGAGTGTAATGTATTGAAATAATGTATCAGAATAATGTATAGTTAATAATATAATAGTAGACACAGGTAGACATATAATAGTAAATCAAGAGTACAGCTGGTATACTGTAAAACAGAAGACCAAGTTATCTTCCCTACACCAACACCAACACAATGACGTTACGCTTACTGTGACCTCGTCTCCACGGTCACGTCACTAAAGTGCACATCCGTGTATATGGATTTCGCACTAAATTGACCATCCGCGTTCAAACTCAAAGGGTTAAACATTATTTTAGGCCTAGCCAATCCTAAGTCGTAATGCGAGGTCGGGTCGGTGGTCATGCAGGCATACATAAAAGCTAATTCGTACACTGGTTCATATGCACATTTTCCTTTTTGGTATTACTATAGGCTCTAGGCCTACTAGTTGATGCTGGTTGATGTCTGAAAAAAAGTTAAATTTAATTTTGTGTAATTGTTTATTCTATTATAGGCCCTAACACTGGCCCTAGTTATTTTTTGTTGTCATTCCAGGGGATTCAACATATTTTTCATCTACTCACACAGATGAATAGGCTGGGTTATAAATTTACCAATATAATCACATCAGTATAGCGTATATGCCCAGGAACTGTGTTGTGGGAGGAATAAGTAATCGACTCCTTAACCACAGCAGAATTATGGGTAACTTTTCAGGATTTATTCGGAAATATGGCTTGTTGCCATTCATCGAAAAGCTCTCAGGGTGAGCTTTCCGATGAATGGCAACAAGCCATGTCTAATAATGGAATGTTTTCTTGGGAATCAAAAATTATTTTATCCAATGTATTTAGCATTGGAAGATTTTGTACCCGCCACCCCTGCCATTGCGGTGAGTAAGTGCACCATTATAATCAGTAAATATACTTTAAATATTCTATTTGCAATATCCTACTGGCATATGAGAGAGAAGTCACTTCTCCTTTGACAAAAATAGGGAGAAGTGGCACAATTTAGGGAGATGTCTCCCAAGACGGCTGGCCCCTGGGTGGACTAAGATGGAATGATTGAATGTTGTAAAAATTATTGTTATTGTTATGCTTCATTGGAAAGCTTATCGTTCTCTAAAATTTCAATATTTCAGTATTTCGAACATGGCTTGTCCTTTTATTTCAATTTATGTTCTTCAGAATCTCAATGACTATGTATAGGGACAAGAGGGGAACTCAGAGGATGAGCTTGTTCATTGACAACAAACACTGTAGTTCAGATTCAAATGGGCTGTTTATTATTATAAACATAAACAACCAATAATCAACTTAAATATAATATATTGTCAAGAAGTTGGAGGCCAATAACGCCCTCCCACCTGCTGATATATAACTATGTTCCATAAACATACCTAGCATCAATAACCTAGCTATTGCCTTAGTAATATTGGTAACATATATGTAGCCATAATAAAAAGTTTTGAATTTCAAGAGACAGATTAGTGTGAGATGAAACATAAATCTCAAGCTGCTAACATAATATTGGGGTGGGAAAATGAATACTGATAATCAAAGAAATATGGGAATTATGTTTGCACAAAAAAGATATTTTTTCTATTCCCGAGTAAAATGGATGACAAATAGACTGCGCATGTCCGTACATAACACGTCATGCTCTAAAAGGGGGACCACCCATTCTAAATTAAGTTCGATTGCTTTGAAAATAAAAATGATTATTTCATAATCAAGGTTTAAAACACCAAAACATGGTGATGATGATGTCAATATCGAAGGGGGTGCGAATCTACCTGTGTCTTTTCACCGAAAATTCTCTGAAGACTTGTATGCATGTTATCAGCAACATTGATGCCTGGAAAACTATTTGTTTTTCCACTGAGAAAGAATCATCAGTGTCGTAGCTGGCAAAACCCAAAATATTGAATTGCAGTTTAAATTTCATTAAAAAAACTATTATATAATGTATAATAAAAATACAGATGTACAGTTATAAACATAATGATTTTTTATTTTATCACACAACTGGTCACTTGTACATAGTACCATGAAATCCAGCGACTTGGCTGTATGGAATGTATTTACTGTTAAACTAAGTTCTCAATGATGTGTAATGCAACATTTTATTATGTCGGTGCGTAACACTACATTTTATTACATCGGTCCTTCTCTGGATTTTGAATCGGTAAAAATCTTTATTCAATTAAAAAAACAAATATCGTGGTGACATTGACATCATGGAAGGGGGTTGAATACATATCTATTTGACCCAATCTTTTCATGGAAAACTCATTTGACATTTTTGCACCAATGACTCAGGAAAATAATGTCAATAATGATCTCGAGATTGATAGCCTGCTGTGTGATTACCGAGAATATATACACGCATGTATTGTTGGTTGTCAATTCATAACATAATCATGAGGTGTATTAAATCTTAATTACATTTACACTTCTCAGATCGAATGCATATTGTTCAGTGGCTTCTCCTGCAGAGATATTGACTTTTGATTGATCAAATAAAAACTAAGTGGGTGCAGTTCTATTTAAATGGAAAGCGGAGTTTATATCTTTTAGTCGTATTGTGCTTGCGATTTAGAATTAACACCTTTGATCTAGTCTGTCTATAACCCTTGCAGTCCCAAATTAATATTTCAAAGTTTTTTCTGCCAGGGTAGAAATGGTGGGGCCAGTAGGTTGGGGCAAACAGGATAGTTATAGTAAAACCCACCAATATTTTAATCGGGTAGAAAAAAAGTAGATGGAGGAAAGAATTTTTTTTTTTGGTATAAATATTCTCTACTGCTTGATCCTACAGTCAACAATCAAGCCTGAGTTTAGTGTGCCTGTCATTTGCAGAATGAGGTCCCCAGGGGGTGATTTTAATGACACTATCGCGCATAGCAGGCTGGCATCACTAAATTCACCCACTGAGGACCTCATTCTGCAAATGACAGCACACTAAACTCAGGCTTGTCGACAAGCAGTGGATCTGCAGAGTAATTTCACAATATTTGTTTAAAACGATATGTCTCATTCCGCGGTATAATAACAATAAACTGGGATTTCTTTTTCAATGAAAAAGTGTAAATGGTGGAAAAGGAGAAATAAAAAAAAATGTCTCTGTTCACAAATATTTATAAAACGGGGGAAATTCGTTGTGGGAATGGTTTATTTTAGAGTTTGCCTTTTTTATTTTGAATACTATTCATTTTACTCTTTTACTGAGCGAGCAATTTTTTATATGCAAGTTTTGAAAAAAACGGGACGTTTATACCTTCATCTGAGCGTAATTGCATATATACGCGATTGGCCGGTATTCCGGCCATGACGTAATCTCGCGTTCTACGGTGGTCGCTGTGCTACACTTTAATTTTTATATTTCAACAAATACTCAATGGTACGACTAATAATTTAGTGTTTCATAAAACTCATATTACAACTGTTTTAGCTGTCCAAAATTTATCGCGATTAGATTTGGCAGAACGAAGTTTCAGCCGATTGAAAGCTGGATACAGTCTCCATTTGATCAAATTTCTGCAATTACGGGCCCTGCCATCTTGCTTATCGCGACCTCTCGTTTCGCATTAGGTCATATCGCCTTATATGGCTCATAAGTGACCTAAAAACTATATTTATGGGCAGAAACTTTAGTGATGTATTCTCGGGACATTTATAACTCCCAAATGTGTGAAGAAATTCCCTCTAATTTACATAATTCACGCTAGCGATTGTCGGATGTAAACACATGTCATATGAGTTTTGTTCAAGAATATTCAAGTTTCTGAGTTCAATAAATCATAACAATTTTGCGCAAAGGCACACACTAAATCGATTTACACGAGAATAAAGCTCAGAATATTGCCTTTAAGCCAATACACTGCACACTTTAGTTAAAGTCTGAACTGAATGAAATAAAATTGGGTATGTGAGTTTATTGACCCAAAATACAGGTCAAGTTCGAATTTGGGTTCCGCCCGCCAATTTTCACCAGAATTATGGCCCTTTGCTGAAATTACCTGGGAGTATTTTGCCACACCCTAGCAATGCTCTTGTTATTAGAGGATTGGATTATTACACTTTACTACAAGTTACGTTTGATAAACATTACATACACACAAAACTTCTGAATGGAATAATGGCAGCGTACATGTAAGCGAAATTTCCTTGACTATGGTAACACTTTAAGATTGAACTTAATGTGCTGACATTTGCAAAATGAGTTCCCCAGAGGGTGAATTTAGTGATACTACCCCATACAGGGGACCTCATTCTGCTTAGGCCTAATATTCTGGGAAGTATCTATAGTCTGAAATTAAAAATTTTGTTAGTTACTTTTTCCCTTCTCTTCAGTTTTATCTCCCCTAATTTGCAGAAGGTAAAATGCATAATGATGCCATAATCGAGGTGACTTATTGGTGAACATCAACTTCAATCTGATCCTAGGTCTCCCATAGCAGTTGAGGCCAAAGCAAAATGAGGTCCCCAGAGGGTGAATTTGGTGATGCTATCCCGCTGTGCAGGATAGCGTCACTAAATTCACCCTCTGTGTACCTCATTCTGCAAATGTCAGACACATTAAATTCAGGTTTGTAACACATGTTACACATGTGGCTACCAAACCTGGCTTTATGTGTAACTATAACTTAATTTAAAATTATCCCATGCAACCTATAATAATAATAATAATAAAATTAGTCACTAACACCACCTTGACAGAGTTAATTCTGTTTTAGCACCAGGGCCCCAGGTTTATTGTTGTTTTTTATACTACTCCCCATAGGAGATTCACTGTTTATTTTAAAGGCCATAAGTACAAAAGACGTCAACACCTCTCCTGCAGTGCTAACAACACCACGAATATTTGTTGATCTTAGGGGACACCTTTCTCTTATAATTAAATCTCTAGTGCGTTGACAGCGATCGTTCTGCCTCTTGTTATTTAACGTTAGCAAACTTGTCATGAAAGACTGAGATATGGATTGAATATACCAAACGATTTTTAAGCAGTATTGTAAGTGGTGTTATGATAGTGTTTGTCTTTCTATGCACCAAACTGTTTGACGTCGCTGATAACATATCCGACCCTGCACTACCGTGGAATCTAATATATCGAATTTGAGACTAGGCTCACAATGAAACCGGAATGATACAACACTTCTTCTTAGATGTTTGTGAGTGAATTCAGACGTTATCATCCAGTCTGATCATTTGACTTTAGCGTTCAGAACTTCCTGTATGGAATTTATGCAGATCAAGTTCTATTTCCGTAGGTGGATCGTGAATATAATGGATTCTTGAAGGATTTGGTTTCACACCATCATATTAAGGAATACTTTGAGGAACTTTAAACAAAAGGAATCCAGTTAAGCTTAGTGGACAGGAATTTGTTCTTTTACAGTATTATCTGTAATATGACGTACATTATATACATGTGGAAAAACTATATAGTGTGACAGTGAAGACAACAAATGACATGATAATTCACTAATTAATTCCTGGTGGACGTATGGAACATCTTACTTACTCTGGAGAAAAACCTTGATGTCATACATGGATGAAAACTATACACACATCAAATTGTCACAAATTAAAAACATCAGATGATATTTTAGTTAATTGGTAATTTTGTGATGGACAAAGTTAAGGAACATCTTGCTTATTATGGATTAAAACACAGATTTTTACATTAGAATTTCCTGGATACTGAGGTCCTCAGAGGGTGAATTTAGTGATGTTAGCCTGCTATGTTCATCTCCATGTTTAGGAACCTCACAATTTTCATATGACATTTATTTGTTGTCTTCTGTGATTGAGGATACTTCTCATGGAATATATATATCAAGAAATTTCTGCACATATATACGCACCTCAGATATATGCTTTTCTTCAATGGCTCCTTGACATTCAAAAGCTGTGTTGGTGAAATCGGTTCTCTTTTGTTGTGTGGTGAATGTTAAAATTTCAAATCACAGAAATACTCTATTGATTTCAGTTTCTTCCTATATATGAACAGTTTCTATTAGTTTTGTTCCCATTATAGAGTTTTTATCACTCATCTTTATTGTATTGTTTAATTTGCATGTTTCTTGGTGTAGATCTTTCAAGGAATAGTGTTTCTTACAGTGATATTTCCCTATGCATCTCATCCGATTGCTTTCTATAAGATTGTTGATTGATGTCTCGGTCACACTGATTTTTTCTGATTTGAGACTTTAGGCATTTAAATTATTTACATAGTTGCATCTGATGTGTCTTTTGTGCTCTCATATACTTTCTTCGAGTAGCTTTCAAAGTAAAAAGGATGGTCTGGAATATATTTAAAATGATTTTGTGGACAAACTTCAGTCCCAAAATTTATAAATTATTCTAATTAGAAACTACGAGTTGCCTATCAGTACAATATGAAGTTTCGAACGAGATACATGAGAAAGAGTTCTGCGACTGGAAGAGCCCCTCATAAATATGCTCCTCGAAAACCCTTCAAAATACCAAAATATCCACCTCTCAAGTGGAAAACTGAGGCAAAAATTGATACACATGAGAACATTGATTTTGTTCCGGGAGGAGGTGACGTTCAAATTCCTATGAATAAATTCAAGTGGGAAGCCATCGGAAAGCTGGACACCTTAGAAAATGTTCACTATCAGCCATCTGGTGGCAATGTTAAAATTCCTGTCAATCGTATTCAATGGGATGCAGATGCCAAAATTCGCTCTCTGCTGAATCTTGATTATGTACCAGAGAAGCGAGATTTCAAAATCGCTCATAATGATACGAGATGGAAAAAGCAGTCTAAAGTTGACTCTCTTGCTAATATCGGCCATTTGCCAGGAAAGAGTAATTTTCGTGCTCCACATTGGCAACTTGATTGGGAAAATCAGCCCAAAGTTGGATCTCTAGAAAATGTTGACCATAAGGCTGGTGGTGGAGGGGTGAAGATTTTCAGCAGAAGTCCGAGATGGAATGCTTCTGCGAGAGTTGCTTCCCTTGATAATCTGACTCATACACCCCATGGAGGTGATGTTTCAATACCTAATTTTCGCAATTCCTGGAACAAAGAGTCTAAGGTTGGATCTCTTGATTACGTCCAACATGTTCCTGGTGGTGGAGATGTTATATTGCCGAAAAATAGCATCAAATGGGGTAAAAATTCAAAAATTGGATCGTTTGACAACATTTCTCATGAACCAGGAGGCGGGTCTGTGGCGATTCCACAAAACAATTTTGATTGGAACAGCAAATCAAAAATTGGGTCACTTGATAATGTTGGCCATCATCCTGCCGGCGGTGATTTTTCGCTCCCGAAAAATAAAATTGACTGGAATCGTCAGTCAAAAATTGATTCCTTAGACAACTTGGCTCATCAACCGGGAGGAGGCGATGTGCTAATTCCAAAAAACTATATCCACTGGAAAACTGGAGCAAAAATTGGTTCACTGAGCAATGCTGACTATCAAGCAAGTGGGGGAAATGTGACGGTTCCTCGTAACGAATTGAACTGGAAAAAAGTTTCGAAAATCAGGTCTCTGGAAAATGTTAGTTATTCTCCATCTTACAGAGATTTCACAATCCCTAGAAATAGATTGGGATGGAAAAAGCAGTCTAAGATCTTATCATTGGAGAATATATATTATACTCCTAGAGGAGGTGATTTTGTTATGCCGAAAAATAGCACAGATTGGAAAAAGAGCTCTAAGATTGGGTCATTGAATAATGTTGGTCATATGCCTGGAGGTGGTGATGTTGTTCTTCCTATAAATAAGATCGATTGGAAAGTTGGATCGAAAATCGGCTCACTGGAAAATGCGGGTCATATCGGAAAAGGAGGCAATGTGAAAATACCTCAGAATAAAACAAATTGGAAGGCGAGTTCTAAAGTTGGTTCGCTTGATCAAGTTGGTCACAAACCCATGGGCGGTGATTTTGTCATTCCGAAAAATAAAACGGAATGGAACACTCAAGCGAAAATTGGTTCATTAGATAATGTCGACCACGCTGCTGGTGGAGGCAATGTTGCTATTCCAAGAAACAAGACTGATTGGTCCAAGGAAGCGAAAATTGGGTCGCTTAATAACGTTGGTCACAAGCCGAAGGGTGGTGATTTTAAAATTGAAAAGAACAGCATTGATTGGAAGACAGGGTCAAAGGTCGGATCACTTGAAAATTCAGCATATATAGCGGGCGGCGGTGATGTTCATATTCCAAAGAACAAAACGGAATGGAAGAAGCAGGCTAAAATTGGGTCGCTTGATAATGTGGGTCACAGGCCTAAAGGTGGTGATGTCATAATTCAGAAGAACAGGATAGATTGGAATGCAGGGTCAAAGGTTAAATCACTGGGAAATATGGAACACACCCCTGGCGGTGGCGGAGTGATAATTCCGAAACAGAAAACAGATTGGAAGAAAGAAGCAAAGATTGGGTCACTTGAAAATGCAGATTATAAAGCCGGCGGTGGTGATGTTCAGATTCCAAAGAACAGAACAAATTGGAAGAAAGAGGCGAAGATAGGATCTTTGGAGTATGCTGATCATGTTCCAAGAGGTGGCCATGTAGAAATACCGAAGAACCGCACTGATTGGAAGAAGGAAGCTAAAATTGGATCGTTGGATAATGCTGACTATGTCCCACTTGGAGGCGACGTTATCATACCGAAGCAGAGAACCAATTGGAAGAAAGAATCCAAGGTGAAGTCATTGGATAACATCAGTCATGTACCTAGCGGCGGAAACGTTGAAATTCCAAAGAACGAAACTACCTGGAACAGAGAGTCGAAGATTTGTTCATTAGAGAATTTGAGTTACGTTCCTCACGGTGGTAATGTCGATATACCTAGGTTTCAAGTTCAGTGGAAAAATGAGTCCAAAATTAGGTCATTTGATAATGTTGGATATCTTCCAAAAGGTGGCGACATTGCTATCCCCAGAAATAGAATTGATTGGAGAAGTGGTTCAAAAATTCAGTCACTTGATAATTTGACTCATGTACCACAAGGTGGTAATGTGACTATTATCAATAGGAATATGGATTGGACTTCTTCTTCCAAAATTAGCTCCATGGATAATGTTCAGCATATACCTGGTGGCGGGGACGTTATTATGCCGAAAAACAAAACAAACTGGAAG
This sequence comes from Siphonodentalium dalli, assembly GCA_032622095.1. Taxonomy (NCBI): domain Eukaryota; kingdom Metazoa; phylum Mollusca; class Scaphopoda; order Gadilida; family Siphonodentaliidae; genus Siphonodentalium; species Siphonodentalium dalli. The sequence continues at coordinate 146,527,201 of CP136067.1, read as the reverse complement.
AAAGAATCGAAAGTTGGCTCTTTGGAAAAAGCTGATTATGTTCCAGGTGGTGGTGATGTGATGATTCCCAAAAATGCAATCATTTGGGAGAAAAGGTCGAAGATTAGTTCTCTTGATAATTTAGGTCATGTACCCAAAGGTGGAGATGTAGTGATTCTGAAGAATAAAACCGATTGGAGAGGTGAATCAAAAGTTGGGTCTCTTGATAATGTTGGACATATTCCGAAAGGTGGTGAAGTTGATATTCCGAAAAACAGCGTTGAATGGAATAGACAGTCTAAAGTTGGTTCTCTCGACAATGTTGATCATGTTCCTAGCGGAGGTGAGGTTGTGATTCCGAAAAACAAGACGAACTGGTCGAAACAATCTAAAGTTGGTTCTCTTGATAATGTTGATCATATGCCGCATGGAGGAAGTGTTGTTTTACCTCGAAATGATATTGGTTGGAAAAAGGAATCGAAAATTGACTCTCTTGATAACATTGGTCATGTTCGACAAGGTGGTAATATCTCGATTCCGAGAGAAAAAATTAAGTGGAAAAAAGAAGCGAAAATTTCTTCTTTGGATAATATTGGTCATGAACCACAAGGTGGTGATGTTATCATCCCGAAGAAGAAAATTAAATGGAAAAAAGAATCGAAAATTGATTCCCTTGATAACATTGGCTACATTCCAATGGGTGGCGAAGTTTCTCTGCCTCAAAATGATATAGATTGGAAGAAAGAGTCTAAAATTAGATCGTTGGATAACGTCGATCATGAACCAGGTGGCGGCGATATTCGGCTTCCTAAAAACAAGGTAAAATGGAAGAAAGAATCAAAAGTTGATTCCCTTGATAACATTGGCTACATTCCAATGGGTGGTGAAGTTTCTCTGCCTCAAAATGACATACACTGGAAGAAAGAGTCAAAGGTTGGTTCGTTAGATAACGTCGATCATAACGCAGGAGGGGGCGACGTTCGGCTTCCTAAAAACAAGGTTAACTGGAAGAAAGAGGCGAAAGTTGACTCATTGGATAACATCGATCACAGTCCTGGTGGTGGTGAAGTTGAGATGCCCAGAAATGAGATACACTGGCAAAAACAGTCAAAAGTAGGTTCTCTTGATAATGTTCAGCATCAACCAAGGGGCGGTGATGTGACTATTCCTCAGAACAGAATCCGTTGGGTTAATGAATCAAAGGTTGATTCCTTAGAATATCTCGACCATTCGCCTGGCGGTGGGAATGTTATTATGCCCAAGAACAGCGTTGATTGGAAAATGGTTTCAAAAGTTGGGTCACTAGATAATGTGAGCCATACCCCTCGTGGTGGCGATGTTGTTATTCCACGTCATTTTGTTCAATGGTCGGAAGAGTCAAAGGTCGGTTCTTTAGATAATGTTTACCACACCCCTCGTGGTGGCGATATCGTCATTCCACGTCATCGTGTCCAATGGTCGGAAGAGTCAAAGGTCGGTTCTTTAGATAACGTTTATCACTCCCCTCGTGGTGGCGATGTTGTCATTCCACGTCATCGTGTTCAATGGTCGGAAGAATCAAAGGTTGGCTCTTTAGATAACGTCTACCACACCCCTCGTGGTGGCGATGTTGACATTCCACATAACAGGATTGCATGGAACAAAGTTCCAAAAGTTGGTTCACTTGAAAACATCAGTCATAGTCCAAGAGGTGGCAATGTCATTATTCCAGAAAACAGCGTAAACTGGAATACAAGTCCAACGATGAACACACTGGAAAATGTTGACTATACTCCTGGAGGTGGTGATGTTTTGATTCCTAGAATGCAAGTTAGTTGGCAAGTTCGCTCAAGCAGGAACATTCACGATCGGACACACAAGAAGATTGAAGCTTTGAGAAAAGAGAATCCAGAGTCGCCTAGCGGATATCTGAAGATTTGGAAGGATGAGCGAGCAGAGAAGAAAAAGGAAAGACAGGTTAAAAGACGGAAACGTCGGAAAAAACATACAGAACCAGAATCCTCCTGTGACGATAGTTCGGATAATGCCGGTTATGTGGAAGATCATTCAAATATCGGTGGAGAAAATAATCATCGTGATCATGCTGTGATGTCTCCTGTAATAGAAAAATCTATTTCGAGAAGCAATACTGATGTTTCTGTTTATAGTAGTTTTAGCCATAGTAAAGATGTTCCTGTCAATGGCATGGTTTACACGGATGTATCTGGAGGCAGGGTTTACAGGGATGTATCTGTTAATGATGAGATACATGACAATAGGTTGCAATCGTTTGAGTATGACAACGAGGCAGAACCAAAAAATGAATTCCTTGTTTATCAAAAGCCTCAATATGGCAGTGATAAACAACAAAACAACACAACAAATTTGGCAGATTTTAGGACTACAAGAAAAAGTTCAACTCATGGGAGAATGTTGAATAAATCGCCTAATGGTCAGAAGACTGTAGGAAAGTATGGTGCTAAGACTGAACTCAGCAGTTCAAATGGTGCTACTCAAAAGCGTGACAGAAATGGCTTTCAGTCGACTTCTCAATATTCGTCGAATATTTTGAATGGAAACGGAAATACTCAGGAATATTCTTCCTCTGCAGAGTCTTCACGAACCTTAAGCTCTTGTTCTGTTTTACCACCGATACCACCAAATGATACCGCTCACGATAGATCAGCAACAAAAGAGCGTGATGTTAGAACGTCTCGCAAAAAATCTTATGCCAGAGATGAACCTGTTTTACCAGCGATTCACAGAGATGGAAATAACACGCCTTATGTTATTGATCCCAGTAGCGGAACGCGGACATATCTTCGGAACTTACGGGAAACTTCGGATCCTGGACAAATGATTGATGATGTAGCGCATTGGCCAGGCGGAGATCTCGAAAGATTTGTGGATCCCTTAAAAGGTTTATATATTGTTGCGAATGTAACCCAACAAAGTAAAAAGATGGTGCATATCTCCTCCCAAGGGCTGTAACGATACACTTGGTCATGATACGAAATGAATTGAGATACATGATCAATGATTTGATACATATCACAGTACACTATATTAGTGTTCTCAAATGATTTATTACCAGAAAAAATACACATAATAGCAAGCCTGAGTTTAGTGTGCCTGTCATTTGCAGAATGAGGTCCCCAGAGGCTGAATTTAGTGACGCTATTCCGCATAGCGGGCCAGCATCACCAAATTCAACCTCTGGGGACCTCATTCTGCATGGCCTCATCTGCTATGGGAGACATAGACTCAGATTGAAGTTCCCAAATGGTGAATATTGTGATGTACACCCATTGGGAACCTCGATTACGCACTAAATTCAATTCGAGCCAAGCTTTAGCTAGGCTCGATTCAAATTTAGTGGTTGAGGTTGATAAATTTTGTTTAGAATTGCGACGAATTTTAGATCCATTTTATCACATAATCACATTTTAGCAAGGAAAAACGATCTCGATATGGCTGGGGTAAAAAAAACACATTTATATTGATTTCCTTATCACAACCAAAGAGGAATTAACTCGTTTCGTACAGGACAGGAAATGGATATATCATGTACTTCATGTACTTGTTATCAGGGAATGAAACTTTTATAATAAAATGTTTTGCGCATAGTACCATGTATTCAATATAGGCCGCTCACCTATAGTGAGGGGTCCAGGAAGATGTAACCTATTTTTGGCGTCATGGGGGTCTCGTGCCGTGATTCGTGACAACATAGTTCCAAAATGGCGGCGCCCAGTAGCCTATATATATAAGACATAGATGCGTAGACAAGTTTTCGGTTGGAAATCACCATGGCAGGTGAATCTTGACCCCTTCAGTAGAAGGAACAAGAAGCGAGAGAAATTTAAGTATATTCCAGGATCATATTTTTTGGAAATTAATTATATTTGATTCAATATGTCGCATGCAGACATCTCGTATAGCGACACTACAGCCCCCAAACGCATAATTTTCCTAATAATAATGGTACCTACCCAAAATCTTTGGAATATTTAGAGACCACGGATTATCACCCATATAGTATGAGTTGTCACGTGGAGAATTCTGTCATGACAAATGGTCTGGCCCAGCATTAAATTAGCGCATACATTGCTATATATCATGATATAAAAGTAAGCATTTTAACGTTAGAAAACGGGGTTTGGGGGCCATTTTGAATGGCCCCCCTCTGTCGGTGATGGGTGACTTTCGAGCAAGGCTAGTTCCAGATGTTGGCAAAATATTCCTGGATCATTTAACTTTGGAAATAATTTATATTTGATTCAAAATGTCGCAAACATATCATCATATAGCGAAATTACAGTCCCCAAACGCATAAATTTCTGAAAATAGGTTGCTATGGCAACCGGTCAAAATTGATGGTATCTACCCAAAATTTCTAGAAGATTTATAGACTACGGATGATCACCCATATAGTATATGTTTTCACGCGGAGAATTCTGCCATGGCAAATAGTCTGACCCAACATTGAATAAATGCATAAATTGCTATACAATTATATAAAAGTAAGCATTTCTGCAAACAATCTCGTCTGTGAGTAATGTTTTCTCAAAAGAATCACGTCCCAAACGAGTTAAAGAAAAAATGTTGTTCAATTTTAAATGTATCTTTTCACGTTGACAAAATTTTTCAACCACCCTTATCACCCATGTTTGTTCACAGTCAACACTAAATAACCCAACACAAATCGATTATCATAATAATAAAGTTCCAGCATTGACAACGACATCATTGCTTTAAGCTCTCACATCACTGTGCGAGCCAATAATACACGTGTGTCTTACTAAAAAATATGAGCTAATTATGTAATAAAATAATATTATTTGGTCACAGAACAGTTGACAGGAGCTTTTTTCCCCAATTTATTTTCCACGAACAAGGACAGAAATTGTGGCTAATGTTAGCACATTACTACATTTTTTGACTGAAAATCTATCTTTTAAAACTTTCACTGCTGATTCCCATTCAATTACATGCAAAAAGTATGAGATAACTCGTAGTTGGCAGTGAATGTGTTAAAACTATTTAGGTGAAATATTTCCAACGCCAGGTGTGATATCATGAGTCTATTTTATTTTTGAGGTGAACGTTTTGAAAACTTTATGAATTTTTACATGTTCAGATAATAAGTTCAACAAACTATGGTCGTTTGTTGAACATATTAACTGAACACCCCCCCCCCCCCCCCATGAAAAGGAATTCTTCTGTACTTCCATTATATTTTTGTTTGTCTGTTGTCTGCTTATTTTTCTTGAATAAATAAACCACTCCTACCAATGTATAATTTTATAACTGGATGTTGAAATCCATTTAGCAAAGAAAGGGTTAACCCTTCCATGACTGGAGATTCCTCACATTTTGCCGTAACCATGTGCCAATGCATTCTCTTATATATATACCTTGAACTTGTAGGCCAGTGCATTCTCTTATACAATAATGCCCTAAATAATTGACTCCTTAACCACAGCAGAATGATGGGTAATTTTTCAGGATTTAGTTGGAAATATGGCTTGTTGCCATTCATCGGAAAGCTCTCAGTGAGAGCTTTCCGATGAATGGCAACAAGCCATATTTCCAACTAAATCCTGAAAAATTACCCATCATTCTGCTGTTGTTAAGGAGTCAATTATTTATGCATTACTGTACTATGGAAGCCGTGATGTGAATCACTCCAGTAGGGTGATCAAATAGAAATTGAGAATAATCTTGCTCAAAGTAGTTATTTTTTACGAATATTAATCCAAATTGACAACACACACCATCATTTTAATATATTAATTAAATGCAATGGCTTTCGATGGCGAAATCAACTGTGTTAGTTTATCGCCAACAGTTGCGTCCCGAATCGAGATGTAAATATTTACAATTGAGCGCAGTTTAGAAGATGTTTTCTATGGAGTGGTATGGTCGATTTCGTTTAATTTTTCAGCGACGTTAGTAGAATTCTACATTGCACAAGTTGCCATATCGCATAAGTATTAACTTATAAATTTCACGGACCCGAACAAGTCCATAATATGTCTTTAAAGGGTTAATAACCACTTTGCTTTTAACCTGAATTTAAATATTATTCCAGCTTTCTATTGCTCCGATCTAACCAATCAATTCTTCTGTCTTTCACAGATTGAGACGTATAAGCTGGAATTTGCAGAAAAAGCAACCCCTCGGACCGACACAGGATTTAGCTCTCAGAAATCTAGGTCAGATACGTCGAGTGTTGCGTCGGCAGGAGAAATGAATGGCAGTATGGAAAGAGGGATTTCTGAGGAGCCCGAGAGTGGAGAGCAAGTTACCTCAGTGGGAGCGGAGTCATAATATTGGTTGAAATAGTCCCCTCAAGTGAGACCATGGTTCCCTGATGTGTTTATGCACACAATTGTTTATTGTAAAAGATTGCATTTGTTTTGAGTTGTGTTCAAAGTACAGTAATGCCCTAAATAATCGACTCCTTAACCACTGCAGAATTATGGGTAATTTTTCAGGATTTAGTCAGAAATATGGCTTGTTGCCATTCATAGGAAAGCTCTCAGTGAGAGCTTTCCAATGAATGGCAACAACCCATATTTCTGACTAAATCCTGAAAAATTATCCCTAATTCTGCTGTGGTTAAGGAGTCAATTATTTAGGGCATTAAAGTAGTCTGAGTTGAACCCATACTATTAACCAGCTACACATTCGATAGTCGGGAACATATCAACACTCTTCCTATTACTGCTGCTATAAATAGCTTTCCCTGGCAATCCCCACAGTATAATGTCACCACTCACTACTTTCGGTTTCATGCTAACTCAGGCTAACTATTGAAATTCTTGGAAAAAGTTAATTCTGCTTGTTAAAGCTATCCTTGTGAGGTTATATTGGTCAATTCTGGACTCATCCTAGATGCCTTTTAGTGTCTACTTAGTTGTCATAATCTCTAAATAATTTGTAAACACTGTGTGAAATTAGCAATTTTATCAGAAAATCTATTTAAGAAATGGATGTTGATTTTGTTGCATTCCATAGAGTATGGATGCAAGTTGGTCTGACAGCGAAAGCGTTCCACACATGAAAATATCAGACCAACTTGCATCCATACTCTATGGAACGCAACAAAATCAACATTCATTACTTATATTTACACTCAACCGAGTCAATTGGCAGATTAAAAGAGTTTTAAGCGTCCATTTCCAACGTTATTATCGTGGCTCGGAGCAAGTTGCGTCTACACAATAATGGATGCAAGTTGGGGTCATCGCGCGACGTCATGTGACGTAATTTCGACCAACCAACGTCCTGCATTCATGTTCCACAATACGAATGCATGTGTGAGTGTAAATATTATGTTATTTTTAGCTATGTGGAGAGGTTTACAGGAATCGCGATCGCTGTAGAAATTCACAATCTCCTGATCAGCTTTATCTTATTGATGTGGAAGGCTGAACCTGATGTAATGCTTCTTGTGAGTAATGGGATTCTCTGCTATTTGTTCCAGACTATCGAACACGTAGATAGTTCAATTTAGTCTGGGTTTGACTCAGACAGTGTTCAAAGATGTATTCAGGGTTCCAGAGTTTGATTCAAGTTGTAGTATATGTATATATTAACCCTTTCATGATGTGAGCTGTGCTGGTGCAGCATTAAAGACCCTGTGCCAGTGCATTCTCTTACATATGCGAGTCTCTCATTGGGAGCCTCGCATATATAAGAGAATGGACTGGCTCACAAGATCAAGGTAAATATTGTTAGGCCAATGCATTCTCTTATATATGCGAGGGGCCCTATGGGCATTGGCATATGGTTTTCACAAATTTTCAGAAAAGTTCCAGTCATGGAAGGGTTATGTAACATGTTTCAGCTGTGAAATGTTATATAGAAGCGACTATCATGTTTCTAACCATTTATTATATAAATTGTTCAATGTTATAGAGGGACACTAAAAATTATGGCTTAAATTTTACATTAAAAATGGATTGTTTTAACCTTATATGTCACATGAGTTTTCTAACCAGTTTGTAATTTAGACAATGCAATTGCGTATGTAAATTTAGATTTTAATTTAAAGTTATATTGTAACTGGGGGTCTGGAACCCTGAATACGTCCAATTTTCTGACATTTGCAGAATGAGATCGCCAGAGGGCGAATTTAGTGATGCTATCCAGCATGAGTCACTTTAACCTTTTCTATACTGAATGGATGCTCCCATTCCATTATAAAAGTATTGATTGGGATGGTCTATTATTCGTCTGGAGGGGTTTTCAGGAAAAATAAGCAGACAGATAATTAACCCTTTACCCAACAGAACGGCCCTGTGCCAATGCATTCTCTTATATATGCGAGTCGACCATAGGTCGCCTCGCATATATAAGAGAATGCATTGGCTTAACACATATTAAAAATGATAAAATTGTCAAAGAATGTAGAAAAAAATTATAAAATTGTTAAAGAATGTAAGAAAAAATGGTAAAAAGTGTTAAAAAAAGAATTGTTTTAGGCCAATGCATTCTCTTATATATGCGGGCGACCTATGGTCGACTCGCATATATAAGAGAATGCATTGGCACAGGGCATAACTGAAACCATCACAATGTGGTCAATGAACCGGTTCCAATGATATCCATATTTGTATGGTTCTATTGAGACAGACCGAAGATATTTTAGGCTGTTGCAGCTTTATTTGGGCGTTTTTGGCCGGTTTGTTGGGTAAAGGGTTAATACAAGTAAAGAAGGAGTCCTATATTTTGCAGGGAAATATTTAGATAATAAGTTCAGCAAAAAATGACCTATGGTCGTTTGTTGAACTTATTGTCTGAACATTTCCTAAGAGATAACTACGCGTCAATGAGTATTTAGTTTAGAAAGGGTTAAATACTACGGTCTCACTTGTATTGGCGCTATACAGTAATGCCCTAAATAATCAACTCCTTAACCACAGCAGAATTATGGGTAACTTTTCAGGATTTAGTCAGAAATATGGCTTGTTGCCATTCATCGGAAAGCTCTCGGTGAGAGCTATCATATAGAAGCATGTTTCTAACCATTTATACATTGTATCAGTGAGAGCTTTCCCATTACTTTCAAGAGCTTTCTGATGAATGGCAACGAGCCATATTTCCGACTAAATCCTGAAAAGTTACCAATGATTCTGCTGTGGTTAAGGGTTCGATTATTTAGGGCATTACTATAGGTTAGTTTATGTTATATCATAACTTTTTTCTGAAGCATAAAGATGACAAATATTGAAATTATTCTAATATTTTACATTGATCATCAAACTCATGTTGTATCATCATATAATAGACAATGGAAGATTTTTTGGTTCTTGGGCTATTCAACTCATTCATAGTTATTAATTTGGACTCCTTGACATTTGCCCAAGGAACTCCAGTTCAGGGCTAGTTCAAGTTTCCCTTGACTTAAAGGCCCACTTAATTTTCGAATCACCAGATCACATTATGTACAGCATATTCCATGTTATATACTATTTGAAACAGGAAGCTCCAAAAATTGTATTATCAACTTCTCCAGTTCAAATAAACTGTGAACCCATTGTTTTTGTCATGGTACTGACATGTGTTATGTGCTTAATTTTGATCTGGTGTGCTTCCAGTTTATTATTCTCAATGGAAGGGGAATAACTCTTAGTTGTGAATTATGATGCATTCTGGGGTAAATAACGGGCGAAGTCTTGGGGTGAATCTGAGAATCTGTATCACTTGATGGACACTCCTTGGCCACAGCTGTTCATGTTCTTGTGGAATATACAGTAATGCTCTAATTAATCGACCTCTTAACCAAAGCAGAATTATGGGTAACTTTTCAGGATTTAGTCGGAAATATGGCTTGTTGCCATTCATCGGAAAGCTCTCCCCAATCCTGAAAAGTTACCCATAATTCTTCTGTGGCTAAAGGAGTCGATTAATTAGGGCATTACTGTATGTATGGTTCCTCTTCCAAATGGTATATATGGAATACGTTGTGTATAATGTGATATGGGCATTCAAAAATTAAAGGTACACAATCCGATTTGATGGTCCCTTCAAAAGCCGCTTTAGTTATCAGAATAGAATAATTACCAAAAAATAATGCTAACCACTGTCAACTCTAGAATAAATTTTCCAAAAATGTGTTATATATCGACATATTGGTCAATGCAATTCGGTATCGAGGGTATGTTGGTCTGCTTGTAAAATATTTGCTAGGCTGCCAAAAATTCCAGGTGGTGAAAAATAGCAGATTTTAAAAATCAATATCTGAAAACTCTTGAGCTTTGATGGGTGAGTTCCTCGACTCGAACCAAATATTTTTTTACCCCCAATGCCAAAGAAATAATAATTTAGGAGTGTTAATTCGGATTATGTATGAACAACATTTGGATATAGTTCACCCCCGTCTCATGCCTGTGTGGCTCTGTGTGTATCTTTAGTATGAAATAATTTTTTTCGGTTTGGTTCTATGCTACTTTATCATCTCAACACAATACGAATGTGAATTTTTGTTGTAATACCGGTTGGCTTTTCGTGAATGACTGTCTAGATCGCTTTAGTGCAATTACCACACAGGCTGATCGTAAACAACTGAAATATAGCAATATATAAACATTATTATAATTATAGTGTTTGATATTGATCAACATTGACTAACTTTTGGCCTTATTATCAATAAGAAATCAGTATTCCTTCTACCTGAATTAATAGTTCAATTTATGGCAACAAACTACATTTGAAACATCTCTTTTGGGGAAATATATAAACTTTCGGACTAACCAGTTTGTCACTGGACTAACCAGCTTGTCACTTGACTGTTCTAACTTCTAAGATTGTATAGATTCTAACCATCTTAGTTTGGACCTCAGTGTATTAACATACAGTAATGCTCTAAATAATCGACTCCTTAACCACAGCAGAATTATGGGTAAAACTTTTCAGGATTTAGTCGGAAATATGGCTTGTTGCCATTCATCGGAAAGCTCTCAGTGAGAGCTTTCCGATGAATGGCAACAATTCATATTTCCGACTAAATCCTGAAAAGTTACCCATAATTCTGCTGTGGTTAAGGAGTCGAATACTTAGGGCATTACTGTATGTTCCAATTTTTGGTGTGTTGAGTTCTGAATTCAATAATGGATACCTCTTTTATGAATATTATGAAAGTTGCTGATTCAACTCGATTTAGATTTAAAAGTCGTTATTGTTTGCTTATAGAAATTTTGCACCTTGTCTAAATGTTGGTATTCAAAGTACATGTATACAATTAGGAACATTGCTTTTATCAGTCAATAAAAATTCATTAAAGATGTAAATTTCACTCATTTTAATTATTATCACTTGTTAATCAACTCATTTGTATATATATACACATTTTACATTACATTGTATACTTGTTATGAGAAGAAACTTGTATTTTAATGATTATCACTGCAAACAATACTATATATAGTAACAATATCCCCTAATTAGCAAACAGCTACATGTATTTAGAATCATTATTCTGCTTTTCTTGCAAAATTAGCATTGCTTTGGTCACAGCTGGACATTGTGATGTACACCCAATGGGAACCTCGATTATGGAATGTATCGTCTGCCAATTTGGGGATATAGAGAAACTAAATGAAAAAAGAAATAGAATATATGTGACGAAGTTTCTGTAGAAATTTGGTAAGGAAGAAACTTTCCAGAAAAGGATGAGGCCTAATCAGAATGAGGTCACCAGAGGGTGAATTTAGTGATGCTAGCCCACTATGCAGGATAGCGTCACTAAATTCACCCTCTGGGGACCTCATTCTGCAAATAACAGACACACTAAACTCAGACTTGGAACCAAGTTCCAATTGAAATTGAAGTTATATGTGTGTAACATGCAGATCTTTTAGCCAAGGACACATTTCTGGCCGAGCATTTTTTAGCCTTGGCACATTTTTGCTAATTAACAGAGCTGTGCAAAATCTTGAAGATGCATACAGTAATGTTCAAAATAATTTATCCCTAAACCACAGCAGAATTATGGGATATTTTTCAGGATTTAGTCGGAAATATGTCTTGCTGCCATTCATCGGAAAGCTCTCGGTGAGAGCTTTCCGATGAATGGCAACAAGCCATATTTCCGACTAAATCCTGAAAATTTCCCATAATTCTGCTGTGGTTAAAGGGTCATATACTTCAGGCTTTACTGTATATTCAGGACTTCAGACATCCAGTTGCAATAATATAAAAATGTAATTTAACATCATTATTAACCCTTTCATGATGGGAGCAGTGCTGGTGCAGCATTGACACATAGTTTTCGCAAAATTTCAGGAAACTGTCATCATGAAAGGGTTAAAACCCATATGTGACATATATAAACAAGAATTATAACTACCAAAAATTGTCATATATATGTTCTTTCTTGCATCTTAATCATATTTGATTGTTTACAATGCATTTTGCAAATGCTATTTAATTCTATTTAGTGGATGTATGTCAGCGTGATGTTTTACACAAGCCAAAAAGGAACCAATAAAAGCAATTCTTGATCTGAAAAATAATTTTTATAACTATGGCGAACACAAGGGAAAGGTTTGGGACATAAACTATGAGTAGTTGGGTATAAGTGTCACATGTGACCAGGAATTTGATCACTTAGCTAAATCTTGTCGGGCATGAACACGATGCTCGCAACGCATATGTCATGTAAAGGATCCAATTATTTTTGCAAATTGTTCTAATTTGGCATTAGATGCATGCCATCAAGCAGTCCTTTTAGGTTCTTTTGCACCCGTATTCTTGTCTTCTCATAAATGAAGACTTAACAGCTAATGATTTCGTAATATTTGTCTATTTTTTTGTCAATGCCAGTAATATTCTGGCAGTTATGTCAATGGCCTCATAGAAATGCAGTTGGGTATCCATTAACATTCAGCTAGACTGATGTCCCACATACGGTCTATTTAATTAGGGCAAACATGTCTCTTTGTTTTAGATCTAAGCAATTTTGGCTTTGTTGAAAAAATTATATGAAAAACAGTGAAATTGTGGATTTTTATCACATTTTATTAAATTTATGACTATTTTATGTATATATTAAATGATTCAGCTTACATTTGTGTACTATTCCACTGTTGTTATATTGTCGCTCACAATCTTTACATTTTACATAATATGATATGTGAAAATTATGCGATGCATTAAATGGTTGCTTCGTAACTCTAGATTGTTTTGGAAATATTCATGCATGTCATAAGAAACCAATGATTACAAATATTTTACAAATCTAACAGTTGTGTATTATGTACAGTAATGCCCTAAATAATCGACTCCTTATCCACAGCAGAATTATGGGTAATTTTTTAGGATTTAGTCGGAAATATGGTTTGTTGCCATTCATCGGAAAGCTCTCGGTGACAAACACAAGCAAGTTTTGAAATAGTGTTTGTCATTTTCCGAATGAGGTCCCCAGAGGGTGAATTCACCTTCTAGTGACCTCATTCTGCAAATGGCAGATACTATTTCAACATGGATGGTGTGTACACGCATTTCAGTCTTTTTGATGTTTCAGTATATCCTGTGAAATGAAAGATGAGTAACTCCAATAATAAATTTCAATGAAAAAACTAAATCAAGCCATATCAAAACCTTGATTTGTTTTCAAAGATGAGTAACTCTAAAGTAATCATGCTTATCAAGTCAAAGGTGTTGGCAGATCGTGATATTGATCCATTGTAAAATTTTAAATTTTCAAAATATACCACCTGAAAAAATTATAAGGACTATATATATGGATTCTCAATATTTGGGAAATACTGGATCAATGTATAGAAATTTGAAATAACCCTCTGTCCCTCAATGATATATGACTTATGGATAAATAATATTAATTTTATTAAAGTCTCAGTTTTCTTGAGAAAAATATGCCCATTATGTAAATTCACCCTCTGGGGACCTCATTCTGCTAAGGCCTCATCTATGGCTCCTGAAATATATTCCCCACATTATTTTATCGACTTTATAAGATTCCCTTTATCAATTTCAAAAAGTTCCCAGGTTTTGTACTGGTGGAATATGATCTCTACGGGCGTTAGTCAGAGATGAGATTAATGGCATGATATAAATTGTGACCCGCCATATCAAATCCAGTTGGAGTTCGGGATTTTTTTACCCTGTGCCAATGCATTCTCTTATATATGCGAGTCGACCATAGGTCGCCTCGCATATATAAGAGAATGCATTGGCCTAACAATTTTTTACAATTTTAATAATTTTTTCTTGTATTCTTTAACAATTTTATAATTTCACCCATACAGAGCCCCCAGACAAACATGAGCAGACGACACTCTTCTATATGCTTCTATATATGTGTGGTGCTCCCTGCAGGGTAATGGATGTTTTTTATTTTATGTCCTAAAAATTGTCAGAAACATTTATTTAAAAAAAATGATAAAAAATTGTTAGGCCAATGCATTCTCTTATATATGCGAGGCGACCTATGGTCGACTCGCATATATAAGAGAATGCATTGGCACAGGGTAAAACAATCCCGACTTCCGACTGGATTTGATATGGCGGGTCACAATTGAGGACTGAATATAAAATGTTAGTATCCAATTTTCAGTTACACTTCTTCATTCATCTTGTTAATTGTTGTCCAGGTGAGCTTTGCTTCAATAATTTCTTGTTTCTGATTAACCCTTTACCAAACAGAAGGGCCCTGTGCCAATGCATTCTCTTATATATGCGAGTCGACCATAGGTCGCCTCGCATATATAAGAGAATGCATTGGCTTAACACATTAAAAATTATAAAATTGTTAAAGAATGTAAGAAAAAATGGTAAAAAAAGATTTTTTTTAGGCCAATGCATTCTCTTATATATGCGAGGCGACCTATGGTCGACTCGCATATATAAGAGAATGCATTGGCACAGGGCATAACTGTAACTATCACAATGTGGCCAAGGAGCCGGTTCCAATGATATCCATATGTGTATGGTTCTATTGAGACAGACCGAAGATATTTTAGGCTGTTGAAGCTTTATTTGGCCGGTTTGTTGGGTAAAGGGTTAAAGTCTTGCCAGCTATACCATCGGTAGATTTGCATTTAGGAATAAAGATCTCAAACAGCTGAAGTATTATTCTTGTTGTTGTATCCCTTGTTAGTTCACCAGGGACAAGTACATGTATAGTCATCCTTCCATCCATCAATTTAATAATTCGTTAACCATTTCATGATGGGAGCTGTGCTGGTGCAGAATGTATTCTCTTATATATGCTATGGGAGACTCAAATATATAAAAGAATGCAATGGCACAGGGTTTACGCAAAATTCATGATGGCTGCTGGCAGCCATGTTTTTTTTTCGGAAATAATAGATGGCTCCCATCTGGAGGTCAACCCAAAGATCCATATGAAATTTGGTGGCAATTAGATGAGGATGTGGTCTGTAGTGTGTGCCAAAGGATTTAGTCATGCAAATAGTAAGATTCAAGATGGCTGCCAGCGGCCATTTTTTTCATCGAAAATCGGTAAAATTTGACAGCTCCTATCGAGAGGTAATCCTAAACAATCCTGCAAACTTTCAAAACATTTCTCCAATAAATGTGGGCTGCAGGGTTTGCATCGGACCCAAATTTGGAATCCAAAATGGCTGCTGGCAGCATGTATTTTAACGAATTTTGGAAGAAAAAAATTGATGGTTCCCATCTAGAGGTCACCACGAAGATCCATATGCAGTTTGGTGTTCATCGGATAAGGGATGCAGTCCGTCGGGTGAGCCAACTGAAATTGTTGACGCACAAACGGCGGAGGCCAACCCACAGCAATAACTCAAACTTTGCAAAGTAATGTTGCGCTAAAAATGGTCCAAACCTGAAAAATAATTTTTGGCAATTTTAATGTCAAGTTTGTGAGAGAAAAATTCAAATATTTCTGGTAATATCAGTGGTTACAATAGCAACAATTAACCAAGGTGTATCAGCAATGTTAGTACTCAATGTATAGAATGCATATTAGTTGATTATATTCATCAACCACAACTTGTAAGCGATTGCAGGGCACGCTGGGGCAGTATATACCATTTGAGTTAAAGGGACAATTTTAGTTCCATTCAGCTGGAATATTCATAATTAATGGTATGCCTCACTTACATTGCACAGATCTCATCATTTCTTGTTGAAATATGACTAGAATCCCAATGGTGATTTTTGGTGAACATTTATACAGCTTTTTAAATATAAAATCTTTGAGGGCTCCGAAGGGGCTAGCACAGAATAGCATATTTCATTGCTCCAATGATCAGATAACGTGAAAAATACAAAATAAAGTCGCAATTCTCAACCAGTTCCAACAACAGAAACTAATCTTGAAGATATTAGTGAAAAATAGTCATATTTACCACTTCCGGTGGCTATTTTGGTGGCCATCTTGGACGGGGAGTTTCCAATATTGCCCTAAAACGGTAGCATCATTATGTCTTAGCTTCACAATAATAAATACATTTTAAAGATTTCCTCTCTGATTTGCATCAACTGATTTATAGTGCCTCGACTTAAAAAAAATGGCAGCCATGTTGGATGCCATCCTGTCTGGTGTCTGCACTTCCACTTTTTTTCTTGTTAATATTACCTAAAAGTTGAGGGTCATAATAATGAAGAAAATGAGTGGGGTGAAGTTAAGTCTTCTGTTGGGGGGGGGGGGTGCAGAGGTACCCATCATCTTCCTGACTATTATATTTATATTTTCATCGCATTTTCATGACCTTTTGACCTCTGGTGATGTCATAGACAACAAAATCATATTTATTTTTTATTTCTACCATGGACAAAGTATTCAAATACCTACAAAATGGCACATCACATGTTAAAATCCAATCACAATGACATCACTTTATATTATACCGTTTTCCTCATCCCACCATAATCAGACAAAAATGGTAACTGAGTAAGGCTAAACTTTGATTCAGTTGGTACACTAGGACCCAAAATATTTGCTGTTAATATCATTTTTCTTTAACAATATGCATTAGGGTACATGAAAATACCAAAGAAGTTAAATAGTGGGGAGGGGGGTGCACGATGGGTCCTGCCAGCGTATGGGCTATATTGTTATTTCTTTCAAAATGCAGAAGAAAATTTATCCCACCCACCTCCCCACCACCACCAGCTACATAGTCACCAGGATCCGAATTGTTTTTTCTGCATGTCTATAATTATTTGATATATCATCTCATATTACCTGGCATGGGGGGGGGGGGGGGAAACAAATCCCTGCTCTAAGATGTCACCACTAGCTGCACATATAATTTACTGGTTAGGCATTTGTCCCATTGTATAACAATTAAGGCACTATACATATTACTAAGGTGCAACAGACACCAATATATCCATGCGTCAAGTCCAAGACATCTACATTAGCTGCATAATTATCCAATGAGTATCCATTGTCCCACATTATTATGGGATCAAAATGCCTCCCATAATCTATTATATATTTTCGAACTTCTGTCTGTATGTATGTGTGTGTGTTATAGACTCGAAAACTGCTTGACCGATCTGACTCAAAATTTGGTATGCGGGCCTACTTTTATCCCAGGAACAATATGGGTGGGTCCAATTTCACATGTGACCATGTTCTTGACCTCGCTAGGCATGTTTCTGGACCGATTGAACAATAGTTTGTCCAAACGCTGTATATTCTGCCCAGATTGAGGCGATCACAAAGAAATCCCTAACTAGCCCAGACGAAGTCGGGCACATCAGCTAGTAATTACATAAAACATCATATCCCTACTTTTTGATGCCACCACTTTTTGCATGTATATTTTAGTGGTTAAGCATATTTGTCCCACTGCAAAAAGCCATTGTATAACAAGGCACTATACATATTAGTAATGTGTAAAGAACACCGATATATCCCTGCTCCAAGACATCTATAGTAATACACTCAAAATCGACCCCTTAACCACAGCAGAATTATGGGTATTTTTCATGAATGGCAACAATTACCCATAATTCTGCTGTGGTTAAGGAGTTGATTATTTAGGGAATTACAGTACATTGGCTGCTTTAACCTTTGAGTGCCAGGGGCCGATCTAATCGGCCCTAAATTACAGTCTGTAAAATCGGCCCTAAAAAAATATTTTGTTTTAGATTTTTGTTGTGTGGGTATGCTTAAGCATGCTATAGCGAATTTAAAAACAAACTGGATAAAACCGTAGGACATGTTATAACTCAAAACTATCACCAAATATTCATAGTAATAATTTTGATGCCCATGAAAAACATGAGATTCCCTGGCACTAAACCTACACAATAAAGTCTGTTAAAGAATATAAGAAAAAAATATTAAAATTGTAAAATATTGTAAAAAATAATATCAAATGATGAAAAATTGTTAGGCCAATGCATTCTCTTATATATGCGAGGCGATCTATGGTCGACTCGCATATATCAGAGAATGCATTGGCACAGGGTATATGGGTTGATACAAAAATCGAACCTGGCACTCAAAGGGTTAATAATCCAATGAGTAGTCATTGTCCTACATTATTATGTAATCAGTGTCTCTCATCTCTGTTTTAAGATGCCACCATTGTGCACTTATTCCATATATATTTTAGTGGTTACGCATATATGGTTAAGTATATTAATGCCCTAAATAATCAACTCCTTAACCACAGCAGAATTATAGGTAATTTATCAGGATTTAGTCAGAAATATAGCTTGTTGCCATTCACTGAGAGCTTTCCAATGAATGGCAACAAGCCATATTTCCGACTAATGCTGAAAAATTACCCATAATTCTTCTGTGGTTAAGGAGATGATTATTTAGGGCATTACTGTATATTCAAAGTCATGGTGGGGAATCACGTGGTTTCGTGATTGTTGAGTACCACGCATTCAAAATGTGCAAATGCACAAAAACATAATATACGAGGGACTGACACAAAACATGCATATGCTAGTTTATTTTTTAAACAAGTTGATACCTTATCTGTAGTGGTTTTCTATAACCTTCTGACCAAAGTTGCCAGTCGGAGGTGCGTGGAATACACCAGTCAATACATCTTGGAGAATCCTTCGACTGACAACTTTGGTCAGAATGCTAGAGCAAACAAATATGAATTTGGACAAAAATGAGGTATCAGCTTGTTTAACCCTTTACCCAACAGAAAGGCCCTGTGCCAATGCATTCTCTTATATATGCAAGTCGACCATAGGTCGCCTCGCATATATAAGAGAATGCATTGGCTTAACACATATTCAAAATGATAAAATTGTCAAAGAATGTAGAAAAATATTATAAAATTGCTAAAGAATGTAAGAAAAAATGGTAAAAAGTGTTTTTTTTAGGCCAATGCATTCTCTTATATATGTGCGAGGCGACCTATGGTCGACTCGCATATATAAGAGAATGCATTGGCACAGGGCATAACTGTAACCATCACAATGTGGTCAATGAACCAGTTCCAATGATATCCATATTTGTATGGTGTTATTGAGACAGACCGAAGATATTTTAGGCTGTTGAAGCTTTATTTGGGCGTTTTTGGCCGGTTTGTTGGGTAAAGGGTTAAAAAATAACATAGCAGTCAAAATAATATGTAAATTATGTAATATCTTAGTTTATTACCTTTTTTCCTCGCTTCTGGTCACGTTTTAGATCGCCTCAGCCAGTTTGAATGCATGATACTTATCAACTAAAAACCATGTGATTCCCCACGTAATACTGGGTTATTGCAGTGCCACGTTGTTAATTAACTGTGGCAAGCAATGCTGCAAAACAACATTGTTTGCGCACGTTGCTTTGATAAAGTAAACTTAACTTTCCCTGAATATGATGAACACTTTGCTAAAACAGTAATTCATTCACATGTAAGTGGACCGGATGGCTTTGAACCGAACCAGGCAAGATTAGGGACCGGAGTGGCCTGGACTGGACCTGCTAGTCAGTGGACCGGATCACAAGTCTGCACCACTGGTATTGATATAGATGAGTAGTACGTTAGTAGTAAATGGTTATTTTAAATTTAATGATCTTAATGATTTAAAATGGTTTCACTAGCAAACCAATTTCGGTACCGGTAACTATGAAATTGATCTTAGCATTCTTAGGAAATTTCAACACATACTTTAATAAGGAAATATATTTCTTGAAGTCCATTATAAACTATATTTATTCCTTTGGTCATTTGAAATTTTGAAATTGTTTGCAGATAACATCTATTAATCTGAGGACCATTGTGGAAATAAGTCTGCCCATTTATGGGTCAGACTATTCAATGTTATCCTCGGTGCGATGGGTGAGTCTTATTACATCATAAAGACCACTTCTTTAAAAATTAATATATATTATTAAATAAATTATAATGAAATGAAACTGAAATTAATCTTTCAAATTAATGATTGACACTGTTTAGATATTTTCTCATATGTTTAAAATCAGCTGTATACAATCTAAACTGTAATATCTTATGGTCCATTCAAACTGTAGGACCTTTTGTAATATGTTTTTACATCGCACTAAATAAATCTATCTATAAAGATGCATTATCCTAATTAATATAAAAAATATGTTATTCGAGTCGAGAAAACCACCCATCAAAGCTCAAGAGTGATCAGATATCAATTTTTTATTTCTCAAGATGTGCAATTATATGTGGTCTCCGACAAAATTGCGGATGAAGATGGATAACTCAAAAATCAAGTGGTAATATGGCCAACTTTTGTGATACTCAAGTGATAATACGACGATATTTCGTTGAACAAAATGTTGATAAATAAAACGTATTGGGAAATTTGATACTGTAGTTGACAGTGGTTAGAATTATTTCCGTTGCAATTAATCGATTCTGATAACTAAAGCGTATTTTGAAGAAATTTTGTTGTTGTTGTATCTTGATGATATGGGGACCGTCTGATCGGATCGAGTACCTTTAAAGTTGATTCTCATATATCATACATGTATCAGGGGGGAGTCTGCACAAAAAATAGCCGAAAAAATCATGCTTGTAAATTTTTTCCAAAATGGGTTTTTTTTCAAACAATTTACAAGTACTGATCATGTAATGTTGTTTGTAAGCATGTTAGTACCATGCTTGTTGGTATAGGGCTATATAGGCAGCTATAGTGACTCTTTAGCCTCAGATTTATCAACATTCTGGATTTCACAGGATCCCGACCCACTTCACAGTGGACCACCGTAATAGCGTTATGGAAACTCATGATCAACGGAAGAAATATTTAGTAACAAAATTAATATATTACCTGAATAAAAGTAACAAAACAAAAAAACTGTATCACAAATTGGATACTACATGGTGAATACTCTGATGACTAGATATCATTAACCTGATTGTTGCATAACATGAAATTGAAAAGGGTATCTCATAAATTTCTAATATCGGGGGGTATAATAACCATATATCTATGTGTATACCTGACCAAAAACAATTCCCCTCCCCCACCCCACCCCGGTGGTCATGCACAAATAATTGTAGAACCCCTGCCCTGTTTACCACTATTTACACTGGCCAGTGTTCTCTGTCAGACACAACACACTCGATATATTAAGGCTATAATGGGGTCTAGGGCGATTTGTGACATATAGTGTACCTACACAATGCTTTATTATTGTTGTTAGAAACTGAAAACACCAGGAAATACAGTTTATTTTTCGTTTTTCTGATCTGTGTTTACCAATTAAGCATGTTATTGCTTGAGTTTTAATGGTACACAGCAATAGATTGCACCAACAAAGGATAGTGGAATGGGATTGAAAGGCAGTTAACACAGTTATTGAAGAACGGCTAAAAAATAACTCTGAAATTTTGATAAAAACATGAGAAAGGGGGGTGGGTCCCCAAAATTTGGAGGAAAAAAATATTTTTTTTACACCAATGGGGTGGTGGGTCCCTCGGGGTCGGAAAAAAACTTTTTGGCCCCTATATGTGCAATTTTTTTCCAGACTCCCCCTGCATGTATCAAACATAAATCTTCAGATTCTATGTCCACAGAACTTGATTTTCTCAACTGCAGTATAAATCAACAAGAATTAACTATAAAAAATATTACTATAAAATTTATTATTGATAAAGTATAAAAAGAGTACATTATATTATATAATTATATAACAATGAACATTATTAAAAAGTATAAATATTACAATAGTATGCTGCATTGTTCCAGTACCCCATTTCGACAGAAGGTAAAATAACATAGAAAAGACATCTTGTAAATACACTGAATAAGAACAAAAAAGATGACCCTGTTATCTCCCCTTTTACCCTCAACTCACAGTCTCATGCATTAAGTCTCAAGTGATAGAGATAACCCTTTCTTAACTGTTAAAATACTCATTGATGAGTAGTTCCCTTAGGAAATGTTTATATAATAAGTTCAACAATCGACCATAGGTTAATTGTTGAACTTACTATCTGAACATTTTACTCCAATGAGTGTGAATTCTTCTGCACTTCATCAACGGACTGTTGTCTGCTCATATCTCCTTAACATCCCTCCAAATTTATGATAAACCATTCCAATGTATACTGTTAAAACAGATTGGGAGAATCCATTTAGTAAAGAATAATAAAATAATTTATATTGCCATGGTGAGGAAGGAATTACTTCTAAACATGACAAGGATGCCAGGATTCAGAGACTTTCCATATATATATATCCCTTTTGTGATGGGAGCTGCACTGGTGCAACATTAAAGATCCTGTGCCAATGCATTCTCTTATATATGTGAGTCGGCCATAGGTTGCCTCGCATATATAAGAGAATGCAATGGCCTAACAATTTTTATCATTTTTTTTTCATTTTTTTCTTACATTCTTTAACAATTATAAAAAATAATATAAAATTTGTTAGGCCAATGCATTCTCTTACATATGCGAGATATATAAGAGAATGCATTAGAACAGGGTTTTTCGCAAAAAAATTCAAGAAGCGCCAGTCATGAAAGGGATATATATTTTACAAGAGGTGTGCACTCGCGTGCTAGCATACACCCACCGTGGCAAATTCAACCCGCATTATCCGTAAACCCAACAAAAAAGATTTTTAACTTTAAAGAAAAATTTGGATTAATATTAAATATCGATATGGTGTCGCAAGAAGCTTGTAACCACAAAAAACCCCCCAAAATTTTCTAAGTAAAAAATGAAGTGTAATGTTAGGAAAAACAGTCCGAGCCAACACTGAGCCGCATCATGTAGAGAGGGTGTTGTGAGAAGCATGTATACCAAAATTTATTGAAATCGGTTCATATTTGTTAAAGTTATTAAGTCGGACAGAATTTTCTTAGTCAAAATAAGTAGAAAAGTAAGGCGTAACTTAAAAAAAGAAAGTCGGACCGCACCGCAATTAGCATCATGCGGTCCCAAGGAGATTGCATACAAAAACTTATTGCAATCGGTTCATAGTTGTTCGAGTTATGAGGTCGTACGGACGGACGGACACACGGAGGGAGAAACCAACATTTGGGGAGATAGGTGGCTATTGAGTTATGCGGCTAAAATATTTAATGTGGTTAAAATTATGTGGCTATCAAGTAGTTAAAAGTAATACAATTTCTGATTGTGGAGTCAGAACATGTAGGAATTATAGCAGAGTCTGGAGTGCTCATGCGCGGAAGCCGCAAGGATCTTTTCTTTCTAGCGATAAAAAATTCTTATAATCCGCTTCAAATCATCAGTTTTTTAAATCATCATTTGAAAATAAGGGAAGTATGCCATAGTTTATTAAACGCTACACATCTTCCCTCAAAAATTGTAGAGATAAATTCAATATTTGATTGACATTTGGTCTTTGAAAATTACGAAATATCGAAAATGTGGTTAAAATTAATTTCGTAAATGACACCAATAATGTTTACTATGGGAGTGAAAAACGATGAGTGAACCGAAATTGAGAAGATATATCCAAGAAAATGAAGACGATGAAGCGAAAAACGAAGAATCCAAGATAAGATTTCTGATAGCTGATAGCAAAGCAAGATACATCAAAAGCACTGCAAGTCACCATAATTCGTGTCACAGCGAAATTGTGTGGTTATTTCAATCCGGTGTGACAACAAGAGAACAATTGGGTCGAAATCATGCAGAAATAATTAACACAAGCAGAGAACACCCAAGTAAAACGATAGAAGTATATATCTGGCTGGGAACATGCGATGTTACTTATAAATCAGGAAAATTCATATACTTAAGGCATCACAACCATTGAAACCCAAAAACCTGTAAACAGCAACTAGGACAGTTGAATAGGAGAAACTGACATGTCCGTGATTGGGTAGCTAGCCACATAACTGTCCGAACACCTCCTAATGGCTCCTATAGACAGATCATGGAGGTCCAAATCTATGGACTTTTTTTTTCCAACTATTAAGTGACCAAAAAATTAAATATGCTGATATGGCCAAATAGATCATTTTAAAGGGTTGATCTCAACTCCATTAGGTGGCTAGCCACGTAACGGAAATCAGCCACCCAACTATCGATTTTTCTTAAAATTGGCCACATAAACGTCAGATGTAAGCACGGACGGACGCAGTGTGATGGACAGACGCAGTCAATTCAGTATACCCCCCATTTTCTTCGAAAGTGGGGGTATAATAACAACAAGCATTATCTGAAACTATAAAGTCGTGGAGCAGAGGACCACATTATAGAAAGCACAGTGACAGTCTCACTCAAATCAAAGTCACAATGTTTTCTGTATGTTATTCTTATTTTTTCAACCAAATAACTTCAGATTTTGTGACCTGAGTTCCATATTGTTCAAAGTGTATACATAAAGCACATACACTTAGAACATAGAAATCAGGTTGCAATTTGTCTATATTCAAGACATTATTTCTTTCGTTGATATAAAAATTAAAATGATATTTAAGTAAACAAAAGACAAAAAAAGTGTGGGGGGGGGTGTGGGTTGTGTTGCCAGTTTATTTTTTAGAACTGAATAAGTAGCTTCAGAACAATCTTTCAATCGAACTTTGGTTCAAACTTTCTATGGTGTTAACAAACCTAGTTTTATTTTATTAGAAACCAGAATAACCAGTAAATTATTAGTATAAAATTGGTATATTTCTAATAGATATGATTGACTGGACATGTGATTGAACCACATACCATACATGAAGGCAATCAAATAACAGTAACAAAAGTTATCATAAATCATAAATGGAAAGGCCACACTACAGTAATGCCCAAAATAATCGAATCCTTAACCACAGCAGAATTATGGATAACTTTTCAGGATTTAGTTGGAAATATGGCTTGTTGCCATTCATTGGAAAGCTCTCAGTGAGAGCTTTCTGATGAATGGCAACAAGCCATATATCCGAATAAATCCTAAAAATTACCCATAATTCTGCTGTGGTTAAGGAGTCGATTATTTATGGCATTACTGTACATTATAAATGGTCCGACAGTACCCCATTTCGAACTTGATCAGGACTTCATCATAAGAAGATCGACCGAATACCAATTCAAGTTTAATAAATTCTGTTAAATAATATTCAAGTTATCATCCGGACAACAAATAGTCAGCAAAGTCAATCATAAAGGGCATAATTCCTTTAGAAATAGTCGGATCGACCAAAAATCAAATGTCACTAGGACTTTCTCATATGAAGACTACATACCAAGTTTGATAGAATTCTGTCAAATTATCGGCCTGATAACAAATATTTGGGATGGACAGAATGATGGACAGACACTGCTCATTTCTATAGGCCTTCGAAAAACATTTATGTTGGGGACAACATAAAAATATTACTTCAAAGCAGAGATTCTACTTACATGATTATTGGTACAGTAATTCCATAAATAATCGCAGAATTATGGGTAACTTTTCAGGATTTATTCGAAAATATGGCTTGTTGCTATTCACCGGAAAGCTCTCACTGAGAGCTTTCCGATGAATGGCAACAAGCATATTTTCGACTAAATCCTGAAACATTACCCATAATTTGGCTGTTGTTAAGGAGTCGATTATTTAGGGCATTACTGTATGTGATGTAAGATTTGTGGGTGAATACATTTTACAAATAAACTGAGTAATTATAACAAACAAAACAAACAACAATATTATCAAGCACAAATCAATGTAGATAATAAAATTTATCATGTCAGAGCAGATGTATTCACTCAGTCAATAGTTTCAGAATTTCTATAGGTCTATACCCCTGATCAATAAACCGAATGGAGTGAGAACCAATCCACTATTCTAGCTTTGAGCAAATATATCTCCCCGAGAGCTTTCCGATGAATGGCAACAAGCCATATTTCCGACTAAATCCTGAAAAGTTACCCATAATTCTGCTGTGGTTAAGAAGTCGATTACTTAGAGCATTACTGTATGAAGTCGTGGAGCAGAGGGCTACATTATAGAAAGCCCAGTGACAGTCTCACTCAAATCAAAGTCACAATGTTTTCTGTATGTTATTCTTATTTTTTCAACCAAATAACTTCAGATTTTGTGACCTGAGTTCCATATTGTTCTAAGTGTATACATAAAGCACATACACTTAGAACATAGAAATCAGGTTGCAATTTATCTATATTCAAGACATTATTTCTTTCGTTGATATAAAAATTAAAATGATATTTAAGTAAACAAAAGACAAAAAAAGTGTGGGGGGGGGGGTGTGGGGTTGTGTTGCCAGTTTATTTTTTAGAACTGAATAAGTAGCTTCAGAACAATCTTTCAATCAAACTTTGGTTCAAACTTTCTATGGTGTTAACACTTTGAGTGCCAGGTCGATTTTTGTATCAACCCATATACCCTGTGCCAATGCATTCTCTTATATATGCGAGTCGACCATAGGCATTGGCCTAACAATTTTTTTTTTATTTTTTTTTTTTACAATTTTAATAATTTATTCTTATATTATTTAAAAGACTTATTTTGTAGGTTTAGGGCCGATGAGATCGGCCCCTGGCACTCAAAGGGTTAACAAATCTAGTTTTATTTTATTAGAAACCAGAATAACCAGTAAATTATTAGTATAAAATTGGTATATTTCTAATAGATATGATTGACTGGACATGTGATTGAACCACATACCATACATGAAGGCAATCAAATAACAGTAACAAAAGTTATCATAAATCATAAATGGAAAAGCCACACTACAGTAATGCCCAAAATAATCGAATCCTTGACCACAGCAGAATTATGGGTAACTTTTCAGGATTTAGTTGGAAATATGGCTTGTTGCCATTCATTGGAAAGCTCTCAGTGAGAGCTTTCTGATGAATGGCAACAAGCCATATATCCGAATAAATCCTAAAAATTACCCATAATTCTGCTGTGGTTAAGGAGTCGATTATTTATGGCATTACTGTACATTAGAAATGGTCCGACAGTACCCCATTTCGAACTTGATCAGGACTTCATCATAAGAAGACCGAATACCATTTCAAGTTTAATGAAATTCTGTTAAATAATATTCAAGTTATCATCCGGACAACAAATAGTCAGCAAAGTCAATCATAAAGGGCATAATTCCTTTAGAAATAGTCGGATCGACCAAAAATCAAATGTCACTAGGACTTTCCCATATGAAGACTACATACCAAGTTTGATAGAATTCTGTCAAATATCTGTCAAATTATCGGCCTGATAACAAACATTTGGGATGGACAGAATGATGGACGGACACTGCTCATTTCCATAGTCCTTCGAAAAACATTTATGTTGGGAAAAACATTTATGTTGGGGACAACATAAAAATATTACTTCAAAGCAGAGATTCTACTTACATGATTATTGGTACAGTAATTCCATAAATAATCGCAGAATTATGGGTAACTTTTCAGGATTTATTCGAAAATATGGCTTGTTGCTATTCACCGGAAAGCTCTCACTGAGAGCTTTCCGATGAATGGCAACAAGCATATTTTCGACTAAATCCTGAAACATTACCCATAATTCGGCTGTGGTTAAGGAGTCGATTATTTAGGGTATTACTGTATGTGATGTAAGATTTGTGGGTGAATACATTTTACAAATAAACTGAGTAATTATAACAAACAAAACAAACAACAATATTATCAAGCACGAATCAATGTAGATAATAAAATTTATCATGTCAGAGCAGATGTATTCACTCAGTCAATAGTTTCAGAATTTCTATAGGTCTATACCCCTGATCAATAAACCGAATGGAGTGAGAACCAATCCACTATTCTAGCTTTGAGCAAATATATCTCCCCGAGAGCTTTCCGATGAATGGCAACAAGCCATATTTCCGACTAAATCCTGAAAAGTTACCCATAATTCTGCTGTGGTTAAGAAGTCGATTACTTAGAGCATTACTGTATGAAGTCGTGGAGCGGAGGACTACATTATAGAAAGCCCAGTGACAGTCTCACTCAAATCAAAGTCACAATGTTTTCTGTATGTTATTCTTATTTTTTCAACCAAATAACTTCAGATTTTGTGACCTGAGTTCCATATTGTTCTAAGTGAAAACATAAAGCACATACACTTAGAACATAGAAATCAGGTTGCAATTTATCTATATTCAAGACATTATTTCTTTCGTTGATATAAAAATTAAAATGATATTTAAGTAAACAAAAGACAAAAAAAGTGTGGGGGGGGGGTGTGGGGTTGTGTTGCCAGTTTATTTTTTAGAACTGAATAAGTAGCTTCAGAACAATCTTTCAATCAAACTTTGGTTCAAACTTTCTATGGTGTTAACACTTTGAGTGCCAGGTCGATTTTTGTATCAACCCATATACCCTGTGCCAATGCATTCTCTTATATATGCGAGTCGACCATAGGCATTGGCCTAACAATTTTTTTTTTATTTTTTTTTTATACAATTTTAATAATTTATTCTTATATTATTTAAAAGACTTATTTTGTAGGTTTAGGGCCGATGAGATCGGCCCCTGGCACTCAAAGGGTTAACAAACCTAGTTTTATTTTATTAGAAACCAGAATAACCAGTAAATTATTAGTATAAAATTGGTATATTTCTAATAGATATGATTGAACTGGACATGTGATTGAACCACATACCATACATGAAGGCAATCAAATAACAGTAACAAAAGTTATCATAAATCATAAATGGAAAAGCCACACTACAGTAATGCTCAAAATAATCGAATCCTTGACCACAGCAGAATTATGGGTAACTTTTCAGGATTTAGTTGGAAATATGGCTTGTTGCCATTCATTGGAAAGCTCTCAGTGAGAGCTTTCTGATGAATGGCAACAAGCCATATATCCGAATAAATCCTAAAAATTACCCATAATTCTGCTGTGGTTAAGGAGTCGATTATTTATGGCATTACTGTACATTAGAAATGGTCCGACAGTACCCGGGATTTCGAACTTGATCAGGACTTCATCATAAGAAGACCGAATACCAATTCAAGTTAAATGAAATTCTGTTAAATAATATTCAAGTTATCATCCGGACAACAGATAGTCAGCAAAGTCAATCATAAAGGGCATAATTCCT
The DNA here is from genome assembly GCA_032622095.1 of Siphonodentalium dalli. Lineage (NCBI taxonomy): Eukaryota > Metazoa > Mollusca > Scaphopoda > Gadilida > Siphonodentaliidae > Siphonodentalium > Siphonodentalium dalli. The sequence goes on along the minus strand of CP136067.1, from coordinate 146,497,788 downwards.
TTAGAAATAGTCGGATCGACCAAAAATCAAATGTCACAAGGACTTTCTCATATGAAGACTACATACCAAGTTTGATAGAATTCTGTCAAATATTTGTCAAATTATCAGCCTGATAACAAACATTTGGGATGGACAGAATGATGGACGGACACTGCTCATTTCTATAGTCCTTCGAAAAACATTTATGTTGGGGACAACATAAAAATATTACTTCAAAGCAGAGATTCTACTTTGAATAAAAGATTATTGGTACAGTAATTCCATAAATAATCGACTCCTTAACCACAGACGAATTATGGGTAATGTTTCCGGATTTAGTCGAAAATATGCTTGTTGCAATTCATCGGAAAGCTCTCAGTGAGAGCTTTCCGATGAATAGCAACAAGCCATATTTTCGAATTCGATTATTTAGGGTATTACTGTATGTGATGTAAGATTTGTGGGTGATTACATTTTACAAATAAACTGAGTAATTATAACAAACAAAACAAACAACAATATTATCAAGCACGAATCAATGTAGATAATAAAATTTATCATGTCAAAGCAGATGTATTCCCTCAGTCAATAGTTTCAGAATTTCTATAGGTCTATACCCCTGATCAATAAACCGAATGGAGTGAGAACCAATCCACTATTCTAGCTTTGAGCAAATATATCTCCCCGAGAGCTTTCCGATGAATGGCAACAAGCCATATTTCCGACTAAATCCTGAAAAGTTACCCATAATTCTGCTGTGGTTAAGAAGTCGATTACTTAGAGCATTACTGTAATTATAAAAATATTACTTCAAAGCAGAGATTCTACTTTGAATAAAAGATTATTGGTATAGTAATTCCATAATAATCGACTCTTAACGGCTTAACCACAGCCGAATTATGGGTAATGTTTTCAGGATTTAGTCGAAAATATGCTTGTTACCATTCATCGGAAAGCTTTCGGTGAGAGCTTTCCGATGAATAGCAACAAGCCATATTTTCGACTAAATCCTGAAAAATTACCCATAATTCGGCTGGTGGTTAAGGAGTCGATTATTTATGGAATTACTGTATGTGATGTCAGATTTGTGGGTGAATACATTTTACAAATAAACTGAGTAATTATAAGAAACAAAACAAACAACAATATTATCAAGCACGAATCAATGTAGATAAATAAAATTTATCATGTCAAAGCACATATACAGTAATGCCCTATTATTATAAAGTAATCGACTCCATAACCACAGCAGAATTATGGGTAACTTTTCAGGATTTAGTCAGAAATATGGCTTGTTGCCATTCATCGGAAAGCTCTCGGGGAATGCAACAAGCCATATTTCCGACTAAATCCTGAAAAGTTACCCATAATTCTGCTGTGGTTATGGAGATCGATTAAATAGGGCATTACTGTATATGAATAGTCCATAATTTACCAATAATACCTTACAAGCACTGTCACAAGGAGAAAAAAAGTATGTACGTCCAAGAATTTCAACAGTTAACACCAGTTTGAAGGAAGAGAAAAAAGGAGACATTATGCGCAGTGTCGTCATACTGCATGCAAAGCATGTAGAAATTATTGATAGCGACACTGATAGCGTAGGTAATTAACCACAGATCCATTGTCACCAGAAGTAGTACTGCGTTGGCTGTGGAGTCTGTGTTTTAACCAGAACTGGCACTGATCATAAAGTATGTCCAAGCCTTGAAATAGTGTGTCTGTCATTGCAGAATGAGGTCCCCAGAGGGTGAATTTAGTGATGCTACCCCACATAGCGGGCTAGCATCACCAAATTCACCCTCTGGGAACCTCATTCTGCTGAAGGGTAAGCAGAATGAGGTCCCCAGAGGGTGAATTTGGTGATGCTAGCCCGCTATGCGGGGTAGCATCACTAAATTCACCCTCTGGGGACCTCATTCTGCAAATGACAGACACGCTATTTCAAGGCTTGAGTATGTCTGCTCTGAATTGGTGTATTTTATTTACACTGAAGTGCATCGTACTTATTTAAGCAGCATTAAATATCCTATGCCAGTGCATTCTCTTATATATGTGAGTCTCCCACAGGAAGCCTCGCATATATAAGAGAATGCATTGGCTTACAAAGTCAAGGTAAATATTGTTTGGACAATATATTATCTTATATGTGGGAGTCTCCCACCGGAAACCTCGCATATATACATGTAAGAGAATGCACTGGCTTACAAAGTCAAGGTAAATATTGTTAGGACAATATATTATCTTATATATGTGAGACTCCCTATGATACACACACATATATAAGAGAATGCATTAGCACAGGGTTTTTGCAAAATTTCAAGAAGCTCCAGTCATGGAAGGGTTAACTCAATGAAGACACAACTGTGACCTGAGCCACAGATGAAGGAGACAGCTGGACAGAAGACCTATTCCGATTGTGCCAAGTGGAATGGGGACAACAGTTGAGCCAGACACCGGATCGCCAACTGAAGTCTGATCCGAGGTGGACCCCTGGCCTGAAAAGGAAGTAATTAATAGGAAAATGATTAAGTACAGTATGTCCTAAATAATTGACTCCTTAACCACAGCAGAATTATGGGTAATTTTTCAGGATTTAGTCGGAAATATGGCTTGTTGCCATTCATCGGAAAGCTCAGTGAGAGCTTTCTGATGAATGGCAACAAGCCATATTTCCAACTAAATCCTGAAAAATTACCCATAATTCTGCTTTGGTTTAGGAGTCAATTATTTACAACCACACACCAAATATCAAGAGATTCCTTTGAGAATAGCTCAAGTTATCAATTAACACAATGCAAATATTATGATTTCTAAGTCGAAAAAGGAGCATAAATCCATCAAAAATCATCAGACCATAATCAATCTTGGCCTGTGTCTTCTCAAATGTGAACCATGTACGTACAAAATATCAAGAAATTCTGTTGAATATTGCTCAAGTTACCATCCGGACAACTCAAAAACAGCAATTTCTAAGTTGAAAAAGGGGCATAACGTCTTCTCGAATATGAATCACATACCAAATATAAAGAAATTCCATTGCTAAAGCTATCATGCGAACAACCCGGATGGACGCCTAGACAAATGAAAGGGTGTTTAAGTGGATAGTGGTATATGAGCTCAGATCAGTCCATATTAACGAGCTTAAACGAGGCATCAAAAAGTACACGAACAAAAGAGGTTTAAGGGCTACTTTGAATATTGATATTAGCATACCACATATACAACATATATTATCTCTGTAAACTTTGTTATTAGTAATTTGATGTGTTTATGTCTATGTTTTATGTAAACACTTCAGTATTGGAGAAAAATACAAATGATTCGCAGATATAGTATTATGAATTTCCAGGGTTAAAATCGGACTTGGCACTGAAAGGGTTTTAAACATCAAAATTCCTGATAAAAATGCAACAAAGGCCAGGCAGTCTGGATCACGATGGAAATGCAACGATGGACCCACAACCTCCGAAGGATTCTTGACTTCATTAGACTTAAAATTAGCAACATTGAATGACAGATAAACTGGTTACCGACCAAAGAAGACTTTGAAGAGAAAATAAATTAAAAAAGGGTTGCTCATTGAAGATGGCACTCGTCAAGTTTTTTTTACCCATAAGAGAGAATCTGTCTATCCGAGAATCGCTAAAATCGCACTAATGGTCATAAAGTTTCTGAAAAATTGAATAACGCCATAAGTCATTACAAAAAAGCGGACAAACCTGGTTATAAACTCGATTGAGATATTGTTGTTAAAGATACATATAACATATATGAATGGAATCGGTTGACGTTTGTTCAAGTTCCCGGGCTAACAGTCAAGAAATCATGAAAAATGATCGAGATATTGTTGTGAAAGGTCCATATATCAAATATGAAAGGAATCAGTAGACGTTTGTTCAAGTTCTCACACTAATTAACAGCCATAAAATTACTAAAAATACACGAACTAAGGGCAATAACTCTGGTAAAAAAAATCAGACACATCTCATTTTTGAACTCGATCGAGATATTGCTGTGAAAGATCCATATACCAAATATGAATGAAATTTGCTGATGTTATCGTGCTTACGGACATAAAATTGCATGGAATATCTTAGAATAGACAAATTAAGGGTCGTAACTCAGGTGAAACAAATTTGATAAACCTGGTTTTCAATATTGTTGTGAAATTGGTTGACGTTTGTTAAAGTTATCACCTGACACTGAATCATAAAATTGCTATCACTGGGCCATGTTCTGTTTTTCTTGAAGAGTGAGAATTATCTGCTTTTTCTGTGGCATTAGATACATATATTTAGAAAAACTATCCATGATTTAAGAACTCATAAATTGCTAGCCATAAAACTATCAAATGCATTTTATACAGTAGGACAACACTGCTAATTAGTTGGGCCACACATGTCAACAGATAAATTGAGTAGAGGCATCAGCCACTTAAACCTTTTTCATAGTTTGGGAATCGCTCAATATATTTATTTCAATGGACCTATCTGTTAATGGCAACAAGCCATATTTCCGACTAAATCCTGAAAAGTTACTCATAATTCTGCTGTGGTTAAGGAGTCAATTATTTAGGGCATTACTGTATCCTGGATGAACCGACTGTCCCCGTCACTGGGTTGGGACATATGTATTGGGGAGCAGCGGCGCTGTGGTAATTTCACAAGCCGACTTTTTGAGCAGATATCAGAGATACAACTCCATTCTCCAGCGGAATTTCCATCTGAATGTTGATAAAATGGCTAACTCCAGAACGGAAATCCCAAACAAAACGTTTGATCACTCCTCTGAGTGACCTCATAGTGGTGAAAATCCATTTCAAATTTCATTGCGATTCAACCACCTGAGATAATTGCTTGGATGGAGAAAAACATTTCTAGACAAACCCAGATGAATAATCCATGAAATCCATACCAAATATCATTGAGATTCAACATGGTTGAGAGATGGACGGACAGAGGACCGGGCGCACGTAATCCAGTATACTAACCATTTTCTTCGGTCATGGTGTATACTTATTATAATACTAAAATTATAATAAATTGCTACCCATATAACTTCTGTCATGGGTTATAATTATTATAATACTAACTTTCTGTAGTAGTTTCGGGTGCATCCGGATCATCAAACCCACACATATCCTCCTTGATGTCACCTGTTAAAATAATTCAGATAATATTGGCATGAACACAGAGGGTGAATTTAGAGACGCTATCGGCATAGCGGGCTAGCATCACCAAATTCACCCTCGGGGATCTCATTCAGCATGGTCCCATCTGCTATGGGAGACATAGACTCAGATTGAAGTTACCAAATGGTGAATATTGTTATATACACCCATTGGGAACCCCGATTATGCAATATGTCGTCTGCCAATTTGGGGATATAGAGAAACTAAACTAAAAAAGAAATATAATCTATGTGAAGAAGTTTCTGTAGAAATTTGATAATAAAGAAACTTTCCAGAGAAGATGAGGCCTAAACAGAATGAGGTCCTGGGAGGGTGAATTTAGTCATGGTAGCCTGCTATGTGGGATAGCGTCACTAAATTCACCCTCTGGGGACCCCATTCTGCACATGACAGGCACACTAAACTCAGGCTAGTGTGTAATAAACAGATCCACACTGATAACCAGTTAAGTTAGAAATTAGTGCACTCAAACAGGGTGGTAATTTATAACTATACAGTAATGCTCTAAGTAATCGACTCCTTAACCACAGCAGAATTATGGGTAACTTTTCAGGATTTAGTCGGAAATATGGCTTGTTGTTTTATAAGCTCTGATGAATGGCAACAAACCATATTTCCGACTAAATCCTGAAAAGTTACCCATAATTCTGCTGTGGTTAAGGAGTCGATTACTTAGAGCATTACTGTAAATCTCAACATAAGTGTTGTTCTATTATTTATTACATGATCCTACCCTTATTCCATTCAATAAACCTATTCTACAAATTGTGGTATGTAACGTTCGTTGCATAACAAGAAATAGTGCTGGGTGACCTTTGACTTCCGGTTTGTCATCTGGTTACATTCCGTATGCTACGTCTCAAAAATATTATGGCTTCCAATATTTTTCCAACAAACTCCAATGAATGAAGAGTTTGAAAAGATATTTAATTAAATATACGCCATTAAATATGTCAAAGAGTCTTTATTTATCTGGGACTATTTCTTTACGTGGGCAAACAATACATAGATATGAGAAACATAATAGAAACCGATGTTAGTTTCACGTCCCGTTTGTTGATTTAAGTATGTTTTATCGAGGTTTTGGATCATGTAATAAATAGAATCTACAATCGTCCAGTAAATTAGGTCTGGACTCGTTTTGTAAATCCCGCTTTGGGGACATGTTGTAGATCCTCTATATATTACATAACCAAACTTTTATATTTTGCTGATCTTACACCCATCCCTTATATTAACAATGGGGTGTATAGCTTCTAACAAGACTGGAAAAATCTTGAGCTAACTGAAGTATGCAATATGAAAGCCCTCTAAGGCTCTATTTTTTGTCCAGGAAACATCTGTTTGCATGCACAGGTGTACCATGGTTCAAGGACATACAGTAATGCCCTAAGTAATCGAATCCTTAACCACAGCAGAATTATGGGTAACTTTTCAGGATTTAGTTGGAAATATGCCCAGAGCTTTCCGATGAATGGCAACAAGCCATATTTCCGACTAAATCCTGAAAAGTTACCCATAATTCTTCTGTGGTTAAGGAGTCGATTATTTAGAGCATTACTGTACAGAAGGGGTCCTGGTGGATTGGAGTGTCCAACCAAGATTCAAACTGCACTCCACTCCTTGATAGGGATGTGCAATAGTAGTGTTGTATGTGAAGCCATTATAATAATCCATATAAATTCACAAATTTTCAAGTCAAAGTCAAGACTTCAAATAGTGTGTCAGTCATTTGCAGAATGAGGTCTCCAGAGGGTAAATTTAGAATGCAATCCCACATGGCGGGCAATCATCACCAAATTCACCCTGTGGGGACCTCATTCTGCATGGCTTCATCATTTGGGAAGAACTGCATAATCAAGGTGACTGATGGGTGAACATCATCAACTTCAACTGGGGAACTTCAATCTGATTGTAGGTCTCCCATAGCAGTTGAGGCCTAACCAGAATGAGGTTCCCAGAGGGTGAATTTGGTGATGATAACCTGCTGTGGGGATAGCATCACTAAATCACCTTATGGGCACGTCATTCTGAAAATGCAACACACACTATTTCAAGGCTTCCCCATAGCATGTGGGTATCCTTCACCCCCCCCCCCCCCCCCCCCCCCCCCCCCCCAGCTGTGCTATCATCATGCCAATGCACAATGAAATCCGGTAATTAATACTCAAATTACAAGGTGCTATGTTCGCATGGACCAGCGAATGGCAAGACCGACTGACTGACAGGCAAACGGTTGGACATAGCCCTCAAATATATTACCCGAACCACCTTCGGGGGTCTAGGGTATAATAAAAGACTATTCTAATGTATGGGTGGGAGTATCTATTTATCAAAAAAAATTAATAAATTCCTTACCAAATAATTCAACGTAAGCTGGTCTAGGATCCTGAAAAGCACCTTTCAGTGGGTAGATGTTGTCATTGATCTGCATACGGAATATACAACCCTTAAATCCTTTGTTTAGATTCGAAATATCTGAAAAAAGCAAACGAAGTTAAAGTGATGTAAAACGCTCCGGTAGTGATAAAATAGAAATGGAGAATAATCTTGTTCAAAGTAGTTATTTTTACAAATATTATATCCAACTTGACAAAACACACTGTCATACTAATACTTTAAATAAATGCAGTGACTCTCGGTGGAGAAATATTTTTTGTTAGTTTATCACCGACAGATGCATCCCGAATCGAGTAGTAAATATTTACAATTGATCATATTTCAGACAATGTTTTCTATGGAGTGGTACAATCGATTTTCTTCAGATTTTCGGCGATGTTAGTAGAATGTTACATTCCTGCATTTGGCATAGCATCTGAATACTAGTGTAACCCAAACAAATACAAAGTATGTGTTTAACATGTCTTAAACACTTACACATACTGTCTACACCCATCAGCAGTAACCCGGGGGGGGTTCGTGCTAAATAATGGGATAAATAATACCTCCACCGGTTGTCCAGCTATCTCCATGGTTTAAACTCCAACCTATGACGTCAAATGAGTTGACAAACTTAAAAGGTGGATTCAGAGTTTATTGTGTCTACCTATATGATGTCATTAATATTATGTAATCACAGGTGGCAATGTTAAAAGCACGAAATCGGCAGTGCTTGCGTGTAATAGAATAATTATGGTAATGTAATTTGGCTGGGCTAAAGTTTATATATAATAACGTATACATTAGTTATGAATAAAGTTATTAGTTTTAGATTGATGCTTTTGTAAATTATTCTAATAAACACATGGTTGTCATGGACATTTTGTGACCAGGATATTGAATAAACCACACCACCAGAGTGCTTTGATAGGCCGCTGATCATGCAGCCCAAGCCTGAGTTTAAGGTGCCTGTCATTTGCAGAATGAGGTCCCCAGAGGGTGAATTTAGTGACACTACCCTGCTTAGTGGGCTAGCATCACTAAATTCACCTTCTGGGGACCTCATTCTGCTTAGGACTCATCTGTTATGGGAGACAGACTCAGACTGAAGTCCCAAATGGTGAATATTGTGATGTACACCCATTGGGAACCTCGATTATGCAATGTGTCGTCTGCCTATTTGGGGATATAGAGAAACTAAACTTAAAAAGAAATAGAATCTTTGTGAAGAAGTTTCTATAGAAATTTGATAATAAAGAAACTTTCCAGAGAAAATCAGGCCTAAGTAGAATGAGGTTGCCAGAGGGTGAATTTAGTGATGCTAGCCCACTATGCGGGATATCGTCACTAAATTCACCCTCTGGGGACCTCATTCTGCAAATGATGCAGCCAATTTTCATCAGTGTCTGTCGGCAAAATTGTTTTGGAAGCACAATATTCCAAAAATATATATACCATATTACGCTTATATGCATGCTTCATTTACTATGAAAATATAATTATTATGCGTGATAAATTATTTTTAAAAGTATAATAAACTTTTCCTTAAAGAAAGCCCGAACACAGAACTAAATGGATATATATTACGCTTTTTTGTCGCCTATAACAGTCTACGATGTACCAGCGCATATTAGCCACGCATGAGTATACCCCCGGTCCCCCACTGTAAAACCAGTTGGGTCCAACTGTTATGTGATAGTTTTATTTCCAACTCAATCAGGAGATTGGCGAGTTGCGGGGTTGGGAGGGATCTATGATAGTTCAGTGTTCAGGCTTTATTTAACCCTTTGAGTGCCAGGTCGATTTTGTATCAACCCATATACCCTGTGCCAATGCATTCTCTTATATATGCGAGTCGACCATAGGTAGCCTCGCATATATAAGAGAATGCATTGGCCTAACAAATTTTTTTATTTTTATTTTTACAATTTTTTACAATTTTAATAATTTATTCTTATATTCTTTAACAGACTTATTTTGTAGGTTTAGGGCCGATGAGATCGGCCCCTGGCACTCAAAGGGTTAAGGAAAAAATTAATTATACTTTCAAAAATAATATTTTCCGTCAAAGGAAGCCTGTCACACTGAACTATATGGATTAGAATGCAAGCCCAGGAGGAGGCACGAGCAATAAAGTTAATATCCAAATTTGAGGGGAATGCACTATTCCGAAATAGAATGCCTTATTAAAAAACTCTTCATGAATCTGCTATTTTTTGAGTGAATATAACTCACATATTCAGAGTCCTCCATTGCTCAAACATTGACCCCCCCCCCCCCTTATTTTTTGAAGAAACATCCCAGGTAGTGCCATCCAATTCATATTTGTGAGCCAACGAGCAAGTATAATGGAAGAAGATATGTCTCAGACGTCTTGGGTGCAAGGAGAACAAATCACTCTCCACCTTAGTGAGAGAGGACGACCTGCACTGTCCTTAATGGACACTGAAGGACAGCCCACTTTTGAGAATGCTAGACATGATTGTATACACCTCGGCGTAATAGTACCGGTAGTTAACCCCTTCATGGTGGAGCTTCCTGAATATTTGCGAAAACCCTGTGCAAATGCATTCTCTTATGTAGGGAAGTCGACCATAGGTTGCCTTGCATATATAAGAGAATGCATTGGCCTAATAAATTTTATATTATTCTTTATAATTGTTAAAAAATGTAAGATTTTTTTTTTTTAAATGATAAAAAGTTGTCAAAGAATGTAAGAAATAATGATAAAAATGATAAAAATTGTTAAAGGTTGTAAGAAAAAATGATAAAATTGTTAAAGAATATAAGAAAAAATGATAAAAACTGTTAAAAGAATGAAAGAAAAAATTATAAATGAAATTGTCAATGACACTCTATCTCAATTTGGAAAGGAGTTAATTTTTTTGCTGAGCAATGAATAGAATGATAAAGAAGAAGGAAAGTAAACTAGAGGTCACCCTGAAAATCCATATGAAGTCTGTTGATGATCAGACCAAAGGATTTAGTAGTAGAAAGAGTAAATTCCAAAATGGGCGCTGGCAGCCATATTTTTCAAAATTTGTTGGTCAAAATAGGAGACCAGAGGTCACCCCGAAGATCCATATGATTTTTGGTGACGATCAGATGAGAGATATTGCCAAAGGATTTAGTCATACAAAAAGTAAATTCCAAGATGGCCACTGGCGACCACGTTTTTCAACAAATTTCGGTCAAAATATGAGGCTCCCATCTAGAGGTGACCCCAAAGATCCATATGAAGTTTGGTGATGATCAGATGAGGGATATGACCGGTCTGCAGGGTGTGCCAAAGGATTTAGTCATGCAACGAGCAAAATTCAAGATGGCTGCCGGTGGCCACGTTTCATTTCATACTTTCATGTCATTAATATTACATATGGAATTCTATTCTAGCCCAATCTTAATTCGCCGCTCGGTGAAGCGAAGTGAAACGCCTAATAAAAAAAACACATGACTCCAGCGTCATACCTCGCTCTGCTGTAGCTAATCCCTCCACTTTCTTTCTGGCGTAGCTTGTAACAACACGCTCGGTGTTTTTGCTTGAGAATTTACCTTACAAAATGACTGAAGCGGTTCGATTTCGGAGTCCGACACAGGTCGGGATACTCCTCCTCGAAGGAAAAGAAAAACTCAGTATGAATTACTGGAGAACCGACGTGATGTTATGCAATCGGATATGAACACAAAGTTCACTTCCATGTCCGGCTCTATAGACCAAATCAGGACTTTGTTAGAAAGTCAAGTCAGAACTGGGCACCGAAATGACAATGTTGGTCAATCTAGTGTGTCACCTTCTCCATTACCCCGACGTGTGAGGTCGAGGGTAGAGGATAGAGACTCGGACTCAGACGTTATGAGCATATACGCGAGGGATGTAGACTCATATTTGTCAGATCAGGAGTCCAACGATGGGGTGGAGAACGAGAAAGTTTTTTTTTTTTTAAACTTTACTCTTCACAAAGGTTTGGCGGAATTGTTTGGAGAGCAAAGTTTCCGCATCAAAGATAACAACCAAAAGGACGGGTTAGCGATCGACAAAGTGCAAAGTTCTTTATTGGAGTCCAGTTATAGGTCTGATTCACCCAAATTCATGTCTGCTTTCGCGGAAGAGACATTTGATCAGTTTCCTGTTGATGATGAGACAGAGAATTTCCTCAATGTTCCAACTTTGGATCCTTTGGTAGGGGAGGCCATTGCCAAGAAGAATGGCACGAATGGGGGAGTCGAAGGGACGTTCTGGTTCCAAGGCCACAAATGCAAAATGATTGAACAAGCAGCATACCGCGGACAACAAGCGGCTCGAATGGGTATAATTACTCAACTCTATTCGCAGCAAGCTTTGGCGAAGTTGTTAACTTGCTTGGAAACAGAGGATGTGAATAAGGAAGAAGCTATTGCTAACATCTGCACTGTTTTTGACATTTCGTCCAAGAGTTTGAATCAAGCAGGCAGAACCGGCGCGTTTCTGCATAAATACGCTGTATGTGTGCGTTGAGTGATACCGATTGGTGGGAGTCGGACATTACGGGGGATATGGAAAATCTCCCTTTCACTTCAGAGGGAGTTTTTGGGGAGGGTCTGGAGCCCCTGTTGAAGGCTTGTAGAGAACGACGCAAACAGGTCCAAGAGCTCCTGCCTGAATGTTCCAAACCTTATATCGATAAGCGTAAAAGTAAGGACAACTCTTCTTCCGCGGAATGACCGGAAGCGAAGAAATTTTCTGTCAACAAACAATTGGACAGACCACAGGCTTCCGAGAGTCGGCCGAGTTCATCTGCCAGCTTTGATCGCGGTTTTCAGCGTGATTCCTTTCGGATTCCCAAAACGACAGGATACGTTAATAGGAACGGGAATTCCATCCGTGGTCGCGGTAGAGCCAGAGGAGGCAGAAACAGATCACAATGACTACATGTATCGTGTAAGTATCCTCCATCCTTTAACAAACGTGCCTGTGGGAGGTCAGTTGTCACATTTTTCGAAATTCTGGCATCAAGTGACGACCGATCAATGGGTGTTGCGAACAATAACGGAAGGTTTTGTTTTCGAGTTCCACACTCATCCAAAATTTATGGGGGTCAAAGAGACCAAGGTTCCTCCCCATCAAATAAATTTGATTCAACAGGAGATAGAAAATCTTCTGATCAAAAATGTCATAGAAATGGTTCCCAAACATATGGCTCTCGATGGTTTTTACAGCACTCTTTTTCTTGTGCCAAAGAAAAACGGGAAATGGAGGCCAGTTCTAAATGTCAAACCACTAAATCAGTTCATTGTGAAAAAGCACTTCAAAATGGACACAGTTCAGTCAGTTCTTCAGCTTCTCCTCAAAGGAGATCAGGCTTTCACACTGGACGATCTGAAAATCAAAGAAAACAATCGAAAATATCTGAGGTTTCAATTTCAAAAGAAAACTTATCAATTTCGAGCCCTATGTTTCGGTCCCACAATGTCGCCTCGGGTGTTCACAAGAATCACCTCAGTAGTAGCAGCTTACCTGCGTATGAGGGGTATACGTCTGATTTCATTCTTAGACGATTGGTTGGTAGTGAATTCCAACCAGACTCAATTGATCACAGATTGCAGGCTCGTTATAAATATTTTGACGAGCCTAGGGTTTCTGATCAACTCAGAAAAGTCACAATTAATGATCAGCCAACAGGTCAATTATCTGGGCTGCTGGTTCAATCTCATGCAAGGCATGGTTTATCCTTCAGAGGAACGAGTGTTAACTCTGAAGAAAATCACGTTAAGTCTAATGAATGGACCAAACAGTGCCCGGCAGTACTTGGTACTGTTAGGGATAATTGCGTCACTCTTAGATCTCATTCCAAATGCTCGATTGTTCATGCGAACGATTCAGTTGCATCTGAAAAAGTATTGGTCTCCATTACGAATGGAGTTAACCCACAGCATTCCTTTGACTGCAGATCTCATAAGTCACTTAACATGGTGGTTACAGGATCAGAACATTTTGAGAGGCCGATCTCTCACACCAACCTCGACCGAAATCACAATCACCACGGACGCCGCCAAGACACATGGTTGGGGAGGGGTGATGAACAATTCTGTGGTACAGGGACTTTGTACCCCTATGGAACGATTAGCACACATAAATTGTCTAGAACTAGAAGCTGTCTCATTTTTTATTGGAGATCAAAGGGTGCAATGTTTTGATACAGACAGACAACACAACAGTCAGTCAGTATATAAACAAACAAGGGGGCTGCACAAGGTCTCCAAATCTGTGGAAATTGACACAGAAATTATGGTTGTTAGCGATCAAGAACAATATTGTGTTGAAAGCAATCCATATTCGAGGGCGGAACAATGTGTTGGCGGACTTTCTGAGTCGACACAAGTTAGATCAGAAAGAATGGTGTCTCAATCACGAGATAGTACACCGATTATTCAACAGGTGGGGTCAACCGGAATTAGATCTGTTTGCAACAGCTCAGAATACTCAGACCGAGAGTTTTTGTGCTTGGACGTACCAACGACAAGCCAAAGTGCGGGATGCGTTATCAATACCTTGGAACACCTGTATGCGTATGCATTTCCACCATTCCCTCTCTTAACGAGGGTGTTATCTCACATGATACAGTTTCATTGCACCATACTTTGGTGGCACAATGTTGGCCTCAGAGGTGTTGGTATCCCCGATTGCTTCAATTACTCGTGGCGCCACCAGTGTTGTTGCCTTTGTGTCCGAAATTTCTGACGCAGGAGCAAGAAATGTTAGTGCACTCGAGTCCAGAACATCTGAACTTGATGGGCTGGCAAGTGTCGACCGACAGTATGAAACAGCAGGCATTTCGACAGGGGCTCGAAGATTGTTATCTTCCTCCCGCCGGCCAGGTACCAGAAAAGACTATGATTGTAAGTTTGGACAATTCAGTCGCTGGTGTCATACGGAGAACAAATTGATCCCTATACAGCTTCTCTAACAGTATGTTTAAATTTTTTGTCATCCTTATTTGACAAAGGATAAGCTTACTCAACTATTACTGGGTATCGATCTATGCTGTCAGCAATTTTACCTAATATTGAAGGACATCCCATAGGTCAACATCCTAGGGTCATCAGAATGTTGAAAGGTGTTTTTAATGAAAGACCTCCAATCCGACATTTATTACCATCATGGGATCTTTCTATCATTTTAGAATGCCTACAGATGCCGCCTTTCGAACCTTACGGCTGATGACTTTAAAGACTGTTATGTTGGTGGCTGTTACCTCCTTTAGACGATGTAGTGACCTACAGGCGCTGAATATTGGCGAAGGCTATATAAACATTCAACCACAAGGTATTCTGTTTGGAAGGGCTGGTTTGTCTAAACAGGATCGTCCAAATAACATAACTCAGTTGATTTTTATTCCTAGTTTTCCACAATGTGAAAAGCTGGACCCTAAAAGGGCATTGATTCTTTATCTTAATCGTACAGTTGGGTTCCGTAGCGAAGCGTAGCTAGAAAATGTTCATACTGCGGTGTTGTCTACCAGACAACATAATGTTGGGCCTGAAGGGCTATAGTTTGGGAGTGGGACCTCCTTTCTGGCGAGTTGCCAAATTGATTTTTATTATGTATATAATTGTAATACATGTTTTTTCTGTATATATAAGGAAGTGTTATTGATATGTATACATTTGGGAAATGCTTTGTGAGGGAAGAATGATGATTTATGGGAAGAAAAGAACTAGTTGTGAGTAAGATAGTTTATTGTTCTCTTATATCCCACCTTCTTTATAGTTTTACTGTTGGAATCGGTAATATTCCATATGTAATATTAATGACATGAAAGTATGAAATGAAAATGAGAAATTTATTTCTCAAATTTCAGTTTTATGAATACATGTATTGTCATTAATATTACCAACCCTCCCAACCTCCCCTTGAGGAGCAATAAACTTTCTTGGGTTATAAAGGCCAGAAGAAAGTGGAGGGATTAGCTACAGCAGAGCGAGGTATGACGCTGGAGTCACGTGGTTTTTTGATTAGGCGTTTCGCTTCGCTTCACCGAGCGGCGAGTTAAGATTGGGCTAGAATAGAATTCCATATGTAATATTAATGACATTACAAGTATTCATAAAACTGAAATTTGAGAAATAAATTTATCATTTTTTCATAGAAAATCTTTCAAATTCAATAGCTCACAATTGTGCCAGCAAAAAAAAAAAAAAATATCCGGCCATAAATACTGGCTGCAGGGTGTGCAGATGGATTCAAATTTGAAATCCAAGATGGCAGTTGACGGCCATGTTTTTCATTGAAAATCGGAAAAATTTGAAAGTCCCATTTATAGGTCACCCTGAAGCTACATATGAAGTTTGGTGAAGATCGGAAAAGGGATGCGGCCTGTATGGCATGCGGAAGGAAATTGTAGATGCACGGACGGATGGACGACGGATGCCAACCCAGTTGTAAAGTTGAGCTAAATATTGATAAAGAATGTAAGAAAAATTGATAAAAAATTGTTAGACCAATGCATTCTCTTAGATATGCTAGGCGACCTGTGGTTGACTTGCATATATAAGAGAATGCATTGGCACAGGTTGCACCAGCGAAGCTCCCATAATAAAAGGGTTAATTAGAACTTCTAAGAACTCCATTCGCTGAAGTAGATGGCTGATAACCTGATGCCCAATGATGTGCCAATGCATTCTCTTATATATGCAAGTCGACCATAGGTCGCCTAGCATATCTAAGAGAATCCATTGGTCTAACAATTTTTTTATAAATTTTTCTTACATTCTTTATCAATTTTTATCATTATACAAGAGTAAATGAAGGAGCCATCATACCAGAGTGAGCCACCACCCTCCACACCCATGTGAAGGTTGTCCTGATCCAGCTGAATATACTGGCTAAGGATGAAAGTGGGAGCGGTCATCGTTCCCGGACACCAAGACGGTTGAGTGGCAGGCAAGGCCTGTTCTGAATTAAGAAAGTGGCCGAGGGGAGCGGACTCGCTACCACTATGGGTAGGCATAGGCACACTATTCCGAAGTCGGGAAGAGATGGGTTAAAGGTACCCAATCCGACCACAGGGTCCCCATATCATCAAGATACAACAACAACACATTTCTTCAGAATACGGTTTAGTTATCAGAACTGATTAATTGCAACAAAATAATGCTAACCACTGGTATCAAATTTCACAAACGTGTTATTTATCAACATTTTGTTCAACGGTCGTATGACACTTGAGTATTCACGAAATTTGGCCGTATTACCACTTGTTTTTAGATTTATCCATCATCATCCGCAAGTTTGACCGAGACCATCCGTTTGATGGCGTGTTTCTGGGCCACAAACAATTGAAATAACAAACTTCAAAAATTGATATCTGAGCTTTGATGGGTAGGTTCCTCGACTCGAATCAAATATTTTTTACCCCCGAAGAAATAGTAGTTTAGGGTTGTTTAATCGGATTGAGTACCTTTACGTTTTTGGTACATGGTAGGGTGAATTTTGTACCAGATTTCTACTGTTGATTGAATTTACATGGGCAACTTAGCAATTGATATCTCAGTCTGATACTGTAGGCGAGATACCTTTCCTTTTCTAGGCCAATTTTTCGCAGATTTTTCAATTTTTTAAACACAAGTTAGAGGAAGGGATACCCATCGAAAAATATATACACTAGCTATTCTTCAACTAATCGTCTCCACACAATGCTATTTCTTTTTGCTGAGAATGACGATGAAATTATGATTAAAAATCATTTTAATATCAGGCGTCATCAGCCATATCTAAATTGTGATAGAACCACGAGTTATCTCCACTTATCGCGGAAGTAAACAGTAAAACACATGCCTGCTAATGCAGTAAAGTGATATTATCCGATCGATATATTATCAGACAGGTGGCATTTTATTATCGTTTCATGAGGGATAACAGATGTTGTTTTGATAGTAAAAGTGAAACCAAATTCTTTCCACGCACTGAGTGACCGGCATCTATGCACTCATAAATATATAAAATCATGTGTGTTTGTTAACGAATTTCACTTTGCGGTGCAAGCTATACATACTTATTAATACAAGCTTGAACTTTATAGAATCTTAGAATGTTTGAACATAACTTGTCGTAAGTGTCAATTTTATAAGATATGCACTTGTCGCCTAGACTAAAGCTGTGTTCACACAGTGACACAATCCCGTTGAAATTAATTTTTGAGCAAATGCCACCATAGCGAGATTGAAGGTGTGGTTAAATTATCAAGATACCTGCGATGGGTAATCAAAGATGATGGTGCATCACCTATAGTAATGCCCTAAATAATCGACTCCATCAGGCTGATGGAATCTAAACCTTGGAGGATATACCATTAAACTCGTGAGGTGCCAGCGCCATCTTTAGCTTGGCTTTTTCCCTTAGCAAAATAACGGCACCTCGAATTGAAAATGTGGCCTGTATCAATGATGGGTGGGTCTGTTGGACATTCGCGTCAATGGCATGATGTTCCAAATAGCAGTATTCACTTTGTAGTGGTGTCAAGATACATTTGTGTCGCAGTATGATACATATCACGATACACATGCCACGATACGATACGTATCTAGATATATCTTGAGTCAATGATATCTATATGTGGTCATGTTTTATTTAACCCAAATTGCGATTGATGGTACTAAAATATACATATGGGTGTCTTAGAAGGGGGGAATCCCAGCCCAATGTGGTAATATATATTGGAAGAGTAAGATTGAGTCAAGTTAGGTGAGTACAGACTATGAAGCTGTCGACGATGTAAACGAATATTGACTGATACCAAACAAGGAAATGTTTTAATATAGGCAAGTATACTCTTGGTATTTAGGAATAAAATCCATAGACTTGTGTTTTTCATACCAAAAATGCTGATTACCCAATATCGTTAGTCATGAGATCTCAGATCTGATAACAACTTTGCATTATTAACATGACAAACAGTCAAAGATAATGTGGTGCTTTATCTATTAAGGGGTGAAATCCAAATTATTAGCACAGCAGTACATTACATTACCATAAAGGGTGTTGTTACAGTATACAGTAATGCCCTAAGTAATCGACCCCTTAACCACAGCAGAATTATGGGTAACTTTTCAGGATTTAGTCGAGATATGGCTTGTTGCCATTCATTGGAAAGCTCTCCCTGAGAGCTTTCCGATGAATGGCAACAAGCCATAAATCCTGAAAAGTTACCCATAATTCTGATGTGGTTAAGGGGTCGATTACTTAGGGCATTACTGTACAATATGTATAATCACATGTGTGAAGCTGTATTCTAAGGCCCCATTGATGAACATTTCTAAGTAACGGATTAGTGGCATGCATTGTGAACGGAATGTGTCCATTTGTTTGCGGGTAAAACTGTGAGATGGGTCAATTTGTACTTTCGGTTTCAGCAATGAAGCTTTAAAAAGTCGAAAACCAAACTGGAAATTCTTTTATATTTTGATGGTGCCAGTGTTAGCTTCATAATTGCCCTTTCAGTCAGCATTTTGATGGCACCGAGCACATGGAAGGTGACCTGAATCAAGGATTGTTGTGCATGCTAGAATGTATGGAAATATCCACTTTCCAAGTCACGCCGGCAAAGTATTCCAGATTATGATATTCACCTTAACACCACGACATTAGTCATAGTTGTTTGAACGATTGTAACCTAAGGGTTTCCAGTTGTCACGGCTGCGTGCCTTGTGGAAAAGTTTGGTCGCAAACCTGAACCAGATGATAATTCAAAGGATCGCCACAGTCAACATCTTGTGTGAATGATTCTTCAACCTCTGATAAAAAATCTTGAGCAGGCTCCTCTTCCTCAGAGAAAAGTGCCTCGTTGGAATCACTGTCTACTAGAGGCTGAAATTGTTTTCGTGTTTCTCTATATTTTTGTTTTAGATTCACTTTTTTTCGATAAACCCATATTTGGTTTTTCAATTTGGCAAAAGTTTCTGAAAAAATGGCCAAAATAATTCAGAAATGGCCAAAAAATTGGCAAAAATAATTTTCCAGCCAGTGTGAACTGGTACATATCACTAAAACTCACCATTATTTCCAATGTAAATATACTTTGGATTATTCAGTAAAAATTCACTGGTGGTAGATGTTGGCAGAGTCACATCTGTATGTTGATATTCATCAACCTAAAATATTGACAACAAATTAATGAAATATCTACAGTATGCTGTAAATTAATAATCGTTTCCGATGAATCGTTCAGAAATTGAATGTTTAAGCCAAACAAAGTATATTTCCTATTTCTCAGGCAGTTTGTCTCAGGCTAAAAATTTTAAACCATGATATTGAGCAGCGTGCAGTTTTTAATTTAATTTTCTATTTCTGGGGCACACACATTCTTCCTCTGTGTTGCCTAGCTCTCGGTTTAATTTCAGTTGCACGCGGCCGTTATTTCCTGAACATATGTCCATCGAAAGTTAGTTGATAAATTCCATCTCATATATATTTTGAAGACCTCTGTCTGTCTGTTTGTTTGTCTGTCTGTCATTAATACAAATCTACGATTCTCGACCGATCGGGACGAAACTTGGTACGTGTGTGTAGTTTGACCAGACGGTCATCGTTGTCGTATTGGCGAGCCCGTGCAGCGCATGTGCAGACGAGATCTCGGAAACGGGTGGAGCTATCGACTTGAAATTTGCTATGTGAATGTATCTTGCCCCGGATACGAATTTTATCGGGTCGCCGAGCCAGTGCGACGCCAGCTTCGCGCATGTGCAGACGAGATCTCGGAAACGGGTGGAGCTATCGACTTGAAATTTGGTATGTGAATGTATCTTGCCCCGGATACGAATTGTATCGGGTCGCCGAGCCCGTGCGACGCCAGCTTCGCGCATGCGCAGACCAGATCTCGGAAACGGGTGGAGCTATCAACTTGAAATTTGGTTTTTGAATAGCCCGGACAACGTCGGGCTCATCGGCTAGTGTGATATATTTTGCTAAAAATCAATCAATAAAGTATTATTTACACTGTTTTATTGAGTTAGCAGATACAGTAATGCTCTAAATAATTGACTCCTTAACCACAGCAGAATTATGGGTAATTTTTCCGGATTTAGTCGGAAATATGGCTTGTTGCCATTCATCGGAAAGCTCTCACCGATCTCGGTAGTCACAAATCGAGAATTGAATCAAATCTTGTAACTTCACAGGCCCCTAGCTGTCATATCTTTATTTTCTTATTCCATAGGACCATTACAGTGCATAGAGAAACTCTATTTCGATATGCTTGTCTGACTGATTAATCCATCCCAGTTGACTTACTTTGATCCTGATATAAGCTCTGGGATTATCTTTAGTACTTCCGATTGTGACGACCACCTCGTGTTGTTGTCCATCTGACAGATCAGGCAGTGATGTCTGGGAGTTAGCCTCATATCTATCAAAGGAACCAACATCGAAAAATACCTTGATACCACCTGTGAATGACACATCAATAATTATCTGATTAGCACTTTCAACAGGTACTTTCAGGTAAGGTTTATATATATGCAATCAACGTCGTTTTCGAGACATCTCCAGCTGTATAGAAGAGTCAGATGCTGAACAGCATACTGTATCATTTTGCGTAAAGTATACAGTAATGCCACAACCACAGCCTCATATTTATCCTCATAGTTACCCATAATTCTGCTGTGGTAAAGGAGTCGATTATTTAGGGCATTACTGTAGTGTGTCCCTTAGGCCTTACGATATTATTGAACTGCCGATATACCGTGAAGAAGTGTGAGATGGTGTTGGTTTTTATACAGCGGTGTTGACGATTAATCAAAATACCATACAGCACTATACATGGCGCAGTCACATTTAACTTAATTCTGCTCTGAAATATATCCTTATGCCATCCACAACTTTGATGACGGGGGGCTGTGCTGGTGCAGCATTAAAGATCCTGTGCCAGTGCATTCTCTTATATATGTGAGTCTCCCATATTTATAAGAGAATGCACTGGCTTACATGGACAATGCATTCTCTTATATATGCAAGACTCACATATATAAGAGAATTCATTGGCACAGAGTTTTTGAAAAATTTCAGGAAGCTCCAGTCATGGAAGGGTTAACCTACTTTTAGTTTGAAATTTCCAATTGAATCATGCAGGCATGACTTTCCAACTTGTGAAAATTTGGACCAAATTTAAGGGGGGGCAATTATAAATGTGGGACGGGTGACACACCAACAAAGCTCACTCTGACCACATTCCTGTCTGCACTTACAGGTGGAAGAGTATGAGATAAAGAGCTATACATTGGACCATTTATGGCTTGAAATCATATTCCAAGAGTTAAAACAGATATTTAAACTTCAGGTGGTAGGCAAAAAATGTCTGCCCAGTGAGAATAAAAGATAAAATACACAAGTGAGATATTAAACAACAATACATTACTATGGAAAAAGCCCATGCACCTGTCTTCTATTATCTTTGATAATGGCAGGAAATGCAAGAAATCAAGGAAGCTGGTTGGCTGATTGAAAGGGTTATTCAATAAATAACTCTTTACTAACCATTTCTATATTTCTATATATTCAGGTTGAACTTAATTATTATCTGAACATTTCCCACCAATAAAATATGAATCCTTCTGCACTTATGTATTATCTGTTCTTCTCTTTGTTGTCTGCTTATTTTTCATGTACACTGTTTTGAATGAATAGCAGACCATTCGAATGTACCAAGTATACTTTTATAACTGATGGTAGCATCCATTTTGTGGTAAAGAAAAATTAAGATGCCGATGGTGTTCTGCTATCTATTGAGTTTGTTGAAAATGGTATACATGTATAGTCTCACAATCACATTTTGAGTGGGTTGTCATTATACGATACGCACAATAGAAACTGTTAGAATCAGATTTACAATGTTTCAGTAATTATGCCACACCAAGCTATATATATACTCACCATTTCTGTTCATCTCACAAGAAATGTACTCGGTATTCGCCTCATTGCTGAGTTGGAACAGAATTCCCTGTTTCATTGTGGTGGAGAATCGAAAACTTGCAAACCAGAAATCTGTCACTGATTTATATAAGATGTCTTCCGTGTTTAATGTGTACCGAATCATGTAATGTCTTTCCATCTTAGCACCAGCATCTGTAATGGAACATAATATTTTTGGATTATATCTTAGAATTCATATTCAAAGCATATAGAGCAAATAAAAGAATGTTTAGCTATGATTTCCTCGAATGGGGAGGGTTTGTCTTTTTTCTAGTGCCTTGAGAATGTTCCGAGATTCATTTAGATTCAAAACCAATGTGATGATACAGTTCAGTTCATAATCATTGAGTAGAATTTGGAATCCAGCGAAACTTCTGGTTAGTCCTGCAGACGATCAAGTTTTTTTGCCCATACGAGTGGATCTGTCTGACCGAGAATCACTAAAAAGAGACAAACTAAAGAACCGTAACTCAAAAATAAGGACCATAACAACAAGATAAAAACAAGCCAGTACAGTTTCAAAACAATTCACCAATAAATGTGGACTGCAGGGTATGTTGATGGATTCATATTTGAAATCCAAGATGACTGCAGGCAGCAATGTTTTTATTAAACAAATTTTGGGGAATGAAGAGAGGCTACCATCTAGAGGTTACCCCGAAGATCCAAATGACATATGGCCAAACTGCGATTTTTAGCTGTTGCAAGTTTTTGCTTATAAAGTAATTTTCTTTGTGGATTCCGATGGTCTGGGGTATTCATCTGAACAATTCACCAGCTGAACCACTGGCAGCTTTGGGGAATTTGAGAAATTCGGGTTAAATTAAGATGGCAGTAAAAAAAAAATTATCCTTGCCACAAGGAGAATATTTCTGCTGGGAAAGAGCCAAAAAAGTATTGGAAATATGGCTTGTGGTTAACGAGTCGATTATTTAGGGCATTACTGTAAGTTGTGCAAATGACATGTAATGGGATATATCCCAGTACAGGGAGTGAACACCACTTGATGACCCCCCCACCCCAGTTTGAGGGTAAAAGAATCAAAATCAAATTCTGATTATGCCACACGTTGGTTGGGACAGGGGTATGGTGTATCACTCATTCTATATTAGAGACGGTTTAAGTGCATGCATCCCCTCAATGCATTGAGTCAATTTCTCAACAGTAATATCTCACTTTCAAATCTTAAAGGTACTCAATCCAATTAGATGCTCCTAAATTACTATTTCTTAGGCTTTGGGGGTAAAAAATATTTGATTCGAGTCGAGGAACCCACCCTTCAAAGCTCAGAGTGATCAGATATCGATTTTTGAAATGTGTTAATTTTTGGAGATGTGGGCCACTTCCACGTCTCAAACAGACAAATTGCGGGTGTAAGATGGATAACTCTAAAATCAAATGGTTATTATTAGTAATAATAACCACTTGATTTTAGAGTTATCCATCTTACACCCCGCAATTTGTCCGTAATTTGTCCGTTTGAGACGTGAAAGTGACCCACATCTCCAAAAAATGAACACATTTCAAAAATCAATATCTGATCAATCTGAGCTTTGAAGGTGGGTTCCTCGATTCGAATCAAATATTTTTTACCCCCAGAGCCAAAGAAATAGTAATTTAGGGGTGCTTAATCGGATTGAGTACCTTTAATGAAGTTTACCCTTTTCCTGTACCGGTATCTTCAGTCAAATGAGTTGATGTGAAAGTAACAGGAATGCAGAATTGCAATATTTATTGGACATGTATAGCTTATGCGAGAATCAAACAAACTTGATTTTCATCTCTCACTTGCGAGAATCGATTCTGATTCTCGTACAAATTTTAAGCCCTGCAAAATCCAGTTCAGCAAATTCTCCAATTTAACTCAATTATAATGAAAATAGTGGGGTGTTAGTTATACAAATGACTTGTAATCGACGGGTATACTGAAATACAGAAAGGGAACACAATTTGACCGACATGCACACCAGTTCAATGGTTCAAAATCCCTTTCAGCAGTGCATTGGGTAAAATTATGCATATTGTGTGTAATTGAGGGGGTGCACCAAAATTCCACCATCACAAACTCGGTTGAAATAATACAAAGAGGTCATAGGAACATAATCAGTGTGCTACTGTGATGATATTCTGCCAATGGCCAATCTTTTTCGAATTTGGCTAATACAAATTTAATTTGGCTAAACATTCTTTTACCCCAAATGGAGACAGAAAGCATGGAGATGGAAAGCTATTAAAAAAGCGCTGAATATATCGACATTCAAGACGAAGTTAGGTGACGGATATAGGCGGATCGGAATAGTATCCATCATTCACAATTTCTACAATGAGTAACAAACGCAAGCTACCGAATGCCACACCAGAATGCCCAGCAAAGACAAAAAAACTGACTGACTTTTTCGGACAAAGACAGACATTGCCTTCTGACTGTCCTCTAACAGACATACGAAATGATGATAGTAGATGTGAGGAAGTTACTGAACAGACGAACGAACCTGATGAAGCACTACTGAATACGACGAGACCGAATGACATTAGATTACTAACGACTAAAAATACTTCTAATGTTCAGACATTATTGGGCTCTCCGTTCACGAAACGTGCTTTTAGAGACGTGTGGACAATGAACAGACCTTGGTTGACATATGACAATAAGGGTGTGATGTTCTGTAGTGCACATACATGTAATCAAACTTCACGAGACAGCAAAAGGTAAGCTCTAACATTTAACCAGCCTAATCGTCAAAACGCTTAATCTGTATACTGGTTATGTAATTTTTTATTGATTAGGCAGTCTGTAAGATAAAATATCTAAATGCTTTGTTAATTAATTGGATGTACAGATGAGCAGTTCTTAACTCAATGGTTACGTAATGTCATAAACTGCATCCCGTCTAATAACCCGGCTTCACATCAAAAAAGGTTTGAATACAATAGATATTCAACAGTTATCACCTTACTATAATATTTTCACCGGGCTTTTTGCGTATGGTCGGATGTGAAATCCCGACGTATTCTATATTAATGCTTTACATGAATTGATCTGTCTGTGTGATATAACGCATACTTTGGTTTGTATAATATTGTTTTTGCGTTGTTTTATTCATGTTTTTATTCTGAGTAACAAATCAAGTTTGAAACAAATATTTTAGTCTTTAATTGTGAGCTGCCCAGAAAATGAGGATTAAATTTGGCCAAAGTTTTTTTTCTTTAATTTGGCCAACGTTTTTTGCATTTGGCTAATAACATTTTCATTTGCCTAAACTTTTGGCCACAAGATTTTTCGGTCCAGTGCGAACACTGCTAATACCATAGCTTTCCTAACACTAAACATACGTAACTCACCTTGACGACACCTCAAGCCTTTATATGGAGTGTAATCACAGTAACATGGACATGACGAATTCTCTGGATAACAGCAAACACCTTTATGACATGTTAGATTGCCACACTGGTCAGAAATATCTGTAGAGGTAGAAAATGAGCAAATAAATGTTTTCTTTGGCTCAACGTCCTGACAAGAAGTCGCACTGGCATACAGTAATGCCCAGAAAATTGTATCCTTAACCACAGCAGAATTATGGGTAATTTTTCAGGATTACCCATAATTCTGCTGTGGTTAAGGAGTCGATTGTTTAGGGCATTACTGTAACTGTCTACACATGGTCAGTACAGAACTCAATCATAAACAATAGCATTGGTAGCATGCGGCAAAATATGCTGTGGTAATTCCAACAAAGGGACATAACTCTGGTGAAAATTAACAAGCAAAACCCTAATTTGAACTTGACCTGTATTTTGTGCTAGTAAACCCACATACCAAATTTCATCCCATCCAGTTTATATTTCTAAAGTTATCATTAAAGGCACGGGTGGCGTTCGTTGCAGAAATATTCATATTTGTTCAAATCGCCATCAACAGAAGGAATATTAAAATATATATAGTTTTGTTCATATGCCAAACATAATCAGCGCGTAAATAGTATATTTTCGTCAAGACGTACGATGGTGTACGTAAACAAGAGCCTGCTCGTGTTACAGAAGTATTGCTTCTGTTTACATAACAGTGCAATTCTATTGGTTAATCACACACAAATGATATAAACGCTCTTTTTATTTCCATATGAGGAAAACAGTAACAAACAATGCTCTTTATGTTTACGATATCCAGATCTAAACAAAAGCCAGGTTCTGTAACGTTTTTTGCATTTGTTTACATAACAAAGGAAAAACATTTGACAATAACATACTGTTTATGCCATATTTCTGATTGGTATAAGAACAAAGTCTGTCTATATTTTACTATTCTTTCTGTTTATGGCGGTTTTTGACGGAGGTTAATATTTTAACAGCATATATACCCACCGCCAACGCCGCCCGTATCTTTAAGGAAACCAAAAGCGAACAGACAGACAAACAGACTGATGGCCCAATGGACAGACGGCTCGACAAGTGATGTTGACTGGACCACCCCTTCTGGACTGGTCCAGACTATATATGTATGTATGTGATTTCAACATGTAGAGTGTTGACTGCTGTCTTGACGTAGGATTCCATCAGGTTAAGATGTTGCCAAATGCAAATTGTGACAAATTTCCCATAAAAGTTACATGTACCTTCTTCTCCTTTGGTATTGACACTAAGAGTCTAAGATTATTAATTGTATTTTTTGTTTCTGTTTTTGTAACGATAAAATTATAAAATATCACAATTAATTAGTCTGATAAAAATTTCAAGACACAATGTGTCAATGGCCCACGATTGTCGGAAATATGTCAAACACGTTATTCTGATTCCAGCTAGGGTACATGGAGACGACATGTTCCCAGCCTGGAAATTATATTTAATCTCACCGCTGGGCGGCTTGTTTGAAAATAAATTCAAGGCCGGGAACATGACACTATGTAGCCTGGCAGGATACAGAATAACTTAAACGGTTCAAATAACAATCTTACTCTCCAGAATGTTGTCTCGATATGCAATGTGGCATCTTTAATGGCCTAATATACACAACAACAATGTTAAATCATCTCTAAAAGTTATATGAAATCAATCGAGACATTGTTGTAAAAGATCCATATACCAAATATAAATGGAATCGGTTGAAGTTTGATAAAGTTATAATGCTAATTATCGGTCATACAATTGTTAAAAAAAAAGGACAAACTAAGGAGCATAACTCAGGTACATATAATATAATTAAATCGGACAAACCTGGATTTCTAACTCGATCGAGATATTGTCGTGAAAGGTCCACATATCAAATATGAATGTAATCGGTTGATGATTGTTCAAGTTTTCGAGCTAACAGTCATATAATTGCTAAAACTAAGGGCTGTAACTCAGGTAAAAAAAAGGATTGGACAAATTTGGTTTTTCGAACTTGTTCAAGATATTGTTGTGAAGATTCATATACCAAAATATGAATGAAATTGATTGACGTTTGTTTGAGTTATCGCGATAACAGACATAAGATCTCCTAAAATTGCCCAAAAATAGACAAACTAAATGGCTGTAACTCAGGTAAAGAGGATCGGACAAATCTATTTTTCCAACTCGTTCCACATATTGTTGTAAAAGATCCATATACCAAATATGGATGAAATTGATTGATGTTTGGTCGAGTTATCGCGCTAACAGACATAAGATCTCCTAAAATTGCTCAAAATAGACAAACTAAAGGGCTGTAAATCAGGTAAAGAGGATCGGACAAATCTATTTTTCGAATTAGTTCCAAATATTATTGTAAAATATCCATATACCAAATATGGATGAAATTGATTGATGTTTGGTCGAGTTATCGCGCTAACAGACATAAGATCTCCTAAAATTGCTCAAAATTGACAAACTAAAGGGCTGTAACTCAGGTAAAGAGGATCGGACAAATCTATTTTTCGAATTTGTTCCACATATTATTGTAAAAGATCCATATACCAAATATGATTGAAATTGATTGATGTTTGTTCACACTATATCCAGACTTGGCAATGAGCCTTATTTATATTCCCATTATCTATTATGTATTTTGGAACTTCTGTCTGTCTGTCTGTGTGTGTGTGTGTGTGTGTGTTATAGTTTCGAAAACTGCTTGACCGATCCGACTCAAATTTGGTATGTAGGCCTACTTTTATATTGGGGAACAACATGGGTGGGTCAAATTTCATGTGCGACCATTTCCTTGACCTTGACCTCACTCATATATGCTCATATAGGCATGTTTCTACACCGATCGAACAATAGTTTGCCCAGAAAGAAATCTATAATAGCCCCGGAAGAAGTCGGGCACATCAACTAGTCTATTATATATATTGAAATTTCTGTCTGTCTGTCTGTGTGTATGTATGATGTGTAGGCTATTATAGACTTGAAAACTGCTCGACCGATCCGACTAAAATTTGGTATGTAGGCCTACTTTGATCCTGGGAACAATATGGGCAGGTCCAATTTCACATGCTACCATGTCCTTGACTTTGCTCATATACGGTCATATAGGCATGTTTCCGGACCGATCGAAATATTCTGCCCAGACGAAGAAATCCCTAAAAAGCCCATATGAAGTTGGACACATCAGCAAGTCTCATATATATTTTGAAGACCTCTGTCTGTCTGTCTGTATGTCTGTCTGTATGTCATTGATACAAATCTACGATTCTCGACTGATCGGGACGAAACTTGGTACGTGTGTGTAGTTTGACCAGGCGGTCGTCAGCGTCGTATTGGCGAGCCCGTGCGGCGCCCGCTTCGCGCATGCGCAGACGAGATCTCGGAAACGGGTGGAGCTATCGACTTGAAATTTGCTATGTGAATGTATCTTGCCCCGGATACGAATTTTATCGGGTCGCCGAGCCCGTGCGATGCCAGCATCGCGCATGCGCAGACCAGATCTCGGAAACGGGTGGAGCTATCGACTTGAAATTTGGTATGTGAATGTATCTTGCCCCGGATACGAAATTTATCGGGTCGCCGAGCCCGTGCGACGCCAGCTTCGCGCATGCGCAGACCAGATCTCGGAAACGGGTAGAGCTATCGACTTGAAATTTGGTTTTTGAATAGCCCGGACAACGTGAGGGCTCATCGGCTAGTCTACTATATATTTTGAGACTTCCGTATATGTGTATATCCCTTATAGACTCGAAAACGGCTCAACCGATTGAGCCCAAACTTGCTATCTAAGGGTAAAAAGCCACGACAAGTGCCATCGCACCGCTTCTGAGAACGTCTGAGCACTCCTTCACCCTTCGCCCTGCCATCGTCGTTGGAATTGATGGGTTAATGATTAAGGAGCGTTCGTATCTGCGGTGTAATTGTTAAAGAGCGTTTATATACACGAGTATAAATACGGCTCAATCGACCGTCTCAGAAACTGGTGATATCAAGACGAAATTTCGTACTTAGGGCTTCCAAGGGTTATTTTGTCCACCCAACATGACCTTGAAACGGATGCCCGCAAATGATAGCATGTAGGCCTACTTTGATCCCGAGAACAATATGGGCAGGTCCAATTTCAGTGCGACCATGTCCTTGAACTTGACTCGCTCATATACGCTCATATAGGCATGTTTCTGCACCAATCAAACAATAGTTTTTCCAGAAAGAAATCCCTAAATAGCCTGGATGAAGTCAGGTACATCAGCTAGTCTATTCCAAGGGACGGGGGAGATTTTCGTTGGGTCAGTTTGTCCGCCTGAGGTGACCTTGACCTTGAAACGGGTACCCACAAATGACCTTGGGCGATATCTCAGTCGTCAGCGGTGACATCGACGTGAAATTTGTTATGTATGGTCAACTCGGGACGGGGAATATTTTTGTTGGGTTATTTTGTCCACCCAACATGACCTTGAAACGGATGCCCGCAAATGATAGCATGTAGGCCTACTTTGATCCCGAGAACAATATGGGCAGGTCCAATTTCAGTGCGACCATGTCCTTGAACTTGACTCGCTCATATACGCTCAAATAGGCATGTTTCTGCACCAATCAAACAATAGTTTTTCCAGAAAGAAATCCCTAAATAGCCTGAATGAAGTCAGGTACATCAGCTAGTCTATTATATATTTTGGAACTTATGTCTGTCTGTCTGTGTGTATGTATTATGTGTAGGCTATTATAGACTTGAAAACGGCTCTGACTTGAGTTTGGTATGTAGGACTACATTGATCCTGGGAACAATATGGGCAGGTCCAATTTCATGTGCGACCGTGTCCTTGACCTCGCATATATGCTCATATAGGCATGTTTCTGGACCTCGACCGATCCAACTCAAATTTGGTATGTAGACCTACGTTGATCCCGGAAACAATATGGGCAGGTCCAATTTCACATGCGACCATGTCCTTGACCGCGACCATATATGCTCATATAGGCATGTTTCTGGACCGACACTGTATATTCTGCCCAGACAGAGGCAATCACAAAGAAATCCCTAAATAGCCCAGACGAAGTCGGGCACATCAGCTAGTTTGTTTATAAATTGCTTCGTGATTTATGAATTTAGACTTGGCATGATACTTTAAAGGCACGGATGGCCTTATTTGTAGGTTATAATTTAGAAGTAAAAGTTACCAAATTATGAATATCCTCAAGAATATATTAATAGTATAGTATAATGATAGTATGAATGCGATATTGCCAACACACTTTGTGTGAACCAAGCATTAGTTTATATACAGGCAGTAAAGAATGTGCGATAAGCAAAATACTCAACAGTGTGGTGATTTTTAGGGAGTGTGATTCACAGTGACCCATTCAACACCGAAATCTTGAATGGCGATGATTAGCGAGTGCCATATCGGTATTTTGTACACACTATGGTGTCAATTGTAACCAAAGTTCATTAATAGTGTGGGGGTGGGGGGGGGGGGGGGGGGTCTTCCTGTTTTGAGTGTTTTGCGTAACACACACTCTTTGTGCACAGTGCTCTATCATAATATGGCTTTAGTTTACCAACAAGTGTAAGATATTGACAATAACATGCTATTTATGGGATATTTATGATTGGTATAAGAACAAAGTCTGTGTATATTTTAATAGTCTTTCCATTTATGTCAGTTTTAACGACTGTGACTTTTTTTTAGCATGTTGAGTGCCGGCTCCGATTCAATTATATGCAAAAAGTATGAGATAACTCGTAGTTGGCACTCAACATGTTAACAGCAATACCCATCGCAAAGGCCATCCGTATCTTTAAAGAGCAAAATTCTAAATAAAATATATATTAGTTGATAGAAGCTCTTCTGGTCATGTGTCCTTAATTCATACCTGGTATCTATAAATTATACCCCAGAGTCTATATAAAACTTTCTGGGAAAATATCCACAGTCATCGGAGGCACTATCTTTAATATAATACAATTACTCACCAAGTACTTTGATAAATCCAAATTTTCTTGGCCATTTGCTCTCATGTACACTCTGCATTTGTACATAGCATGTGTAAAACCCAGCATCTTGATCACCAAGGTTACTGATGACCAGCGTGTACGTGACCAAAGTACCATTCACAAACTTATCAACATCGTACTTGTACTTGCCCATAACAATGTCATTCTGAATCGTTATCTCCGTCTCATTAGTGATAACAATGGGTGACTGTCCAGGAACATTATTAGTCCATAGCACCTAAATATAATTAAAATAAAGAAAAAATTCAATGGTTTAACTTTCCGATGAATGGCAACAAGCCATATTTCCTACTAAATCCTGAAAAGTTACCCATAATTCTGCTGTGGTTAAGGATTCGATTATTTAGGGCATTACTGTATGAGCAGAGAACACACAGACAAAAAGTTAATACAACTGCACAAGGATACATGTTCATTGGTACCAGGTCATGTTTAGATAACAAGTTCAACAAACGATCCATTACCATTTTGTTGAATTTATTAACTGAACATTTTAGTAGTCGCTTATGTTTGATTTTGGGCTGCCATGGGAAAATCACGAACAAATATGGAGACCATGTTCATGAGCCAGTACTCTCAGGTGCCTAATAATCGTGATGGCCTAATAATAGTGATGTGTGGGGATTTTGGCTGAAATTAATAATAGTGATGGCAATTTCACTCTATATGTCTCAATTCCAAATAATAGTGATCATTGGGAATTTTCTCCAAAATTAACTAGAGGTATAACTGTCCCAATGGGACTAAGGATACCCCCCTGTTTTTAAAATACTAAGATATTTCACATGTCAGTAAACATTTAGTTAAAATAATAAAATAACAGTTCCCATTGCAGGTGTACAACCCTAACCCTAATCTTAAACCTATTGACCAAAAATGTAGGAATAAAAGCTTGGACAAAATTATGCATGTTGCGAAAATGTCGAAAAAGGGGAATAACTCAACACAAAATTTTTTGACAGACATCATAATCGCAGGTGCACATGTTCCTATGGTACTAAATATCAGTGCCAAGATTAAAATACATTGACCGAAAAATGTAGAAATAAAAGCTCGGACAAAATTATGCATGTTGCAAAACAATTTCTATGTCGAAAAAGGGGATAACTCCACCAAAAAATGTCAGACAGACGTGATAATCGCAGGTGCATAAGTTCCCATGGTACTAAATATCTGTGCCCGTTTTTAAAAAATTGACCTAAAACTGTAGGAATAAAAGCTCGGACAAAAGTATACATGTTGCGAAAATTTTCTAAAGTCGAAAAAGGGAAAGTCCGACAGACATCATAATCGCAGGTGCACAGGTTCCCATGGTGGTTGATGTCTGTGCCCAGTTTCACAGAAATTGATCATAAAACGACTGAGAAAAAATCCAGACAATTTGTGTCCACGAACGGACAACGGACGACAGATGGACGGACGGACAAGCTGACTCCAGTTTACCACCCTAACTTCGTTGTGG
This sequence comes from Siphonodentalium dalli, assembly GCA_032622095.1. Taxonomy (NCBI): domain Eukaryota; kingdom Metazoa; phylum Mollusca; class Scaphopoda; order Gadilida; family Siphonodentaliidae; genus Siphonodentalium; species Siphonodentalium dalli. The sequence goes on along the minus strand of CP136067.1, from coordinate 146,464,436 downwards.
GGGGGGGGGGGGTATAATAATCGTGCTGACACTATTATTTGGCACCTGAGAGTATATGGTCTCTCCTTCAGAAAAAAAATTGTTAGACCCCCTGGTGTCGTGACTGGTGGTCTGATGACGTCACAAATGGCTGCCATGCTCATTTGCTTAGGTTCGCTATTGTTGGATTTCATTATAAAAATATAATTGTGACATCAAATATATGACAATCCTTTTGTACACTGTCATGTTATATTTTTATATAAAAATCTCGATCAAATTGGCTGCCAAAATGGTGACCAGAACTGGGAAAATTGATGATTTTCCATACATGTCGGCAACATCATTTCTGATTGTATCGAACTGGTAATGATTAGGGAATATACTTCTCTTCAATATTGATAACAAATCACTTAGGCATCACATTAGCTGATTTCTTGGATCATAACCTTGATTGTCTTCTCCAACTGATGATTTAAAAGTTGTATGAATTTTCGCCAAAATATACTTTTTAATTTTCTAACTATTTCCTTATAGAAATTTAGAATTAATCGGTGATGGAAATGAGTAGGATCATTACATAGGGTATTTATATCTAAATCGGTCCAGAAACTGTCAAATTAATCCAAGATGGCTTCCAAGATGGCTACCAGTACGATAATACGCAAATTTTACCATCTTTCACCCAATTGCATTTCTGTTATATGCAGTAATGCTCTAATTAATCGACCACTTAACCAAAGCAGAATTATGGGTAACTTTTCAGGATTTAGTCGGAAATATGGCTTGTTGCCATTCATCGGAAAGCTCTCCCCGAGAGCTTTCCGATGAATGGCAACAAGCCATATTTCCGACTAAATCCTGAAAAGTTACCCATAATTCTGCTTTGGTTAAGAGGTCGATTAATTAGACCATTACTGTAGAAGGTGATGCAGTAGACAAATTAATGCTTCTTCAACATGTTATGACATATAATATTCGTCTTACCACAATGACTCGAAATGCGAGTTTCTATGACAATTATTGTCCAAATAAGCATAGTGAAAATTCGCAAAATAACATGTCCACCACAGGAGAATGATATCTTGGTGTTAGATATATGAATTAATGTACTCCAATTTAGATAATCCAGAGTTATTAATACCTTATTATAATTGAGATGGCCACCAATGTGGCGATCAATGTCGAAATTTTACATTAAAATACATATATTTCCACAATAATTATCCCATCATGGAAGAATGACACATATGCATATCATTAACATACATGGGCTTACGGTGAGAACATACCATTCACCATATAAAACCGAAATATATGTTCAAGCTCATTAAGTATATGGACTTGTGCCAAACTTGATTCTGATACTATATAAATAGTTTAATAGGGACCAACATGTGTATGTGGAGAGAATAGTGAAGTTGCCATCTTCAGGTGCTGTCAGCTACCAACGCACAAGTGATGCATGTGATCGCCAGATCATCAAACGTTCTTGCATATCGATAATGATTGAGTATATCTACTTGTATACTAAAAGGTCTAACGACTGACTCAATCAGATTTATGTATATAGCTAACAGTTACTGGCTTTTGAAGCCTGAAATTGAAAATATGATCCAGGAGATCGCAAGGGGCCTTGTTCAGATATTTATATAGCTATATTTTATTCTTGTCAATTTCAACATGGTACATGTATACCGCCAGTATAGGCTTGGTTGATGAACGAAGTTGGAAAGTCTGTATAAGTTACACGGATGTTTCTGACATAATATCCATAAAAGTCTTCATAAAATGAATCCTTGTATGGGTACTCTTGGTGATTGGAAAGGAAAATCGACAAAAATTGATCAGACACCCGCTTCTACCATTCAGGAAAACATGCGTGGGAAGAATGTTGAAGATTGCCTCTCATGCTTTATAAACTGCTTATTGTCAATTTGTCACCTTGTCTTTTTGCTGCCTATCAAACATACCCTATGAATGCTTGGTTGTTTGTTTAATAACAGTTATTGTGCAGCAGAGCTTGTCTATTAAACATACTCTATAAATGCTTGGCTGTTTGTTTAATAATGGTGCAGCTGAGCTGGTACCCTATGGACACTTTGTTGTTTGGTTAATGACTGTGTAGTCTTTTCAAGCGATGTGTGAGGTTTATTTTCATCCTATGTTCTGACTAAGTTTTATGATGAAAATATCACATCAGATACCTCATTAACGTATAAATAATATCGGAAGAAATCCTCTTAGCATATTGCTTTTGTGGATTCAATGGTGCAGAAGTTCACATCATCTCATATATATGTCTTAAACATCATGTCTTGCAGTATATTATTCCCACAATTTATTAATAGTGCTTCATGAACTATTCTTCGGTCTTCGGTATGGTGACTGGAAAGTCATCAGTTCTCCTGTTATTTTGATTATCACTTAAGGAATTAGATCGGCCTATCCGCACTTATAAATGCTTGGTTGTTTGTTTAATAATGGTGCAGCTGAGCTTGTCTATTAAACATACTCTATAAATGCTTGGTTGTTTGTTTATTAATGGTGCAGCTGAGCTTGCCTATCAAACATACTCTATAAACGCTTGGTTGTTTGGTTAATAATGGTGCAGCTGAGCTTGTCTATCAAACATACTCTATAAACGCTTGGCTGTTTGTTTAATAATGGCACAGCTGAGATTGAAAATCAAACATTCTCTATAAATGCTTGGCTGTTGTTTAATAATGGTGCAGCTAAGCTTGTCTATTAAACATACGCTATAAATGCTTGGTTATTTGTTTAATAATGGTGCAGCTGAGCTTGCCTATCAAACATACTCTATAAACGCTTGGTTGTTTGTTTAATAATGGTGCAGCTGATCTTGCATGTCTATCAAACATACTCTATACATGCTTGGTCGTTTGTTTAATAATGATGCAGCTGAACTTGCCTATCAAACATTCTCTATAAATGCTTGGCTATTGTTTAATAATGGTGCAGGTGAGCTTGTCTATTAAACTTATGCTATAAATGCTTGGTTGTTTGTTTAATAACTGTTCAGTTGAGCTTGCGTATCAAACGTACTCTATAAACGCTTGGCTGTTGTTTAATAATGGTGCAGCTGAACTTGTCTATTAAACATACTTTATAAACGATTGGTTGTTTGTTTAATATTTAAACGGTGCAGCTGAGCTTCTCTAGTAAACATACTCTATAAATGCTTGGTTGTTTGTTTAATAATGGTGCAGCTGAGCTTGCGTATCAAACATACTCTATAAATGATTGGTTGTTTGTTTAATAATGGTGCAGCTGAGCTTGTCTATTAGACATACTCTATAAATGCTTGGTTGTTTGTTTAATAATGGTGCAGCTGAACTTGCCTATCAAACATACTATAACAACACTTAGTTGTTTGTTTAATAATGGTGCAGCTGAGCTTGTCTATTAAACATACTCTATAAATGCTTGGTTGTTTGTTTAATAATGGTGCAGCTGAGCTTGTGTATCAAACATACTCTATAAATGCTTGGTTGTTTGTTTAATAATGGTGCAGCTGAGCTTGTGTATCAAACATACTCTATAAATGCTTGGTTGTTTGTTTAATAATGGTGCAGCTGAGCTTGCCTATCAAACATACTCTACAAATGATTGGTTGTTTGTTTAATAATGGTGCAGCTGAGCTTGCCTAACAAACATACTCTACAAATGATTGGTTGTTTGTTCAATAATGGTGCAGCTGAGCTTCTCTAGTAAACATACTCTATAAATGCTTGGTTGTTTGTTTAATAATGGTGCAGCTGAGCTTGTCTATTAAACATACTCTATAAATGCTTGGTTGTTTGTTTAATAATGGTGCAGCTGAGCTTGCCTATCAAGCATACTATAACAACACTTAGTTGTTTGTTTGATAATGGTGCAGCTGAGCTTGCGTATTAAACATACTCTATAAACGATTGGTTGTTTGTTTAATATTTAAACGGTGCAGCTGAGCTTCTCTAGTAAACATACTCTATAAATGCTTGGTTGTTTGTTTAATAATGGTGCAGCTGAGCTTGCGTATCAAACATACTCTATAAACGCTTGGTTGTTTGTTTAATAATGGTGCAGCTGAGCTTGCGTATCAAACATACCCCTATAAACGCTTGGTTGTTTGTTTAATAATGGTGCAGCTGAGCTTGTCTATCAAACATACTCTATAAATGCTTGGTTGCTTGTTTAATAATGGTGCAGCTGAGCTTGTCTATTAAACATACTCTATAAACGCTTGGCTGTTTGTTTAATAATGGTGCAGCTGAGCTTGTCTATTGAACATACTCTATAAATGCTTGGTTGTTTGTTCAATAATGGTGCAGCTGAGCTTGTCTATTAAACATACTCTATAAATGCTTGGCTGTTTGTTTAATAATGGTGCAGCTGAGCTTGTCTATTGAACATACTCTATAAACGCTTGGTTGTTTGTTTAATAATGGTGCAGCTGAACTTGTCTATTAAACAACTCTATAAAGTTATAAACGATTGGTTGTTTGTTTAATAATGGTGCAGCTGAGCTTGCGTATCAAACATACTCTATAAATGATTGGTTGTTTGTTTAATAATTGTGCAGCTGATCTTGTCTATTAAACATACTCTATAAATGATTGGTTGTTTGTTTAATAATTGTGCAGCTGATCTTGTCTATTAAACATACTCTATAAATGATTGGTTGCTTGTTTAATAATGGTGCAGCTGAGCTTGCGTATCAAACATACTCTATAAATGATTGGTTGTTTGTTTAATAATTGTGCAGCTGATCTTGTCTATTAAACATACTCTATAAATGATTGGTTGTTTGTTTAATAATTGTGCAGCTGATCTTGTCTATTAAACATACTCTATAAATGATTGGTTGCTTGTTTAATAATGGTGCAGCTGAGCTTGCGTATCAAACATACTCTATAAATGATTGGTTGTTTGTTTAATAATGGTGCAGCTGGGCTTGTCTATCAAACATACTCTATAAATGCTTGGTTGTTTGTTTAATAATGGTGCAGCTGAGCTTGTCTATTAAACATACTCTATAAATGCTTGGTTGTTTGTTCAATAATGGTGCAGCTGAGCTTGTCTATTAAACATACTCTATAAATGATTGATTGTTTGTTTAATAATGGTGCAGCTGAGCTTGTCTATTAAACATACTCTATAAACGCTTGGCTGTTTGTTTAATAATGGTGCAGCTGAGCTTGTCTATTGAACATACTCTATAAATGCTTGGTTGTTTGTTTAATAATGGTGCAGCTGAGCTTGTCTATTAGACATACCCTATAAATGCTTGGCTGTTTGTTTAATAATGGTGCAACTGAGCTTGTCTACCAAACATGCTATAATAACACTTGGCTGTTTGTTTAATAATGATGCAGCTGAGGTTGTCTATTAAACATGCTCTATAAATGCTTGGTTGTTTGGTTAATAATGGTGCAGCTGAACTTGTCTATTAAACATACTCTATAAATGCTTGGTTGTTTGTTTAATAATGGTGCAGCTGAGCTTGTCTATCAAACATACTCTATAAATGCTTGGTTGTTTGTTTAATAATGGTGGAACTGAGTTTGTCTATTAAACATACTCTATAAATGCTTGGCTGTTTGTTTAATAATGGTGCAGCTGAGCTTATCTATTGAACATAGTCTATAAATGCTTGGTTGTTTGTTTAATAATGGTGCAGCTGAACTTGTCTATTAAACATACTCTATAAACACTTTGTTGTTTGTTTAATAATGGTGCACCTGAACTTGTCTATTAAACATACTCTATAAACGCTTGGTTGTTTGTATAATAATGGTGAAGCTGAACTTGCCTATTAAACATACTATATATGCTTGGTTGTTTGTTTAGTAATGGTGCAGCTGAACTTGCGTATCAAACATACTCTATAAATGCTTGGTTGTTTGTTTAATAATGGTGCAGCTGAGCTTGCGTATCAAACATACACTATAAACACTTGGTTGTTTGTTTAATAATGGTGCAGCTGAACTTGTCTATTAAACATACTCTATAAGGTTATAAACGATTGGTTGTTTGTTTAATAATGGTGCAGCTGAGCTTGTCTATCAAACATACTCTATAAACACTTGGTTGTTTGTTTAATAATGGTGCAGCTGAGCTTATCTATTGAACATAGTCTATAAATGCTTGGTTGTTTGTTTAATAATGGTGCAGCTGAACTTGTCTATTAAACATTATCTATAAACACTTGGTTGTTTGTTTAATAATGGTGCAGCTGAACTTGTCTATTAAACATACTCTATAAATGCTTGGTTGTTTGTTTAATAATGGTGCAGCTGAACTTGTCTATTAAACATACTCTATAAACGCTTGGTTGTTTGTATAATAATGGTGAAGCTGAACTTGCCTATTAAACATACTCTATATGCTTGGTTGTTTGTTTAATAATCGTGCAGCTGAGCTTGCGTATCAAACATACTCTATAAACGCTTGGTTGTTTGTTTAATAATGGTGCAGCTGAGCTTGTCTATTAAACATACTCTATAAACGCTTGGTTGTTTGTTTAATAATGGTGCAGCTGAGCTTGTCTATTAAACATACTCTATAAGGTTTTAAACGATTGGTTGTTTGTTTAATAATGGTGCAGCTGAGCTTGTCTATCAAACATACTCTATAAACACTTGGTTGTTTGTTTAATAATGGTGCAGCTGAGCTTGTCTATTAAACATACTCTATAAACGCTTGGTTGTTTGTTTAATAATGGTGCAGCTGAACTTGTCTATTAAACATACTCTATAAACGATTGGTTGTTTGTTTAATAATGGTGCAGCTGAGCTTGTCTAGTAAACATACTCTATAAAGATTGGTTGTTTGTTTAATAATGGTGCAGCTGAGCTTGTCTATTAAACATACTCTATAAACGCTTGGTTGTTTGTTTAATAATGGTGCAGCTGAACTTGTCTATTAAACATACTCTATAAACGCTTGGTTGTTTGTTTAATAATGGTGCAGCTGAACTTGTCTATTAAACATACTCTATAAACGCTTGGTTGTTTGTTTAATAATGGTGCAGCTGAACTTGTCTATTAAACATACTCTATAAACGATTGGTTGTTTGTTTAATAATGGTGCAGCTGAGCTTGTCTAGTAAACATACTCTATAAAGATTGGTTGTTTGTTTAATAATGGTGCAGCTGAGCTTGTCTATTAAACATACTCTATAAATGCTTGGTTGTTTGTTTAATAACGGTGCAGCTGAGCTTGTCTATTAAACATACTCTATAAACCCTTGGCTGTTTGTTTAATAACGGTGCAGCTGAGCTTGTCTATTAAACATACTCTATAAACGCTTGGTTGTTTGTTTAATACCGGTGGAGCTGAGCTTGTCTATTAAACATACTCTATAATTGCTTGGTTGTTTGTTTAATACTGGTGGAGCTGAGCTTGTCTATTAAACATACTCTGTAAATGCTTGGTTGTTTGGTTAATAACGGTGCAGCTGAATTTGTCTATTAAACTACTCTATAAACGATTGGTTGTTTGTTTAATAACTGTGCAGCTGAGCTTCTCTATTGAACATACCCTATGAACACTTAGTTGTTTGGTTAATAACGGTGCAGCTGAACTTGCCTATCAAACATACTATATAAATGCTTGGTTGTTTGGTTAATAACGGTGCAGCTGAACTTGCCTATCAAACATACTCTATAAACGCTTGGTTGTTTGTTTAATAATGGTGCAGCTGAGCTTGTCTATTAAACATACTCTATAAATGCTTGGTTGTTTGTTTAATAATGGTGCAGCTGAGCTTGTCTATTAAACATACTCTATAAATGCTTGGCTGTTTGTTTAATAATGGTGCAGCTGAGCTTGTCTATCAAACATACTCTATAAATCCTTGGCTCTTTGTTTAATAACGGTGCAGCTGAGCTTGTCTATTAAACATACTCTATAAATGCTTGGTTGTTTGTTTAATAATGGTGCAGCTGAGCTTGTCTATTGAACATACTCTATAAATGCTTGGTTGTTTGGTTAAAAACGGTGCAGCTGAATTTGTCTATTAAACTACTCTATAAACGATTGGTTGTTTGTTTAATAACTGTGCAGCTGAGCTTGTCTATTGAACATACCCTAAGAACACTTAGTTGTTTGGTTAATAACGGTGCAGCTGAACTTGCCTATCAAACATACTATATAAACGCTTGGCTGTTTGGTTAATAACGGTTCAGCTGAGCTTGCCTGTCAAACATACCCTATGAGAGTGACGTTGTTTGTTAGCAACTGGGCAGCTGAGCTTGCCTGTCTGACCCTTCCTCTTCACATCTGTCCAAATGTTTTGTATGTATGGGTCTTGACAGTTCACTGAAAAATTTAAGGTAGTTGTTATAAAGGGGGTCATGTCTTTACTATGACCATAGGCTAGCGTAATTAACGAACCACAGCTAAGACACATGCATAAGCTAGGATATATATGTGTCTTTTCAATCCTATAAAATCCCTTACAGAACAAAAACGCTTAATAAGCGTTTTATAAGCGATTTCTTAGCGTTTATTGGAATTGCTTAGCGTTTGAACTTCTTAGATGGGTGCGACTAAAGTTTCCTAAACACCAAGCCAAACCAAGCCAAACCAAGCCATACCAAGTCATAGGAAATAAGAAGCAAAATGGAAGTTTATTATATTTTATTATGTATATGTGATGTTCATGTGACCAAATAAAACTATTTTATTGATATTTGATAGACGTAAGTCTAATTAAATCGCATAGAACACAGCGCGACGGACACCAACCTGCAGCTTGGTGTTTGGACATTTTGCGTTGTGGCTTGGTTCATATAAAATAAAGCTCCCATCAGCTTATATCTATATTATTATGTATATGTAATGTGTATATGACCAAATAAAACTATTTTAATGATATTTGATGGACGAAAGTCTAATTAAATCACCTAGAACACCGCGTGACGGACACAAAATTAAGCTGTGGCTTGGTGTTTGGACATTTTGAGCTGTGGCTTGGTGTTTGGACATTTTGCGTTGTGGCTTGGTTCAAATAATATTAAATTGCCATCAGCTTTTATCCGGGCTTTGGACCCCGTGTGTAGCGTGCAAATGTATTTGCTTCAGCACAACGTGCCTATATCTTTAGAGTTTATAGTGGTTGTGCTATTTTGCATTTTTTTTACCATGCACTCGAGTCCGATCAGTTGGACTCGGCACAGTTACCCACATTCAAGTGTGTCGTTGCACTTTACGACTTTTATTTTTATGTATTTATACATATGTATAGTTTCACTATACTGGTAGCAGATTAAAAGGTTTTTATGTATTTATACATATGTATAGTTTCACTATACTGGTAGCAGATTAAAAGGTTTTTATGTATTTATACATATGTATAGTTTCACTATACTGGTAGCAGATTAAAAGGTTTTTATGTATTTATACATATGTATAGTTTCACTATACTGGTAGCAGATTAAAAGGTTTTTATGTATTTATACATATGTATAGTTTCACTATACTGGTAGCAGATTAAAAGGTTTTTATGTATTTATACATATGTATAGTTTCACTATACTGGTAGCAGATTAAAAGGTTTTTATGTATTTATACATATGTATAGTTTCACTATACTGGTAGCAGATTAAAAGGTTTTTATGTATTTATACATATGTATAGTTTCACTATACTGGTAGCAGATTAAAAGGTTTTTATGTATTTATACATATGTATAGTTTCACTATACTGGTAGCAGATTAAAAGGTTTTTATGTATTTATACATATGTATAGTTTCACTATACTGGTAGCAGATTAAAAGGTTTTTATGTATTTATACATATGTATAGTTTCACTATACTGGTAGCAGATTAAAAGGTTTTTATGTATGTATACATATGTATAGTTTCACTATACTGGTAGCAGATTAAAAGGTTTTTATGTATTTATACATATGTATAGTTTCACTATACTGGTAGCAGATTAAAAGGTTTTTATGTATTTATACATATGTATAGTTTCACTATACTGGTAGCAGATTAAAAGGTTTTTATGTATTTATACATATGTATAGTTTCACTATACTGGTAGCAGATTAAAAGGGTTTTATGTATTTATACATATGTATAGTTTCACTATACTGGTAGCAGATTAAAAGGTTTTTATGTATTTATACATATGTGTAGTTTCACTATACTGGTAGCAGATTAAAAGGTTTTCATGTATTTATACATATGTGTAGTTTCACTATACTGGTAGCAGATTAAAAGGTTTTTATGTATTTATACATATGTCTAGTTTCACTATACTGGTTGCAGATTAAAAGGTTTTTATGTATTTATACATATGTATAGTTTCACTATACTGGTAGCAGATTAAAAGGTTTTTATGTATGTATACATATGTATAGTTTCACTATACTGGTAGCAGATTAAAAGGTTTTTATGTATTTATACATATGTATAGTTTCACTATACTGGTAGCAGATTAAAAGGTTTTTATGTATTTATACATATGTATAGTTTCACTATACTGGTAGCAGATTAAAAGGTTTTTATGTATTTATACATATGTATAGTTTCACTATACTGGTAGCAGATTAAAAGGTTTTTATGTATTTATACATATGTATAGTTTCACTATACTGGTAGCAGATTAAAAGGTTTTCATGTATTTATACATATGTGTAGTTTCACTATACTGGTAGCAGATTAAAAGGTTTTTATGTATTTATACATATGTATAGTTTCACTATACTGGTAGCAGATTAAAAGGTTTTTATGTATTTATACATATGTGTAGTTTCACTATACTGGTAGCAGATTAAAAGGTTTTTATGTATTTATACATATGTGTAGTTTCACTATACTGGTAGCAGATTAAAAGGTTTTTATGTATTTATACATATGTATAGTTTCACTATACTGGTAGCAGATTAAAAGGTTTTTATGTATTTATACATATGTATAGTTTCACTATACTGGTAGCAGATTAAAAGGTTTTCATGTATTTATACATATGTGTAGTTTCACTATACTGGTAGCAGATTAAAAGGTTTTTATGTATTTATACATATGTATAGTTTCACTATACTGGTAGCAGATTAAAAGGTTTTTATGTATTTATACATATGTATAGTTTCACTATACTGGTAGCAGATTAAAAGGTTTTTATGTATTTATACATATGTATAGTTTCACTATACTGGTAGCAGATTAAAAGGTTTTCATGTATTTATACATATGTGTAGTTTCACTATACTGGTAGCAGATTAAAAGGTTTTTATGTATTTATACATATGTATAGTTTCACTATACTGGTAGCAGATTAAAAGGTTTTTATGTATTTATACATATGTGTAGTTTCACTATACTGGTAGCAGATTAAAAGGTTTTTATGTATTTATACATATGTATAGTTTCACTATACTGGTAGCAGATTAAAAGGTTTTTATGTATTTATACATATGTGTAGTTTCACTATACTGGTAGCAGATTAAAAGGTTTTTATGTATTTATACATATGTATAGTTTCACTATACTGGTAGCAGATTAAAAGGTTTTTATGTATTTATACATATGTATAGTTTCACTATACTGGTAGCAGATTAAAAGGTTTTCATGTATTTATACATATGTATAGTTTCACTATACTGGTAGCAGATTAAAAGGTTTTTATGTATTTATACATATGTCTAGTTTCACTATACTGGTAGCAGATTAAAAGGTTTTTATGTATTTATACATATGTATAGTTTCACTATACTGGTAGCAGATTAAAAGGTTTTTATGTATTTATACATATGTGTAGTTTCACTATACTGGTAGCAGATTAAAAGGTTTTTATGTATTTATACATATGTGTAGTTTCCCTATACTGGTAGCAGATTAAAAGGTTTTCATGTATTTATACATATGTGTAGTTTCACTATACTGGTAGCAGATTAAAAGGTTTTTATGTATTTATACATATGTGTAGTTTCACTATACTGGTAGCAGATTAAAAGGTTTTCATGTATTTATACATATGTGTAGTTTCACTATACTGGTAGCAGATTAAAAGGTTTTTATGTATTTATACATATGTATAGTTTCACTATACTGGTAGCAGATTAAAAGGTTTTTATGTATTTATACATATGTGTAGTTTCACTATACTGGTAGCAGATTAAAAGGTTTTCATGTATTTATACATATGTATAGTTTCACTATACTGGTAGCAGATTAAAAGGTTTTCATGTATTTATACATATGTGTAGTTTCACTATACTGGTAGCAGATTAAAAGGTTTTTATGTATTTATACATATGTGTAGTTTCACTATACTGGTAGCAGATTAAAAGGTTTTTATGTATTTATACATATGTGTAGTTTCACTATACTGGTAGCAGATTAAAAGGTTTTTATGTATTTATACATATGTATAGTTTCACTATACTGGTAGCAGATTAAAAGGTTTTCATGTATTTATACATATGTGTAGTTTCACTATACTGGTAGCAGATTAAAAGGTTTTTATGTATTTATACATATGTGTAGTTTCACTATACTGGTAGCAGATTAAAAGGTTTTTATGTATTTATACATATGTATAGTTTCACTATACTGGTAGCAGATTAAAAGGTTTTTATGTATTTATACATATGTATAGTTTCACTATACTGGTAGCAGATTAAAAGGTTTTCATGTATTTATACATATGTGTAGTTTCACTATACTGGTAGCAGATTAAAAGGTTTTTATGTATTTATACATATGTATAGTTTCACTATACTGGTAGCAGATTAAAAGGTTTTCATGTATTTATACATATGTATAGTTTCACTATACTGGTAGCAGATTAAAAGGTTTTTATGTATTTATACATATGTATAGTTTCACTATACTGGTAGCAGATTAAAAGGTTTTCATGTATTTATACATATGTATAGTTTCACTATACTGGTAGCAGATTAAAAGGTTTTCATGTATTTATACATATGTATAGTTTCACTATACTGGTAGCAGATTAAAAGGTTTTTATGTATTTATACATATGTATAGTTTCACTATACTGGTAGCAGATTAAAAGGTTTTTATGTATTTATACATATGTATAGTTTCACTATACTGGTAGCAGATTAAAAGGTTTTTATGTATTTATACATATGTATAGTTTCACTATACTGGTAGCAGATTAAAAGGTTTTCATGTATTTATACATATGTATAGTTTCACTATACTGGTAGCAGATTAAAAGGTTTTTATGTATTTATACATATGTGTAGTTTCACTATACTGGTAGCAGATTAAAAGGTTTTTATGTATTTATACATATGTATAGTTTCACTATACTGGTAGCAGATTAAAAGGTTTTTATGTATTTATACATATGTATAGTTTCACTATACTGGTAGCAGATTAAAAGGTTTTCATGTATTTATACATATGTATAGTTTCACTATACTGGTAGCAGATTAAAAGGTTTTTATGTTTTTATACATATGTATAGTTTCACTATACTGGTAGCAGATTAAAAGGTTTTTATGTATTTATACATATGTGTAGTTTCACTATACTGGTAGCAGATTAAAAGGTTTTTATGTATTTATACATATGTATAGTTTCACTATACTGGTAGCAGATTAAAAGGTTTTCATGTATTTATACATATGTATAGTTTCACTATACTGGTAGCAGATTAAAAGGTTTTCATGTATTTATACATATGTATAGTTTCACTATACTGGTAGCAGATTAAAAGGTTTTTATGTATTTATACATATGTATAGTTTCACTATACTGGTAGCAGATTAAAAGGTTTTTATGTATTTATACATATGTATAGTTTCACTATACTGGTAGCAGATTAAAAGGTTTTTATGTATTTATACATATGTATAGTTTCACTATACTGGTAGCAGATTAAAAGGTTTTTATGTATTTATACATATGTATAGTTTCACTATACTGGTAGCAGATTAAAAGGTTTTCATGTATTTATACATATGTATAGTTTCACTATACTGGTAGCAGATTAAAAGGTTTTCATGTATTTATACATATGTATAGTTTCACTATACTGGTAGCAGATTAAAAGGTTTTTATGTATTTATACATATGTATAGTTTCACTATACTGGTAGCAGATTAAAAGGTTTTTATGTATTTATACATATGTATAGTTTCACTATACTGGTAGCAGATTAAAAGGTTTTTATGTATTTATACATATGTATAGTTTCACTATACTGGTAGCAGATTAAAAGGTTTTCATGTATTTATACATATGTATAGTTTCACTATACTGGTAGCAGATTAAAAGGTTTTTATGTTTTTATACATATGTATAGTTTCACTATACTGGTAGCAGATTAAAAGGTTTTTATGTTTTTATACATATGTATAGTTTCACTTTACTGGTAGCAGATTAAAAGGTTTTTATGTATTTATACATATGTATAGTTTCACTATACTGGTAGCAGATTAAAAGGTTTTTATGTATTTATACATATGTATAGTTTCACTATACTGGTAGCAGATTAAAAGGTTTTTATGTATTTATACATATGTATAGTTTCACTATACTGGTAGCAGATTAAAAGGTTTTTATGTATTTATACATATGTATAGTTTCACTATACTGGTAGCAGATTAAAAGGTTTTTATGTATTTATACATATGTGTAGTTTCACTATACTGGTAGCAGATTAAAAGGTTTTTATGTATTTATACATATGTATAGTTTCACTATACTGGTAGCAGATTAAAAGGTTTTTATGTATTTATACATATGTATAGTTTCACTATACTGGTAGCAGATTAAAAGGTTTTTATGTATGTATACATATGTATAGTTTCACTATACTGGTAGCAGATTAAAAGGTTTTTATGTATTTATACATATGTGTAGTTTCACTATACTGGTAGCAGATTAAAAGGTTTTTATGTATTTATACATATGTGTAGTTTCACTATACTGGTAGCAGATTAAAAGGTTTTCATGTATTTATACATATGTGTAGTTTCACTATACTGGTAGCAGATTAAAAGGTTTTTATGTATTTATACATATGTATAGTTTCACTATACTGGTAGCAGATTAAAAGGTTTTTATGTATTTATACATATGTATAGTTTCACTATACTGGTAGCAGATTAAAAGGTTTTTATGTATTTATACATATGTATAGTTTCACTATACTGGTAGCAGATTAAAAGGTTTTTATGTATTTATACATATGTGTAGTTTCACTATACTGGTAGCAGATTAAAAGGTTTTTATGTATTTATACATATGTATAGTTTCACTATACTGGTAGCAGATTAAAAGGTTTTCATGTATTTATACATATGTATAGTTTCACTATACTGGTAGCAGATTAAAAGGTTTTTATGTATTTATACATATGTATAGTTTCACTATACTGGTAGCAGATTAAAAGGTTTTTATGTATTTATACATATGTATAGTTTCACTATACTGGTAGCAGATTAAAAGGTTTTTATGTATTTATACATATGTGTAGTTTCACTATACTGGTAGCAGATTAAAAGGTTTTTATGTATTTATACATATGTATAGTTTCACTATACTGGTAGCAGATTAAAAGGTTTTTATGTATTTATACATATGTATAGTTTCACTATACTGGTAGCAGATTAAAAGGTTTTCATGTATTTATACATATGTATAGTTTCACTATACTGGTAGCAGATTAAAAGGTTTTTATGTATTTATACATATGTATAGTTTCACTATACTGGTAGCAGATTAAAAGGTTTTTATGTATTTATACATATGTATAGTTTCACTATACTGGTAGCAGATTAAAAGGTTTTTATGTATTTATACATATGTATAGTTTCACTATACTGGTAGCAGATTAAAAGGTTTTTATGTATTTATACATATGTGTAGTTTCACTATAGTGGTAGCAGATTAAAAGGTTTTTATGTATTTATACATATGTATAGTTTCACTATACTGGTAGCAGATTAAAAGGTTTTCATGTATTTATACATATGTATAGTTTCACTATACTGGTAGCAGATTAAAAGGTTTTTATGTATTTATACATATGTATAGTTTCACTATACTGGTAGCAGATTAAAAGGTTTTTATGTATTTATACATATGTATAGTTTCACTATACTGGTAGCAGATTAAAAGGTTTTTATGTATTTATACATATGTATAGTTTCACTATACTGGTAGCAGATTAAAAGGTTTTTATGTATTTATACATATGTATAGTTTCACTATACTGGTAGCAGATTAAAAGGTTTTTATGTATTTATACATATGTATAGTTTCACTATACTGGTAGCAGATTAAAAGGTTTTTATGTATTTATACATATGTATAGTTTCACTATACTGGTAGCAGATTAAAAGGTTTTTATGTATTTATACATATGTGTAGTTTCACTATACTGGTAGCAGATTAAAAGGTTTTTATGTATTTATACATATGTATAGTTTCACTATACTGGTAGCAGATTAAAAGGTTTTTATGTATTTATACATATGTATAGTTTCACTATACTGGTAGCAGATTAAAAGGTTTTCATGTATTTATACATATGTGTAGTTTCACTATACTGGTAGCAGATTAAAAGGTTTTTATGTATTTATACATATGTATAGTTTCACTATACTGGTAGCAGATTAAAAGGTTTTTATGTATTTATACATATGTATAGTTTCACTATACTGGTAACAGATTAAAAGGTTTTTATGTATTTATACATATGTATAGTTTCACTATACTGGTAGCAGATTAAAAGGTTTTCATGTATTTATACATATGTGTAGTTTCACTATACTGGTAGCAGATTAAAAGGTTTTTATGTATTTATACATATGTATAGTTTCACTTTACTGGTAGCAGATTAAAAGGTTTTCATGTATTTATACATATGTGTAGTTTCACTATACTGGTAGCAGATTAAAAGGTTTTTATGTATTTATACATATGTATAGTTTCACTATACTGGTAGCAGATTAAAAGGTTTTTATGTATTTATACATATGTATAGTTTCACTATACTGGTAGCAGATTAAAAGGTTTTTATGTATTTATACATATGTATAGTTTCACTATACTGGTAGCAGATTAAAAGGTTTTTATGTATTTATACATATGTGTAGTTTCACTATACTGGTAGCAGATTAAAAGGTTTTTATGTATTTATACATATGTATAGTTTCACTATACTGGTAGCAGATTAAAAGGTTTTTATGTATTTATACATATGTATAGTTTCACTATACTGGTAGCAGATTAAAAGGTTTTTATGTATTTATACATATGTATAGTTTCACTATACTGGTAGCAGATTAAAAGGTTTTTATGTATTTATACATATGTATAGTTTCACTATACTGGTAGCAGATTAAAAGGTTTTTATGTATTTATACATATGTATAGTTTCACTATACTGGTAGCAGATTAAAAGGTTTTTATGTATTTATACATATGTGTAGTTTCACTATACTGGTAGCAGATTAAAAGGTTTTTATGTATTTATACATATGTATAGTTTCACTATACTGGTAGCAGATTAAAAGGTTTTCATGTATTTATACATATGTGTAGTTTCACTATACTGGTAGCAGATTAAAAGGTTTTTATGTATTTATACATATGTATAGTTTCACTATACTGGTAGCAGATTAAAAGGTTTTTATGTATTTATACATATGTATAGTTTCACTATACTGGTAGCAGATTAAAAGGTTTTTATGTATTTATACATATGTGTAGTTACACTATACTGGTAGCAGATTAAAAGGTTTTTATGTATTTATACATATGTATAGTTTCACTATACTGGTAGCAGATTAAAAGGTTTTTATGTATTTATACATATGTATAGTTTCACTATACTGGTAGCAGATTAAAAGGTTTTCATGTATTTATACATATGTATAGTTTCACTATACTGGTAGCAGATTAAAAGGTTTTTATGTATTTATACATATGTATAGTTTCACTATACTGGTAGCAGATTAAAAGGTTTTCATGTATTTATACATATGTATAGTTTCACTATACTGGTAGCAGATTAAAAGGTTTTTATGTATTTATACATATGTGTAGTTTCACTATACTGGTAGCAGATTAAAAGGTTTTTATGTATTTATACATATGTGTAGTTTCACTATACTGGTAGCAGATTAAAAGGTTTTTATGTATTTATACATATGTATAGTTTCACTATACTGGTAGCAGATTAAAAGGTTTTTATGTATTTATACATATGTATAGTTTCACTATACTGGTAGCAGATTAAAAGGTTTTTATGTATTTATACATATGTATAGTTTCACTATACTGGTAGCAGATTAAAAGGTTTTCATGTATTTATACATATGTATAGTTTCACTATACTGGTAGCAGATTAAAAGGTTTTTATGTATTTATACATATGTATAGTTTCACTATACTGGTAGCAGATTAAAAGGTTTTTATGTATTTATACATATGTATAGTTTCACTATACTGGTAGCAGATTAAAAGGTTTTTATGTATTTATACATATGTATAGTTTCACTATACTGGTAGCAGATTAAAAGGTTTTTATGTATTTATACATATGTATAGTTTCACTATACTGGTAGCAGATTAAAAGGTTTTCATGTATTTATACATATGTATAGTTTCACTATACTGGTAGCAGATTAAAAGGTTTTTATGTATTTATACATATGTGTAGTTTCACTATACTGGTAGCAGATTAAAAGGTTTTTATGTATTTATACATATGTGTAGTTTCACTATACTGGTAGCAGATTAAAAGGTTTTTATGTATTTATACATATGTATAGTTTCACTATACTGGTAGCAGATTAAAAGGTTTTCATGTATTTATACATATGTATAGTTTCACTATACTGGTAGCAGATTAAAAGGTTTTTATGTTTTTATACATATGTATAGTTTCACTATACTGGTAGCAGATTAAAAGGTTTTCATGTATTTATACATATGTATAGTTTCACTATACTGGTAGCAGATTAAAAGGTTTTTATGTATTTATACATATGTGTAGTTTCACTATACTGGTAGCAGATTAAAAGGTTTTCATGTATTTATACATATGTATAGTTTCACTATACTGGTAGCAGATTAAAAGGTTTTTATGTATTTATACATATGTATAGTTTCACTATACTGGTAGCAGATTAAAAGGTTTTTATGTATTTATACATATGTATAGTTTCACTATACTGGTAGCAGATTAAAAGGTTTTTATGTATTTATACATATGTGTAGTTTCACTATACTGGTAGCAGATTAAAAGGTTTTCATGTATTTATACATATGTATAGTTTCACTATACTGGTAGCAGATTAAAAGGTTTTTATGTATTTATACATATGTATAGTTTCACTATACTGGTAGCAGATTAAAAGGTTTTCATGTATTTATACATATGTGTAGTTTCACTATACTGGTAGCAGATTAAAAGGTTTTTATGTATTTATACATATGTATAGTTTCACTATACTGGTAGCAGATTAAAAGGTTTTCATGTATTTATACATATGTATAGTTTCACTATACTGGTAGCAGATTAAAAGGTTTTTATGTATTTATACATATGTATAGTTTCACTATACTGGTAGCAGATTAAAAGGTTTTTATGTATTTATACATATGTGTAGTTTCACTATACTGGTAGCAGATTAAAAGGTTTTTATGTATTTATACATATGTATAGTTTCACTATACTGGTAGCAGATTAAAAGGTTTTCATGTATTTATACATATGTGTAGTTTCACTATACTGGTAGCAGATTAAAAGGTTTTCATGTATTTATACATATGTGTAGTTTCACTATACTGGTAGCAGATTAAAAGGTTTTCATGTATTTATACATATGTGTAGTTTCACTATACTGGTAGCAGATTAAAAGGTTTTCATGTATTTATACATATGTATAGTTTCACTATACTGGTAGCAGATTAAAAGGTTTTTATGTATTTATACATATGTATAGTTTCACTATACTGGTAGCAGATTAAAAGGTTTTTATGTATTTATACATATGTATAGTTTCACTATACTGGTAGCAGATTAAAAGGTTTTCATGTATTTATACATATGTGTAGTTTCACTATACTGGTAGCAGATTAAAAGGTTTTTATGTATTTATACATATGTATAGTTTCACTTTACTGGTAGCAGATTAAAAGGTTTTCATGTATTTATACATATGTGTAGTTTCACTATACTGGTAGCAGATTAAAAGGTTTTTATGTATTTATACATATGTATAGTTTCACTATACTGGTAGCAGATTAAAAGGTTTTTATGTATTTATACATATGTATAGTTTCACTATACTGGTAGCAGATTAAAAGGTTTTTATGTATTTATACATATGTATAGTTTCACTATACTGGTAGCAGATTAAAAGGTTTTTATGTATTTATACATATGTGTAGTTTCACTATACTGGTAGCAGATTAAAAGGTTTTTATGTATTTATACATATGTATAGTTTCACTATACTGGTAGCAGATTAAAAGGTTTTTATGTATTTATACATATGTGTAGTTTCACTATACTGGTAGCAGATTAACAGGTTTTTATGTATTTATACATATGTATAGTTTCACTATACTGGTAGCAGATTAAAAGGTTTTTATGTATTTATACATATGTGTAGTTTCACTATACTGGTAGCAGATTAAAAGGTTTTTATGTATTTATACATATGTATAGTTTCACTATACTGGTAGCAGATTAAAAGGTTTTTATGTATTTATACATATGTATAGTTTCACTATACTGGTAGCAGATTAAAAGGTTTTTATGTATTTATACATATGTATAGTTTCACTATACTGGTAGCAGATTAAAAGGTTTTTATGTATTTATACATATGTATAGTTTCACTATACTGGTAGCAGATTAAAAGGTTTTTATGTATTTATACATATGTGTAGTTTCACTATACTGGTAGCAGATTAAAAGGTTTTTATGTATTTATACATATGTATAGTTTCACTATACTGGTAGCAGATTAAAAGGTTTTCATGTATTTATACATATGTGTAGTTTCACTATACTGGTAGCAGATTAAAAGGTTTTTATGTATTTATACATATGTATAGTTTCACTATACTGGTAGCAGATTAAAAGGTTTTTATGTATTTATACATATGTGTAGTTTCACTATACTGGTAGCAGATTAAAAGGTTTTTATGTATTTATACATATGTATAGTTTCACTATACTGGTAGCAGATTAAAAGGTTTTTATGTATTTATACATATGTATAGTTTCACTATACTGGTAGCAGATTAAAAGGTTTTTATATATTTATACATATGTGTAGTTTCACTATACTGGTAGCAGATTAAAAGGTTTTTATGTATTTATACATATGTATAGTTTCACTATACTGGTAGCAGATTAAAAGGTTTTCATGTATTTATACATATGTATAGTTTCACTATACTGGTAGCAGATTAAAAGGTTTTTATGTATTTATACATATGTGTAGTTTCACTATACTGGTAGCAGATTAAAAGGTTTTCATGTATTTATACATATGTGTAGTTTCACTATACTGGTAGCAGATTAAAAGGTTTTTATGTATTTATACATATGTATAGTTTCACTATACTGGTAGCAGATTAAAAGGTTTTTATGTATTTATACATATGTGTAGTTTCACTATACTGGTAGCAGATTAAAAGGTTTTTATGTATTTATACATATGTATAGTTTCACTATACTGGTAGCAGATTAAAAGGTTTTTATGTATTTATACATATGTATAGTTTCACTATACTGGTAGCAGATTAAAAGGTTTTTATGTATTTATACATATGTATAGTTTCACTATACTGGTAGCAGATTAAAAGGTTTTTATGTATTTATACATATGTATAGTTTCACTATACTGGTAGCAGATTAAAAGGTTTTTATGTATTTATACATATGTGTAGTTTCACTATACTGGTAGCAGATTAAAAGGTTTTTATGTATTTATACATATGTATAGTTTCACTATACTGGTAGCAGATTAAAAGGTTTTTATGTATTTATACATATGTGTAGTTTCACTATACTGGTAGCAGATTTAAAGGTTTTTATGTATTTATACATATGTATAGTTTCACTATACTGGTAGCAGATTAAAAGGTTTTTATGTATTTATACATATGTATAGTTTCACTATACTGGTAGCAGATTAAAATGTTTTTATGTATTTATACATATGTATAGTTTCACTATACTGGTAGCAGATTAAAAGGTTTTTATGTATTTATACATATGTATAGTTTCACTATACTGGTAGCAGATTAAAAGGTTTTTATGTATTTATACATATGTATAGTTTCACTATACTGGTAGCAGATTAAAAGGTTTTTATGTATTTATACATATGTGTAGTTTCACTATACTGGTAGCAGATTAAAAGGTTTTTATGTATTTATACATATGTATAGTTTCACTATACTGGTAGCAGATTAAAAGGTTTTTATGTATTTATACATATGTATAGTTTCACTATACTGGTAGCAGATTAAAAGGTTTTTATGTATTTATACATATGTATAGTTTCACTATACTGGTAGCAGATTAAAAGGTTTTTATGTATTTATACATGTGTAGTTTCACTATACTGGTAGCAGATTAAAAGGTTTTTATGTATTTATACATATGTATAGTTTCACTATACTGGTAGCAGATTAAAAGGTTTTTATGTATTTATACATATGTGTAGTTTCACTATACTGGTAGCAGATTAAAAGGTTTTTATGTATTTATACATATGTGTAGTTTCACTATACTGGTAGCAGATTAAAAGGTTTTTATGTATTTATACATATGTGTAGTTTCACTATACTGGTAGCAGATTAAAAGGTTTTTATGTATTTATACATATGTATAGTTTCACTATACTGGTAGCAGATTAAAAGGTTTTTATGTATTTATACATATGTGTAGTTTCACTATACTGGTAGCAGATTAAAAGGTTTTTATGTATTTATACATAAGTATAGTTTCACTATACTGGTAGCAGATTAAAAGGTTTTTATGTATTTATACATATGTATAGTTTCACTATACTGGTAGCAGATTAAAAGGTTTTTATGTATTTATACATATGTATAGTTTCACTATACTGGTAGCAGATTAAAAGGTTTTTATGTATTTATACATATGTATAGTTTCACTATACTGGTAGCAGATTAAAAGGTTTTTATGTATTTATACATATGTATAGTTTCACTATACTGGTAGCAGATTAAAAGGTTTTTATGTATTTATACATATGTATAGTTTCACTATACTGGTAGCAGATTAAAAGGTTTTTATGTATTTATACATATGTATAGTTTCACTATACTGGTAGCAGATTAAAAGGTTTTTATGTATTTATACATATGTATAGTTTCACTATACTGGTAGCAGATTAAAAGGTTTTTATGTATTTATACATATGTAT
Organism: Siphonodentalium dalli; assembly: GCA_032622095.1. NCBI lineage: Eukaryota > Metazoa > Mollusca > Scaphopoda > Gadilida > Siphonodentaliidae > Siphonodentalium > Siphonodentalium dalli. Next base: position 146,441,040 of record CP136067.1, on the reverse strand, counting down.
AGTTTCACTATACTGGTAACAGATTAAAAGGTTTTTATGTATTTATACATATGTATAGTTTCACTATACTGGTAGCAGATTAAAAGGTTTTTATGTATTTATACATATGTATAGTTTCACTATACTGGTAGCAGATTGAAAGGTTTTTATGTATTTATACATATGTATAGTTTCACTATACTGGTAGCAGATTGAAAGGTTTTTATGTATTTATACATATGTATAGTTTCACTATACTGGTAGCAGATTGAAAGGTTTTTATGTATTTATACATATGTATAGTTTCACTATACTGGTAGCAGATTAAAAGGTTTTTATGTATTTATACATATGTATAGTTTCACTATACTGAGACTGGTAGTATACTGGGAGTGGTTGTGATATTAGTTGACCACTTGAGTCAATTGTTGAAATTGAGAAAAAATTATGATTGGAATAGAGTTTTATTAAATTAAGCAGGCAGAGATTGAATTTGATTGAAATTGTTGAAACTTGAGAAAAATTGATGATTGAAATTAGAGAAAAAATTTGATGATTGAAATTAAGAAAAAATTGAATTGTTAAACCACTTTCTGGCGTTTGTTTGAGTTTGTTTTAGAGGATTTTACCCTCCTTTTTTGGCCTGGTTTCTTGGCTATGGCCGCAGTTTTTGCTATTGTCAATCGGCCGTCGGTCGGCGTCAAATTAATCACTCATGTCACACTTCAGTTGTGATGACACCTGAGCATGATGTCTTTTCAAACTTAAAATTGCTGTAATAAAAGTAAGAAGAATCCTCTAATCAGCTTACCGCTTAGTAATTAAGATTTAAGAGTGAAACCTCTAATCAGCTTACCGTTTACTAATTAAGACTTGTGAATGGATGATTTCTGAATGAACCAAGACACAATGTAAATTGTCCATCGCACTGTCTTCTGGGCGGTTTAATTAGACTTTCGTCCATCAGATATCATTAAAATAGTACGGTATTATTTGGAGATATAAACAGCACATATACATAAGAGCTCTTTCCATCAATGTATCACATTATTATAATCAATAAATTTGAAAAATATAATATAGATAAAAGCTGATGGGAGTTTTATATTATGTGAACCGATATCAACTAAGTTAAATACACACAATACAAATTCAGCAATATGTAATGCACTTCATATTTACTTTGTATCTACTGAGAGACTGTGATTACATATCAACTGCAGTATATTCTTTCTGCTTAAATTTAACTTGCAGATTGATACATGTGGGTGTGTCGTATCATTCAAATTTATATGGTTATTATATCATCACAACTTTAATTGACTATTGAAACATTTTACTTTAAACTCTAAACTCTTACTCATTGTCATCAATAGTATTTTCAGGACAACCTTGTTTTATTTAATCTTATTCAGTGACTTCATACTTAATGATTATTAAGAATTTCCATGATACAAGATATATACACCATTAAATGTCATGTGTCCTTGTTTGTCAACTTTTTGTATTTTTCTGTTTGGACACAATAAAATAGGCTGTGCCTGAGTTTTGGGTCCAATTCATTCAAGAGTAAATGAATAATTAAAATTAAAAAAAAATACACACAACTCGTATTATAAACGAGGTAAGTCTTCATATAATCACTATTAAACACTCACAAACCAAACTCAACAAACGCTCTTCAGCGGCATTATAGCATACAAACGTGGGTTGTAGGAGACGGCTGACAGCCATTTAAAATCTTCCCAGGGATCATCCCAAACTCCAGATCATTATCATATTATTTGAACCAAGCCACTACGCAAATTATCCAAACACCAATATCATTAAAATAGTATTATTTGGTCATATAAACAGCACATATACATAATAATATAGATAAAATCTGATGGGAGTTTTATATTATTTGAACCAAGCCACAACGCAAATTGTCCAAACACCAAGCCGAAGCTGGGTATATACGTAATAATATAGATAAAAGCTGATGGGAGTTTCATATTATTTTAAGCAAGCCACATTGCAAAATGTCCAAACACCAAGCCGTAGCTTTGTGTCCGTCACGCTGTGTTCTAGGCGGTTTAATTAGACTTACATCCATTAAATATCATTAAAATAGTTTTATTTGGTGACATAAACATCACATATACATAATAATATATAATAAACTTCAATTTTGCTTCTTATTTCCTACGGCTTGGTATGGCTTGGTTTTGCTTGGTTTGGCTTGGTGTTTAGTCGCACCGTCTTAGATGCGTATTCCCATCAAATAAGATTAACTTAGGCCTTATATCTTGGTGTGATTATGATATATTACACTCCAGACATGCACAAGGGTTCATCGACAGAGTGGGTTCTTTAGCAATTTCGTGTATAAATTAAGTCAATCATGTCATACATCAAGGCATGTGAGAAATCAGAGATGCACAGTTCAAACAGTCTACAAGCTCAATGACTCGGACTTAAAACCTAAATGAAAAGCTTTTAAAAGCCATTCTTTTTTAACAAATTATTATAGAATATAAACTATACCAACATCAAACTGAAAGTATTAAAACATCAAGACTGTTGGTTGTTGTCTAGAGGGGAGTATTTTACTGAAATTAACTGTTATATTATTGATGCTGTGTGCGCAATCCGATTGAGATGTGCACTATACGAAGAAGCTTGTCCATTTCATTCATAAAATGTCATCATGTCGATTTCAACGACTCTTGCCGAGCAACGTCATCATGTAGCTTTCACCATCAACGGAATTTGTGATAACCTGAATGTATCTTCTGCTTTGTCATAAGTATGTGTTTCTTGTCGATTCATGAAAATATAGGGATATCTGAGGATTATCAGATTCATGTATGTACTATGTAATATTAGGATAATTTAAACGCGATATAATAACGTTTGCTTGCATCACAAATTTCGATTTCTATTTCAGTATTGTCCCCAGCCAGTGATTGAGATTTTCCCATTGCACGCGACATTTATATTTTAGGCCACTCAATTGTAATATTTGACATTCCATAATATGTTATATTTATGTTCTCAATAGAAAATGTAAACGGCGGCCACGAATGAACTTCACTGTGCATAATTCCAATAGTAACTCCCATCATTTTGGAACGCCGGCCATTGGAAGACGCACACGTTTATTTCATATTACGACATTAATGCTTTATGCCCACTGATCTACTGTGCGTCAAAAGCGCTCGCAAAAATTCAAAACAGAAGTGTTGTATTAGATAATAATTAGTGATGTCACAAAATCAGATCTAGTCTATATACAACCCAAAGTGTCCAGCTTTGGTTCGTTATTATAGAGGTTCTCTATTCCGAAAGTTTGTGATTCCGAAGGTTCTCTATTCCGAAGGTTCGCGTTTCCAAATGTTTTTTATTCCTAAAGTATTGAGAGTGAATTTTTGAGGGAACGATAATTCAACTATAAGAAGACTATAATATATATAACGGTGACTTTATCACTCTCAACCAGTATTGTGACTCAATCAATATACTGCATTGCAGAATATTAATGAAATGACGGGCAATGAACCCCCGCACTATACAGTAATGCCCTAAATAATCGACTCCTTAACCACATGACATGTTTCCATAATAAACACTAGACATATACTTCTTCTGTAATAACTGACACTTGGAATAATTTGGAAATTAGAATATGAAGTTCTCTCTTGTGGTGTAATAATTTACTGTGGTGATAGTATTTTCTATACCATTTGGTCTTTGGAAGGGGGGGGGGGGGGGGCGTTAAAATATATAAACATTTTCAGAATAAAGAACATTTGCAATATAGAACCCTACTGATATTTTCGGAATAAAGAACCTTCGGAGTAAAGAATATTCGGAATAGAGAACACTCGGAATAAAGATAATTCGGAATAAAGAATCCTACCCATTGAAAAGATAGCTTATTTAACCCTTTATTTACTAAATGAACTTTATAAACGAGTTTGTTATTATGAGTTTGTTTCGGACGATGAAATTGTCAACAGTAAAACCATTTGAGGCATTGGTGACTGGTCATCAGAAACCAAATACAAACGGACATGTACAAAACTATTATTTTTATATTAATTGATTCCCCCTTTCTATTTGTTTTTTTTGGGGTTCCAAAACGGGTATGCTACCCAAAACAATCGACAGCAGAATTACGGGTAATTTCTTCAAGATTTAGTCGGAAATATGGAGCTGAGTGAGAGCTTTCCGATGAATGGCAACAAGCTACATGTATATTTCCCTCTAAATCCTGAAGAAATTACCCATAATTCTGCTGTGGTTAAGGAGTACCCGGCATCCGGAATACCCAGTCCATAACAGCTACAGACGGCATCCGGAATACTCTAACAAAATTTATTGCAAATAAACATATGAATGAAGCAAAAGATGACATTATACATTGGAATTTATACTCTCCATATTGATTAGAAATGATTTGATTTAGCAGCTTGACAAAAAGATTCAACTTTTTATTGAAAATATAATCAATGATAGCACATAATAAACACTGGTACAGTAATGCCCATAGTATATGACTCTTTAACCACAGCAGAATTATTGGAAACTTTTAGGATTTAGTCGGAAATATGGCTTGTTGCCATTCATTGGAAAGCTCTCAGTGAGCTTGGATCAAATTCAATAACTGCCCATATTAATTAATATTTATTAGTACCAACCCTAAGTGAATAGTCTCATGGCCTTTTTCACATTTATAGTTACGCTTTAAAAGCATAAATTAAATACGCTTAAGTGTAAGATATTATGATTCTATTATGCTTATACATGTAGGTGCATAATCCGAATTAACGCTTCCAAATTACTATTTCTTTGGCTTCAGGTGTAAAAAATATTTGATTCGAGATGAGGAACCTGCCCATCTAAACATTTTGAAATTTGTTATTTCTCGAGATGTCTGGAGAAGTGTAGTTTTTTATGGCCTGAAAAAAAGTTGTAAAACCGACGGTCTCGGACCAAATTGCAGATGGATAACTCTAAAATCAAGTGGCTTTGGGTTCATTGAACAAAATGTTGATAAATAACACTCTGACAACTGAAGCGGCATTTAAATAAATGTTTTTGTTGTTGGAATCTGATATGGGACCATTGAATCGGATTGAGTACCTTTAACGGCTTTAAGCGTAATTCATTTTAATATACACTCTCATTGAACTCACCACAAGCTGAAATGGATGCTATCATATTACTAATTAATGCCTGTAAATGGCCTGGAAAAAAGTCATTTAACCGACGGTCTCGGACCAGATGGATAAGTCTAAAATCAAGTGGCTTTGGGTGTATAGGTATATGACAATCCGGCCAGATTTCATTGAACAAAATGTTGATAAATAACATGTTGCTAGTCAGAAGTGGGTATAACATGGCAGCATAGTGTTCATTTTCAACAATAGTGATGCTGTATTAATGTGTGTCAAACTTGTTTTCACAGTCGTTTGGCAATTATGAAAGAATAGACACATGCAGTGCATGCAAACACTATAGAGTGGTCAACCATATCCCGAGGAAGATGCTTGTACTACGAGGGTTCGATCAAAGTTTCTGGACATAAAGTCCAAAAAATCAGGGTTTTAGTTGAAGTGGATTAAATTGTTGTTTTGTCAGAGGGGAGGGTAATAAAAAATTTGCAGGAAGGTATGCCAGGGTGAACTAAAATAAATAAACTTGTCTTGATGTAACTAAAGCTTAGATCATTGTTTGCATGGAAAAAGAGCCAGCAACTGTCTCAAGCATTAATGTTTCTATTAATGGCTAGAAAATAACTGTCATCAGTGCATCAAGCCAATCAGTGAATTATTTGCAAGTCTATCAACTCAGATGATCTCTCACAGGACCTAAAGTATTCAAGTCTGGTACAGTGCTGTGACTGCTTGTCATCAAAATATATAAACGAGTATGATCTATATAAAAATTTTCTCTCAGACCCCCTGGACCGAGTTCAACCATATTTGCTGTGACTCGGGGTACCCTGGCGGATGTTATAATGGTGTTAGTTTTTCAAAATTTATAATTAAAAAAATAAAATAAAATTGGTTTAGTTAAATCGAGCTAGGTGTTCAATCTAAAATTAAAAAAATTTAAACAATATATATCAATCAAAATGTTGCAACGATCAAAATGTGCTTGAAGCGCACAAAGGGGCCGCCTCTAAATAAAACTCTACCTAACATCAGAATGTGTGCGAAGTCTCACAAAAGGGGCCACAGGTATCTCAGATGCTGAATATATGGAGCCTGTTTCAGCTAATTTAGTATAACAGAAGTAAGTTGCTCCAGTAGACTAATATAAGTGGTATGGAATATGTTAGATAATGAGCTGGTTGACAGACTAATCAGGAAATAGTTAGAAATTATGAAATTGTGTGTATATATCCTGCACAATGACCAAGGTTTACAGATGATCAGCAATTTATAAAACTTATTTTTTTCAATTAAAACAGCTTCTGAAACAGGTTAAACTGTTATTTGAACTAAATGAGATCATTCCCAGTCATATGAGTGATATCAGTAGAGCTTTATGCGGTTTTAGACCAAAATTTAGTGAAATTTGGGGGGGGTGGGTGTCAATTTTATTTTGTTTTTTGCAGGGCTTATTCTCACTTTGCCGACGAGCCTGCAGAAATATCGCCGGCAAGGTTTGAGAGCCGTGTCTATAGCCTGTATTAATTAACTAACAGTTTGCCCCTGATGCAGTGTTGTTTTAGCATGCCCCCTGAATGTGTTTCAAATGAGTCGTCGTCAGATGGGTGATTTTCATGTTCATGCACTCAGTGAAATAGTAGTAAACTGTTGTTTTGTAACGGGATTTTTGGGGATCGGTCATTCACCATATCTGGTCCATTATTCTGGAACCGTCTGCCAGATAACTGATCAATTTATACCATTTGATGAATTTAAATCTGGACTAAAGACTCATTTATTTGAAAGAGTTTTTAAACACTTAAAATGTAACCGTAAAGATGAATGAAAATGCAAATATAAATAGTTTAGAAATAAGGACAATATTAATTTATCTGTGCACGTAGAAGCTCACATGCATGCACGTATTTATTGTAAGGCCAGTGGGCACAATTTTGTGGAAACCTGGCTCTAAACTATATTATTATTATTGTATTATTAACGGCGATTTGTATTGAGCTATAAATCCCCTATGTCTCTCCAAAGTTGATCATATTCAATTTCCTATCTTCGTCATGGTAAGTTCTTGGGTAAATGTATGCTTCACCCCAAAGTTCGAGAAGGCAAGCACCTGGTTTTCAACGACTTCAAATTCCGCATCAACTCACGTCGATCCGAAAATGTCCACTGGGTGTATTGTAAGAATGAATGTGGTGCCTCCATCAACACAAAGAACGACAGATTGTTCTGCAAAGAATCAAGATAATTGTAATCATCTAGCTGATTCCGACCAGGTATCACACACACATTCTTATAAAGAGCGTTGATTCTTGTTAAAAAAAAAAAAAAAATGCCAGACCATAAGGAGCGTTCCATTTGATAATATTAATTATTCAGTCTTTGATATCCAAACATGATCCACCACATTAAGAAAGCGCAGACATACACATAATCAACCATACTGCAACTTACTGGCGGCAGAGTATTCAGTGAGGACCAGATTAGCATTCCAGAATAATTGGATTCTATGGCTGAATCAGTTCGCCATTGAATTTTTCGTTTAACTATTGTCATGTATTTGTTATGTCTGTTATCTCCTTATATATATTTTAATAACTATTTTGCAAAAATAAATAAATAAATGAAACATGACACAGATTATTTCCTAACGCCAACATTGAATCAGCACCAACACCAACATTGAATCAGCGCCAAAGTTTCAAAACCCCAAATGTGACAAATCATTAAAACCCCAAAAGCAAAGATGACAAACCATTAAATCCCCAAAAGAAATGAGGAATAGACTATAAGCGGCAAACGTTTGAACTAAGGGATTACCGACACCTCGTGCAGGTACCCCCGGAAACAATAGCCGTCGGCAGATGGTGGGTCACCAAAAGTACCAGATGCAAAAAAACGGCATACCTTCCTGCAAATTTTTTACTAACCCCCCACTGATTTTGTGGGACTTTATATGTCCAGTAACTGTTGGTCGATAGATCTGATAGCCCCAGGGTGGGAACATTAGGTACGTTAGTCCGAGGGTTCAGATTAGTGGTACAGTGCTTAGTCTGAGCCACTCCGATGGCTCAATAGCCTGAAGCTTTGATAGACTGAGGGTTCGATAGTCCGAGGGTTCAATTGTGCGATCGTTCGATACTCAGATGGTTCAATAGTCCAAGGGTTCGATAGTCTGATGGTGCGATAGTCTGAGGGTGCGACAGTCTGAGTGTGCGACAGTCCGAGGGCCAATTAGTGGGAAAGGGGATTTAGGGATATCACCCCCAACTTTGCTAAAAATTTCTTATCAGTTCGCACCCAACAGGTCATACAGGGTTATAGAAACAAAATAAGTCAAATACATGCAATTAGTGACCGACTGTCATTCAATTCAATATATTATATATCCCACTTCAGCCAATAAGATAACAATAAGATAACATGATTGAGTGTATACATAAGATCGCAAAAGGATTATAATTAAGCTACTGGAATTTGAATTACTCTTAAAGGTCCTCAATCCAATCCGATCAGTATTTCTTTGGCTTCGGGGGTAAAAAATATTTGATTCAAGTCGATCGAGGAACCCACCCATCAAATCTCAGAGTGATCAGATATCGATTTTTGAAGTATGTTAATTTCTCGAGATGTGGTCCAGAAAACATGTGGTCAAACGGACAAATTGCAGATGAAGATGGATAACTTTAAAATTGATTTTAGAGTTATCCATCTTAACAAACTTCAAAAATTTATATCTGATCACTCTGAGCTAAGTTGATGGGTGGGTTCCTCGACTCGAATCAAATAAATAATAATTGCATGAGAGGCGCTTAATCGGGCTATGCATCTTTAAATAACTTAAAATATCAGTATATATTATAGACATATACCGTAGACATCAAATAAAATATTTGTACCCCCCCCCAAAGCCAAAGAAATCCTAATTTAGGAGCGCCTGATCGGATTGAGTACCTTTAAGAGTAATTCAAATTCCAGTAGCTTAATTATAATCCCTTTGCGATCTTATTTATACACTCAATATTGTTATCTTATTGGTTGATGTGGGATATATAAAGCCAAAGAAATACTAATTTAGGAGCGTCTGATCGGATTGAGTACATGTACCTTTACGGTAATGGCATTATGACAATTACATGTACTGTAGCTATTATATGTGAATTTGGTCTCCCATATACTCCTGTGATATATTATACACACAGGCCATCTAAACAGTGATTATTTAGTGACAAGAAAACCATAATCAGAAATGGTAACGCCCTCAAGATTATATTATTACGCATAAATATAAATTATAAAAAAAAATGTAAAATATATTGGTTACATGAATGCACCGCCTCAGAATTCCGTTTAAACAACTAATCCTTCAAATTATTACAAAAAATTACGGCTTATTACTGCAGGTTTCTAATTCACCACACCAGAAGTCTCTAAATGCGGATAAAAAATCGGAGTCATTGTGTTCCTGCCATAAAATCTTCAACAGTGGTCCAGCCATTGTTTATATCTAAACATTGAAAGCAATTAATGCGGTCATAATAGTTACATACTGCAACTATCAATCCAGCGAATTTGATATGATTGATAGAACAATTAAATTAAACCACTATTATCATGATCGTGTCGTTATTTGTTCAAAATACGTATCAATTGACATATACGCACCCAACCTCATTAAAATCAACATACTTCGACCATTTTAGGGGATCTCCGCGAATTCGGGTACCTTCGCAAATAGACCTCCGCAAATAGGGACCTACTGCGAATTGTCACAACAGGCTATCAGTTGGTTGAACACTATTTCCCTTTTTACTAAAGTAAATCAACAAGTAAATATCGAATGACGATACATAATTTGTAAACAAGCATTGCAAATAATGTTATTGGGACGAAAAGTCGCAAGACTTGTTGAGTATCTTGCCTGCTTGTTGTGGATTTCCCTCCTTTAAGTGAGGAGCACCCCATTATATTGGGTATATAAAATAATGGAAGTAAAAATAAGTCAAATAAAACCAAGTAAAACTACAGTAATGATAAAATAGTTGGTAAAATTGTGGTACTAGTGAGTTAAAAGATTTGTGTGTGCGTAAGTTGCACTTAAAAACTTTTAAGTTGAGCTTTCATATGTACATATGTACATGTATATATTTTTATTTTTTTTAAGATTGGTATAGTTAAAATTGTCGTATTGACAAGAATATTTACAGGGAGTTGTTTTGCCTGTACAGCTCGGCTAGTTTGTCATTTTATATGTGCTTGTCTGCTTCTGTTTTCAAAGTGTTTACTCTATGCACATGGATTGAGTATAAGAAATTTCTTGCCAGTTTTTCAATTTGTTCTTTTTCTATATCGGTGAGGTTCCAGGTTTCTAGTTTTGTGCAGTCTAAGGTTAATTGAGTTAAGAGTTCTGGTTGATCATGAATAATGTATTTGTCAGTGGTAGTTTTTGAGAGACATAATTTGAGTTTTTGTATGTAACGATGTCGTTGGTTACTAGTTACTAGTGAAATGAAGTGTATTCTGTCCTCATCAGCTAGTTTGCATAGTGGACATATTGCAGAGGTCAGGTTTTGTCTGAATCTTTTTCTATTTATTTGTAGTAAATAAGTGTCTGTCATCAACCATGTTTTTATAATAGCCTTTTTTGTGGCAGCGGGCGAGTATTTTGATGAATCCCATACAAGATTACATTTGCTGCTGGAATTTTTTTGCAGTTTGATCATTGCTAATGTTGTTTTACTGGAGAACTCTCTGTCATTAATATCATGCCAATATTGGTATATAGCTTTTTTACATATTGTTTTCCATTTGTTGGCATCTTCCTTACTGTGGATGGTGTTTATGATATGCAGTGGGTCAGGAAGGGTATATTTGGAAAGTATGTCTCTGACATGTATAAACCAGCTATGGCTGTTGTCATTTTTCATGATAAGTTGCCTTATTGCAAGATCTCGCTCTGCAGAGTTGTGTGTTTTGGCTATATTAATATAGAATGTTGTAATTTTGAGATCTATAGTGCCTTGGATGGGAATAGCTCCAATAAGTGCATTTGTAGCAGCATTTTCTGTGCGTGTTGATAAACTCTGCAATTGTCTCATGGTTTTTCGTTGGAAACGTTCGAGTTCATCTATGTCTTTTTTTTTCATATGTAGGATTTCTATACCATGCAGCATTCTAGGAATGACAAAAGTGTTCCACATTTGGTATGCTATTACTGGTGATATACCGTTTGTTCCATGTAGCCCTGTACCCATCAAGGAGTATAGGGTTCGTCTGCCCATTGTTATTCGTTTTGGGATATCTGGGGTATTTGTTGGATTACGCTCTACACCTAGGTGTTTGGTGGAGCCTACGATATTAACAGGAGTTCCACCTAGGACAGTTTTTATTTCACCATTCATTTTTTGTGTAGATGTTTTCATTTGGACAATTTCGCATTTAGTTGCGTTCATTGCGAATCGATCTTTACATGAGTTGTTGTATACAATACTTGTGAGAGTTTGTAAATCAGATGTTGTTTTTGCTAAGATGGCTACATCATCTGCACAGGTGGGGGCTGTTATATCAATTGTGCCAATTTTAAACCCAGCTGCATTATTACTTAGCTGATTTAGCATGTCGTTGTTAAATCTTTTATAGAGCATTGCTGATAATTTAGCCCCTTGTCTTATTCCTTGGTGAAGTAGTATATCTGAGGAGTATGATCCACCCCATTTTACCTTTGTATTCGCCTCATGATGTAATCGCTGTGGGTCCCATCAATGAAAAGTTTTCTCAGTAGGCTTTTATGCCATACAACGTCAAATGCTTTTTCAGCATCCAGGGTTTCTAATATTAATGTCTCATTTAAGTCTTTGCTTTCATTGTATGCTTCAGTTATCATAAGCCCAGCAACTAGAGGTGATGTGCCTTGAGTGAAGCCACGTTGCATTTTATTTTGTGATGGTAATGGTAATAGTATATTGTTATGGGTGGATTCCTCGATATTTGATTCGAGTCGAGGAATCCACCCATCAAATCATAATTATGATGATCATGATATGATTGATAGAACAAACCACTATTATGATGATCGTGTCGTTACTTGTTTAAAATACGTATCAATTGACATATATGCACCCCTTCCCTCATTAAAATCAACATATTTCGACCATTTTAGATGACCTCCGCGAATCCGGTGACCTCCGCAAATAGAACTCCGCAAACAGGGACCTAGCTACTGCGAATTGTCACAACCGGAAAAAGGAAACCCCAATTATCTATTTATAAAAGCTCCACAGACACACGGCGCAATCGCTGACACACGGCGATCTCAAATTTGCCCACCAGAATACACCCGATGGGCGTTAATAATATATATTTTTAATTAATTCATATCTCAGTCAGTGTTTTATATTGAAGGCCTGTGGTTATTCGTCTGCTTGACTCACCTGTGCTAACGAAACACATCAAAGCAAAGCATAGTACTAACAGATACTCCATCCTATTGAATGTGATAAATTGTAGCTAAAATCATCGGGAAAGATACACGATTGTTTATCGGAAGTGTCAAAAATTACCAAGATCAGTTGCAGTGAAAATATTTTAGTTACTTTCTTTGACAGTTTGTGGTGCGTGACCTAATTCCAGGTAGAGTTATCTCGCAATACTCGCATCGATACTATTTACCGAGAACATGAACCCTAACAGGACGGACCTGACAACCAACTGAAGAACTTGAAACATCGATCGCAGCCGCCGTGTTATCGGTTGGTGGTAACAAAAAAGGCATAAGCTGTACATCTGTGTTAATTAGCTGCATGATGTGTTTGGGTCTGATTGGTGATCAAAACTCATAGAGTTGTGTATACAAAGAGGTGTTTCTTCTTAAAGATACTCAATCCGAATTAACGCTCGAAAATTACCATTTCCTTGGCTTCGGGGGTAAAAAATATTTGATTCGAGTCGAGGAATCCACCCATCAAAGCTATAGGAGTGATCAGATATCGATGTTTGAAATCTATTATTTTAATTTTAGGTGGCCCAGTAAACAGTCGACGAGAATAACTTATCTGACCAAATTGCGGATGAAGATCGATAACTCTAAAATTCAGTGGCTTTTTTGTGTCAGATATTTGACAAACCGGCAAAATTACGTTTGAACAAAACGTTGATCATGATAAATAACAGATTTGGGGAATTTTATACTCCAGTTGACTGTGGTTACCATTATTTTTGGGCAATTAATCGATTCTGATTACTGAAGCGGCATTTCAAAAAATGTTGTTGTTGGAATCAGATGATATGGGGACCGTCGAATCGGATTAAGTACCTTTAAATCAGCAAGTGAAAGTGGATCAATTAACATTTGATGAGACAGCGCGTAGACGCTGATATATACTTACGCAAAACAGACAACTTACGCAATTCATGCCAAGTTAGATTACGGACTAAAATATTTGATGTTCGAAAGCAAAATAAAAACATACCAAAATGTTGGACAAACAGCAATTTGGAGTCACGGTCCACGAACAACATCATTAAATTATCGACGGACTGGACAAAAACAGATAGACGTTTCGATATTGTATAAACGATCAGCTATAAGAGATATCAGAAGTGCAATGCACTCCACATGTGCGGTAAAATTTACCACGAACAATTTTTAATTAAAAATGAAAAATATGCATTAAAGTTACACAATCCGATTCGATGGTCCCCATATCATCAGATTCCAACAACAACAACAACAATAAAATTTGAAATGTCGCTTCAGTTATCAGAATCGATTAATTGCACAAAATCAATGCCAATCAAAGTCAACTATAGTATAAAATTGGCCAAAACCTGTTATTTATCAATATATTCTTCAACGAAAATTTACCGGTTTGTCAAATATTTGACACAAAAAAGCAACTTGATTTTAGAGTTATCCAACTTCGTCCGAGACCGTCTTCTCGTCGAACTTTTGCTGGGCCATGCACAAAAAAGTATTGGTGGTGAAAAATAATAGATTTCAAAAATCAATATCTAATAACTCTGAGCTTTGATGGGTGGGTTCCTCGACTCGAATCAAATATTGTTTACCCTCGAAACCAAATAAATAATAATTGCATGAGAGGCGCTTAAAGGCCCACTTAATTTTCGAACCACCAGATCACATTATATACAACATATTCCATATTATATACCATTTGAAAGGGGAAGCTCTAAAGCATTGTATCATCAACTGATCCGGAACATTGTTTTTGTCGAGGTACTGATATGTGTTCTGTGATTAATTTTGATCCAGACTATACTATAAAGTCTATTATTCTCAATGGAAGGGGAATAACTCTATCTTTTAGTTTGAATTCTGATGCATTCTGGATTGACAAGGGGGAGCAGTCTTGGTATGAATCTGAGAATCTCTATCACTTGGTGGACATTCCAAGGCCACAGCCGTTCCGGATGCTGGTGGAATATATATATTTTTGGTTTCTCTTCCAAATGGTATATAATATGGGATATGTTGTGTATAATGTAATCTGGTCGTTCGAAAATTAAGTGGTCCTTTAATCGGATTATGCATCTTTAAATAACTTATAATATCAGTAGATATTATAGACATGTACAGTAGACATCAATATTTGCATTAATATAGTGATGTAGTTAAAATAAATTAAAACGTTAAAGGTACTCAATCCGATTCGATGGTCCCCATATAATCAGATTCCAACAACAACAACAACAACAACATTTTTTAGAAATGCCGCTTCAGTTATCAGAATCGTGTTATTTATCAACGTGTTGTTCGACGAAATTTGGCCTTATTATGAACAGAAAGCCTCCTGATGTTAGTGTCATCCATCTTCATCCGCAATTAGGTCCGAGACTGTCGGCTCGTCGGCTCTTTACTGGGCCACTAATAATTCTTGATGGTGAAAAATAATATATTTCAAAAATCGATATCTAATAACTCATAAACCATGGTTCTATATTCCCGGTATGACAAGATATTTTAACCTGAAAAATTTCATAAATCCTAACATCTAGTGGTCTAACTCCAGATAAATGCACACGGCTACGGGCAAGAGACCAGGACACACCTGGCTGACCATGGTTGTTCGGCCCGGTGTGAGAAAATTTTGAAAACTATACAAGAAAATCGCAAATCCTAGCATCTAGAGACTGGCCTCAACTGAAGCTTTCCTATAGTGTTGAACAATTCAAACCTCATACTCCCCCTCAGGTTGGAAAATTC
Source organism: Siphonodentalium dalli (assembly GCA_032622095.1). NCBI lineage: Eukaryota > Metazoa > Mollusca > Scaphopoda > Gadilida > Siphonodentaliidae > Siphonodentalium > Siphonodentalium dalli. The sequence goes on along the minus strand of CP136067.1, from coordinate 146,425,680 downwards.
TCCAACCCCTTGACCATTTCAGTCCATATGTTTGACCAAATGTAGTAAAATATTCTTTTGTTAAACTAATTAGCAGTTTTGTATTGGCAACGGGGGAGGGGACAATGACAATGGTCGGCCCTGTGTGCGAAAATTTTGCAACAAGAAAATCGTAAAATCCTAGCATCTAGACTAGCCTCAATCCTTCCTAGAGTTGGGAATTTCAAACCTGTCATCCCCACTTAGGTTGGAAAACTGATGACAATTCCAACGACAATGTTGACCAAATGTATGACAATATTGTTTTCTTAAATTAACTATAGCAGTTTTTGATCTGCCACGGGGGAGGGACCGGGACACAAGCTTTCCGAGTGTTGGAAATTTCCAACCTGTCACCCCCCCCCCCTAAGGTTGGAAAATTTCTAACTGATGACCATTTCAGTCCAAAAGTTTGACAAAAAATAGGAAAATATGCAAATATTGGTCCAAAAACAATTAATTCACCCACAATAAATTGTTTGAAAATCGAACTACAAGAACATTTTCAACCTATTGTTGGTGTGAAATTTCCAACTATTAATTTGGCAGGTATGAAATTTCCAACTGTTGAAAAATTTTACCAAAGTTGTGAGACACCCCCCCCCCCCCAACCCCCCTTGTCTCAGCATACACGGCCGGCGACTGCGATGTTTCAAGTTCTCGGTAGACCTATACCCATAATAACCACTATAATTGAACATTATTATGACTTAATTATTAATTTCAGACTTGTTCTCGGTAAATAGTGTCACCCATTAAGGGGCGTTTAATCGGATTATGCATCTTTTTAGATAGTTGGCAAGAATAAGACCCAAAAGGGCGTATCATCGTATGCCATACAGTGTATATTATGTTGACGAAATGGTTGGATATTAATTAGAATTTATCCAGATTTCGGTCCCTATTAGCCACAGATTAAAAATTTCCGCATAAACTGAATCTGCTTATACTTATTTTATTACTGATTCCATTTATACTCTACAGTCACATCTAGATTCTATTTACAACCTCATATAACACATATACATATGTTACCTATTCTTACTCTGTTACAATGTTTCATGATTCAAGAGCCAATAAACTTATCTTATCTTATCTTATCTTATCCCGTTTCGCCCCCTCCCACAAACCAAACTGTATTAGAAACGACACTGATGATCAGGTCCATTGATGACTGGTATGGAAAGTATGCGCCACTCATCGTTTGTAATCAAGATCACGTGACCACAAAATAAAATGTCCACCAAATTTTAGAAGCGATGTTTTATGTGGACAAAATGATAAAATTCTTTAGTATTTTGATCACTCTTTTTATACCCGTGGCGCTAGGGAGAGATGGTGAGTATACGCTTATAAACACTAGGTAATATGTGCGGCTTTTCTTGTCTTTGAGTTCAGGTGAGTAACTTACCTGTAACTTACCTGTACGGTAATCAAAAGTTGACACAATTTCCGCGTTTTCCCAGGTAAGAAATCGAACCGAAATTTAAATTCGATTTAGAATGATTTCAAGAAGAAGGGATCACAGAGATCGTATGTTCTTTATGAAGACATAGTAAATATACTTGTCCAGTTGTTTAAAGCAATAAATTCATCATTGGACGTATTATCACGAGAAATAATCCACCAGTCGCGTTTCCGTTTCGCCTATTTTCGATGTATTACGCTTGGGAGCAATTTGTCAAGAGATTTTTTTTTAAATACAGTTTTGTTAATAATTCGTCTCCGGTGTGGCAATCTCACACGACTTCCCCGTCAAGTAACTTTTGGTCTGAAGTTTGTTTTAAAGTTTGTTTGAAACGCGTCTCTTTGTGGTGTCATTCTTTTGGTAGGCTACTAATAGTACTATCCTGTTATTTAGTAAAGGTAAGATTTTACTAAATAACGGGAATATTAGAGTTATGTTTCTTTGAAAAACTCAAAACATTGGGCGACGACGGGGAAGTCGTATGATATTGCCTCAGGTGAGTTAGTGTTCAAGGGCTTCATACATGTATTTTACTCAATCATAAAATATGTAAATAAATTAAATCAGGTCTCGGAAATATCCATTTATAACAATATTAGTTATATATATTTTATACTTAGGGCAAAATTTAGTTATAACAACAGTTTTCCAGTTAATCAGGTCTGGCAAATGTGAGAATATAACAGCTATACTACTAGCTGCAGCTACCTAGTATACTCTCGAACTGTTTATTTTTTGACAATAAACAAAGCGTTAATTTGTGAATCAAATTTAGGTCACCTAGATACGGTATATACCCCGGCCGGCCATCAAAGACACTCCTGTTTTTCTTCCTGCTGAACTCACATTTAAGCCACTCGACACGTTATTAGCGATACCAATAACTATTTGTGACATATATATCATTATACAGATAGTGCGCGGTAAGCTAAAGTGGTAAGTAATCAGGGGTGGCGCCAAGGGGGGGTCAGGGGGGGCTACAGCCCCCCCGTCGGGGATGGTCAGCCCCCCCGTCGGGGATATCTGCCAAATTCGTCGGGGAGATAAAATTATGCAAAGACGATAAACATTGGAAAATCCGCGACTCGAAACACGTGCACTGGTGATTAACAAATCGACGTGGGCGTGCAGAGTTAATGAATCACATTACCAGAGTTCTATTTTTAGTCCGACAGACTCGACACGAGTCACTCGTGAGACTACCGTGATCGAGTCATATCGTATACTTAATTAAATTCGTGCATGGAACTATGGGGTCAGGGTGTCATAGATGCCGTCACCATCCTCGTGTGTGTTGTGTTACATGTATTACACAGACTCACACTGCCGAATCTTCCCTTTCCCGTTCCCTATGCGTCGCCGAAAAAACAGCCCTGTAATGGGTGTCAAACAAGAATATATATATGCTGATTTTTTTTTTCAAATACTCAAGTAAAAGTGACAATTATGATCCCCTAGAACAGTGTGTATGTTGACACCAGAACACTCCAGAATCGATCTCAGGCTATGTATTTTCAAAATTTTCGTGGGGGAGGTCCCCCAAACCCCCCGTGAGAGAGGGGACACCCATCTCGCGCTCTCACCGGGACTGCCTTCGGCAGCCGCCGATGACCTTCGGTCACCGGTCTAGCCCCCCTGTCGGGGACCATAGCCCCTCCGTCGGGGAAATCCTGGCGCCACCCCTGGGTAAGTTGTGCTTGCTCAGTTAATCTCGGGCCAGAGATCAAGTATGGCCCTTTTTCAACTATTTAATAATGTTAGAGCACCAACCAAATTGCGTTTGAGTATATATAGCATCGGATTACTATTTGCGGAACTGATGAACAGGCATTGCATCTTTGGCATTGAATATTGTATTAAAAACATAGTTTTCAAAGTTTTTGCACTTAATCGACAGTGCCATGTCGACAAAACACAGTGCAACACTTTGTCATAAAACAATTTTAAGTGACAGTTTTGATTTGTTTGAAAGAGATTGGAGAATGACATAACCTACATGTAGATTAGATGCGCAAATTGGCGTTTCTAGTTATAACGGTAATTATCGAAAAACAGCCAGTTTGAGAGTAGAATATATAGCTGAATTCAGCTGTGTTATCTTCATGAATACAGCTATTGTAACTGTAATTCACATATTTGCCAGACCTGTTATTGCCTGAAAGCATTACCATTCGGTATTGCAACTTGATTTGATTATACATCACACAATTGCTATACACCTGTGGAAATCACCAGAAATCTAGAAAAATAGTTAATAGATTTCAAAAATCGATATCTAATCACTCTGAGCTTTGATGGGTGGGGTGGGTTCCTCGACTCGAATCAAATATTTTTTACCCCCAAAGTCAAAGAAATAGTAATATAGGACCCTCTGATCGGATTGAGTACCTTTAAATGTTAAAATATTGTAATTGCATTACTAGTACATGTATACCTACATGTATATGAGACTTTGCATGAGTCTCCTTCTTGAATTAGTTGGATTGTAGTCACATGTTAATCCTAATGCTAATCGTCACTATTGCCAGATCACGTATCTATAGGGTTGCCAAAGGACTCCTATACAATCATGTAGTTACCATTCTGTTGAACAGTGATATTCGATGTGTTCAATATAACGATCAAATTTGACTCGTATATTATTTAAAAAAAATAATTGTATTCAATTATAAAACTTGATCAGAATCTATATCAGTTATATATAAACTAACAAGAATCATATGCATGATGTTATTTTTGTTCTAAATACTTAATTGCATTGACATTAACTAACACCATATATAGCAACAATCTGATCGAGACTGACTTTGAAGAGCTAGAATATGGTACATTGTATACATTATAGTGGGTGACAATTCTATTTGAGATTCAATATTGACATCAGATGCCTTACATGTATTTGATATCAGATTTAAAATCTGAGAAAAATTCTGATTCGCTGGGACAAGTTGAAGAGAATCTGCAATCATGTTTAGGGGTTTAATTATATTTTAATTGCAAATTCATCACTCTACACCTGGGGGCCTGCAAATATTTGAGATTTGATTCGATGTTGATATTGCCAGTGTGATTTAATTGCTGTTTACACCAATTTGGACCCCCCCAATTCAAATATTTTTGGAATATACAGTCCCCATCATTGACACGTTTGTGAATTTTATACAGGGTGATGATGGAATATGCATCTGTAATCAGGGACGCCGGAAGCACCTAAGGGCAAGGGGGCAAACCAGTCAGGAGGGCAGTTTTCGGGTACCCACTGGATTCCCTGGGTCAGGGCAAGGGGGCAAGTGCCCCTGCATGCCCCCCTTCTCCGGTGTCCCTGTCTGAAATATTTGTCGCAAAACATGTACTGCCATAAATTATCAGAGGTTGGTTCACTTTAGATCATGTCATGAATCTCTACTCTGGCTAATGCCCGTAGTGATCATATTCCACCAGTACAAAACATGTGAACTTTTTGAAGTTTTGACAGGGAACCTTATAAAGTCGAAAACTTATTTCTTTGTTGTTAGTTTTTCCTTAATAATGTACTTCACTGTGGGTGAATGTCCCAACTCAAAATTGCATGTTTTTCTCTGACTTTTGTGAGCCGATATTGCAATAAACATCAAATTAATTACCCAGGAAAAATGCCATAATTGTATGCGACGCGAAGCAAAATCGGTCACAAATTACTTGATTCTTGAAATTTTGAGCTGGGACCTTCGCCTACAGTGAAGTACATTATCAAGAAACAGACAATAACTAAGAAATATAATACCCGCATTAATTTTTTGACTTTCAAAAGTTCTAAGGTTTTGTACTGGTGGAATATGATATCTAAGGGCTTTGGTCAGAGTAGAGATTCATGGCATGATCTAGGTTCACTTAGGCAGCTGTTCTATTCGATATCAACATCGGCCTCCCAAATTGATATGGGATTTAAAAAGTTAATTATTTTCTATGTAAATACGGGAACTAAGAACCGAGATGAGTGGTTCGTTCCTATGATGAGGCCAAAAAAAAAATAATTGTGTTTTGGATTTCCGTACCAACCCTATTTTAAACCCCCTACCCTAAAGTTTTTTTGTTTTCAAGAAAATCTCAAAATCACATTTAAGCATCTCATAAAAGATTGATTTCTAAGTAAAAGTATTGTGTAATATTAAAACTTATACAAAAATAATCAAAAGGAGTTTTACCGGTATGTCAATCTTGCAGAGTAAAATATGCACATGAATAGTCATAAGAATATGTCAAAATAAAAAAAATAATAATAAAAAAAATGATGATGATGATTTTACATTGCAGCTAATTATGTCTTCCAACATCCTGACTGTCTGCCAGAGCAGGCCCGACCAGTTGGCATTTCCGACAATCGTGTCATTCCTGACTCCAGCATGTGGTCGTCTACAGATATCCGAGAAGAGAGGTCAGCTAAATTTGGGCGACTGATGGATGATAAAAGTATGTGTTGAAAAGATTATTTTGTTACTCGCCAATCTGCATCCATTGGTTCAAGCCTGCAAATAGTGTGTCTGTCATTTGCAGAATGAGGTCCCCAGAGGGTGAATTTAGTGATGCTATCCCGCATGGTGGGTCAGCGTGACCAAATTCACCTTCTGGCAACCTCATTCTGCTTAGGCCTGTAGGAGACCTAGGTTCAGATTGAAGTTCCCAAGTTGAAGCTGCTGATGTTCACCAATTACATCTCGATTATGCATTTTATCTTCTGCAATCAGGGGATATAGAAACTTCCCAGAAGGGAAAAAGTAACAAAAAAAAATAATGTTATTTTGAGACTACAGATACTTCCAAAAAGATGAGGCCTAAGCTGCAAGCAGAATGAGGTCCTCGGATGGTGAATTTGGTGATGGTAGCCCGCTGTTGGGGATATCATCACTAAATTAAACAGAATGGGTAATTTTTCAGGATTTAGTTGGAAATATGGCTTGTTGCCATTCATCGGAAAGCTCTCAGTGAGAGCTTTCCGATGAATGGCAACAAGCCATATTTCCGACTAAATCCTGAAAAATTACCCATAATTCTTCTGTGGTTAAGGAGTTGATTAATTAGGGCATTACTGTACACTGATGAGTCTACAAAGGTTAAGGGTTAATCAAAGTAACTAACACAATGTATTTTCTTGATCTTTAATGTAAACATGCAGAGTTGTGAGACTGATTAGTATCACAGGCCCCTGGGGAAAAATACCAGATATCAATATACATGTATACTATAACAGTGACAAGGTTCACAAGTCCTATTTTGGTAAAAACCCACCATTTATCATATTCATTTCTCTTAGATTCTCAAAATCTGTTTTCTTAGTCACAATATATTTCATTGTGTCTTATTGGCCATGAAATTTCTTTCCTTTTGGTGTATAACTCGACAGTAGCAAAATAAGGGAGGTCGAGATATCGTATAAAAAACTAGCACAATATATACTAACGAAAAGCGGTCGTCAGTTTCCCTGTTCGGTAAGTAGTGATTATACACGGATACCAATTCATTTGTTATGATCGTATTTCTGAGCCTGCGAATTCCCCGTACGAAATGTTGACTTTGCTTAAATAGACTTCGTCAAGTTATATATCAAACGAAAGAAAAATGTATACCCTTTAACATACACTGGGGCATATTTTGGCTGAGATTACAATGTTTTTGAATTATGAAGATATTAGGCGGACAGGGAGACTGACAACCCGTTTTACTCCCAAATTTCCATTAGATAGTGCAAGTTTTCGGTAGGATGTCTCGACTTCCCTTTGTTTGATATTATGGAATTATACATCAAAAGAAAGGACATTTCATGGCCAATAAGACACACCGAAATATATTATGACTGATTTGAATGATTTTGATAATCTATGAGCAATATGATAGATGGTGTGTTTTTCCCAAAATCGCGGACTTGTGAACCTTGTCACTGGTATAGTATATATATCTGCTATTTTTCCCAGGGACATGTGATTAGTATGCGTGCATTAGGTGCCATGCGATATTTGACTCTTTTCGAAAATTTTCAGGTTGTTGGTCTCCATCAAGGCAGGATTCCTTTCAGTACCTGGCAATTGATTTAGGAAGGCGATTCATCATAACTAAGATTCAAACTCAAGGTAAACGAGGCAGTGATGAGTTCATCACTGAGTATAGTCTCGAGGTGTCGGATGACAATAACACATGGTCTGTTTACACCAACGAGTTTGGCATCCCCAATGTAAGTATATAGTTTATTGCACACCTATTACTATATCTCGTTTGATTAGGCCTGAAAAAAGAAGTTATTTGAGTCTCAGACTATTTTTGTTTGGAATCAATGAGCGAGCTCAGGGACCACTTAATTTTTAATTTTTATTTCCAATGACCTGAGTGATGTGATTATATAATTCCAGTTGTGAGTGTCAAGTTTAACATGGAAGAGCACTATTTTAAGTTCTTAAATCAGTTTCTGACTATATAGGCCAGGCAAATATGGACATAGGTGTCGCCTGGAGAGGGAATTTATGAGACCTACATTTTTGGTTAGCGTAAATACTAAACTTTCGGAATCCGCATGTTGGATTTGTCAGATAGGCGGACTTTTTTCTCACCGCGTGGTTTTCTTGAGGCACCCGATGAAAAAATCGGTCATTTTTTAAATAAAGCCGACATTTTTGACAGAGTATTGTCACACATTTTGAGAAGAAATATTCGTCCAATTTTGATACCTGTGAGTGGGGCGATAACCAGAGTAGGGTAATACATGTAACCATTGAATCTCGGAATTGCAGTCATGACGTCATGTGACGTCAAATAATATTTTGGGTGAGACAAATATGACGATTCACGCAAAGCGTTGTCTTTCGTTTCTTTCAAATCGTAAAGTAAGACGGGTATGCCGCATTGTTTTATACCATGGGAAACTACTGCCAATTGGCTATATTTCGATGTATAACTTATCGCTGCAAGCCACATTATTTTTTATCACAGGCAGAAAAATCAACCCTCCCCTAAAGTTAAGATGCACCATGCTGTGGTATAAGGCACACATAACTCACGGTTACATGTCAATAGGCTTAATTAACATAACGACCGTTGAAAGTCTGCTAAAGAATGTAATAATATATAAGTTTCTGTCTACAAACTCGAAAATTAAATTAGAAACAATAGATAATGTACCCCCAGACCCGAAATTTTTAATAAATTTTAGAATATTTCCTAAAAATTTATATAAAAACGCATTTTTTTTATTTTCTGGAAGGCAAAAAAAGACAATAATTAGTAACGGTGGAGATAATTGGTGTATACGGCAATTTTATTCCGCATTGGATTAAAAAATGACATACTAACCTAAAATGGCCGCCAATATGGCAGCCGCAATATAGGTGGAAATTGGGAAATATGTAAGAACGCACAATTACTTGCTTAAATGGCTTAACTAACAAAGCGGTCGTTGATGAACTGCTAAACTATAGTTTAAGGTATATATCCCGATCTACAAACTCTTGTTGATATATTACACAATGCACCTCCTGGCACTTTTTTTGTATATACAATTTAGCTATTTTTCTCCGAAAATAACCTAAAGCCGTTTTTGTCATCTTCTCGGAACCATAAAGCGCATAATGTAGCATGGCGGAGATGTTTGATATGTACGATAATTCAATGTCGTTTTTGGATTACTAACCCCAAGATGGCTGCCAATACGGTGGTCAGAATAAATAGTGAAATATGTCATGTTTCACTTTTATCGCCGTCATATAATGTCTCACACAACCCAAAGTATAATATTCGTTGTATCCTCTTATCCGGGACATCACAATGCGCAATTCTATTTAAAATTGCTACCAGAATGGTGCCCATTATTGACGAATCTTGCATTCATGAGCATTCGTGATCAAGTAATCCGTGTCCCTTGAAATAGGTGGCAATTTTGAGTGAGGTATTTGCAGATGAACAGGATTGTTTCAAACGAAGAACCGAGTAACAGTAATACATTGAATGCCTGATTGTTATTTATGCCTGTCACCTTTGACATAATCAATATGAAATTACTTAAACCCGACAATAGAAGGTCAATCTTTCTCAATGAATATTATTCCAAGTGCTACCAGATGGTACCGGTACGTATGAGGTGGATATGTCGTGATACCATTATCGAAGTCTGGCCTAGACGAGGTTGATGCGGGTTCACACCCCTGAATTGATTGGGCGAAAATTAGGACCGATTTTAAAGCTAGATAAGGAACATCTCATTATACATATATATGACTACTTCGATAAGAAATGATAATTTGTTCCCACTCACTGAAGCAACAACATTTGAAGCAATGATTTTGATTAATCCGCTATATATACAATGGGCAATTGCTGTACAATAGCTTCGACCTACAGAAGACGGCCATGATAACACAAAGTTAATTTTTCCAGACCATAAATCACCATCGCCTCTTTCATTGACTAGTGTCCAATAACGCAAAGAAGATCAGATTCAGAAAAAAAGAGAGCTCTCGTCGAACCAAATTAGTTCAGATTTTTCATCTTCCGAAAAATTATCTGATCAGTGATAAACATAAGAATAGTTATGTCCAGAATGAGAATCCCTCCTGTGCGTCTAACTTAATTATGCATTTTCTGTTGAACAAGATCGCCATGGACCGCTTTATTTGCAATATATGAACGCGATAACCTTCAGAAATATCAAATGTTGTTTCCAACTTGGTGGAAAAGTAAACTTGTCTACGTTACATGTATGTTACATCTGAACGGGTCATATTCAGACCAGGAGACCTGCTGCTGTTGCAAGTACCATGGGTGTTTGAAATGTAAAACCCATGTCATTAATGTATCAATCGGGTGTATTCAATATCAGTATTTACAGGCAATTACACCGGCGGAAAACAATACGGCGAATAATTCCTCGTCACCATATCGTCCCGATTGTACAAATACATATGCATGTGTTCCTCACACGCTGTTCAGTAAATACTAAACTACGGCTATCGTGTCCAGTTACTGATTTCGCTTAGCATATCCGGAGTTGTTATGGATGAGTTATCGTAGATCAGATTCTGGTCTGCACAGAAGTTGTTGCTATATGTCATTTCTGAGATGCAGCGACAAATTACACAAAGACTCATGATCCCATTTTGTTTTACTCATTTGCACATCAAATACTACCACAATATAATATCAGGATACACACTACACACGGTTTACTCACGTCGCGCATAGTGGGATAACTATAGATACATTTGAATATAACTGTAACACATCTGGCGTTAGACATGACAGGTGGGTGGAATTATAATGCTTTAATCATGAACGGACATGATCAAAATATGGTATGTTTTCAGACATCCGGCCTGCTGACATCAGCAGGTCCCTAACCGAATTATTTTTGACCTTATCTAGAAACTTATTATACGCTTCCTGATATCAACCTGTGTATAGCATGTATAGAAATAATTGCAATTGTCGTCCTTTTCATTTTGCTGTCACAATGAGCTAAAACTTACACTGGGATACCAAAAGTCCAAAATGTACCAGTCTACATGATAAAACTCGATGCCAATACTCCGATCTATATGCTGTTTCCGAATGTACAGCCTTCCAGAAGTAATCCTACCTACTCATCAGCATAGAAAGATATGGGTAATATGACTGTTCATCTGGCATTGGATAAGTGTCAATATTTGGGGTACCTCGTCTTACAAGCAATTGTTCAGTCACTTCTGGAAATCACGAGTGCACATGTGGTGACACGAGACTCCAGTACCATACTATCGATATATATAGGAACAGAGTTTGAAAGTTTTGTGTGATTTACCACATCGCTGGTATTTTCGTTGTTGGAAATGTCGCTTAGAGCTTTGCAACTTATCTACTGCTAGTACAAGCAAATACTTCCCAACCGTTAAGCAGCTGACAAACTTCAAGATGAAAATCAACCAGGTTTCCATCTCCTTGTGTGCGAAATATGTGTCATGGTAAATAATCCGGTAAATGTTAGAATACAAAATTCAACGAGTCTATTGCGTGATGATGAAACTGAACGAACCTGTATGATGTGACAGTTTGATAATTTGTTGGAGATGTCCTTTGCGGACTGGGTAGCAATTGCTATTGGTCAATGAGATCCATTTATACTTACTTTTAGAACGGTATACATGATACATAATGTATCAGTAGCTCCGTTCATGTAACCACGCCTCGTTGATAGGGGTTAACTAACGATTCATATCAACATGAGTTATTTGATGGGATATATATCCGAATTGGTTAATTGATTAATTTTGATATTCGCGGTCGCATTTTGTGACAATAGCAATTTAGAGTGCCAAGAATGCTTAAATGTCGTGTTAAATTTAATATAACCTACATAATTCCCTTATTCTGTTCGCAAAGATAGTCAGACAGCCATCTGCCTTAAAGGATTACTATCCTCATGAAACAACAAAACTCCATCGGAAAGCCACCCCTATTGTGATCACAATGATCCAAGTCCCATAAAAATCGCGTAATAAATAAGCTGAGAAATAAATAAATAATACCACCATCGGTTGTCGGCTATCTCCGTCGCAAAACCTCGCATGACGTCAAGCGAGGTAAACTAATTAAAAACAGGGAATCGGAGTCGGAGTTAATTATCAGCGCGATAGTGTAATGGAATTACTGCGGGGCATATCAATAGCATTGTGTACACATGGTGAATTGTCATCACGCGGTGAGTTATCTTCACTTGTGATTTGTCTTAAGTGCTGTTTGGAAAGTTAATGTTTTGACAAAAACTATAGAAGGCCGATTGAGCGGGGTAGATAACACTTTCGTGTCAAAAATAAAGCTTATAAAAACACGAGCCGGCATGTGAACTTTATGCGTGTTCGCGATGTTGTATATATGTCACTGTATATTTTGTATATAAATACTTTTCGTTATTCTGTCCATCTTATGTATATAATTTCGTTTTCTCAATATCCATTGATGTTATTTAATTGGATCAGAGAATAAAGCAATTCAGTTTCCCGTATTTACAATCATTCATTCGTGACAATGCCATATAAATGCAGTGTTTTCGGCTGTGGCCGGTCTAGTGACTCTCGGTTAGGTATAATGCTGTATTCATTTCCAAACGATGATCGTTTACGTGACATTTGGCGGGATTCCTGTGGGAAACCCGTTGCGCAAAATCAGAAACCGATTACATACACCAAATAAAGAGCGTTTAATTTGACGAGTCAGTCATGGTTACGAATACATACAGTTGCAGTTAAAGTGGGGAGTATGTTGATGAATAATTCACGATGACAACTGTTCTACATGTAAGTCGAGTCCCCATTTCCTTCACCATGGCTCAATAAAGAGCGTTCCATGTTAATAGTTTTCCTAATATGGTACGAATAAAAAGAGTTTAATAAAGCGGAAATTGCTATGACTTGGAAGGATATATAAAGCATGCATATCGGAAGTTCGTGTACATGATTGTATTGACATGTATTTGTGTAATCATTAAACACTCACGATGACAATTGTTCTAAGAATAAAGAGTGCTTGTATATCCCTCCTTCAAAAAGTGTTATATATGATTGGATGTTTAAACGAACCACGGCGAACGTTTATATATTTTATAATCCTATTGTTATGCGTAATTGACAAATAGAGGTCGATTTATGATCTGGATATTCAATAGACCGCATCGCTAGAGTGCTAATTTTATAGGCCAATAACCATGCATAACACCATATTGCCCTAATATATACATGATTCATAACCAAGAAAAAATGAATTTATCATATCATATTGGTAATGAATGAATTGATTATAATTGATTAAATCCGACAGCAATAAACCGATTTTTTTGGTTTTACCGCGTTACGATAAATTAAAACGAAACGCTCTTTATTCACACACGACTAAGGGCATCTGGAAATTGGAATGTTTACGAGATGATAATTGCCTAATAACTGTGCAAGTCTTCGCATATATATGCAATCTTTATATGAATATATAATATATAATATAACTATTCCGGTAACGAAAAAAAATATATAAATACGAGCACGTGTTTATATAGATAAATGCGCGCCAAACTGAATAATATACAGGCATGGCTTTATAGTAACAGCACATCGCGATGCATCTAATAATAATAACACGATAAAGACAGTTAATTACGAGAACGGCGATGTTTTCGGCGAAGTTTTGCATTCGCAATGTGATAACACGACAATCTTCAAAGGCCGCGATCGACTACATGCAAACTTAAAATACCGCCGATGCGTATCTATGCATTGTCAATGAGTTATCACGTGATCGATCACGTGCTATGCTTCTGTTTACATGTGACAATCACGTGATCGGGCCGATCACGTGACTACGTCTACAACAAAATCTTCGGCTAATTTCGGCTTTTTTTAGTCGTTATATAAAAATAACGATTGGCGGCCGAATATTAGATTATATGCGCCCAATGGACATTTTATATATATATTATCGGTATATTGAAAGAAAATATTATTGTTTTTTTCAGGACCGTATTCCTTTAAATCAACCATGTTTATTGTGAAATAATTTGCACGACATGCCACCGATTTCGAAGAACTAATCTTACTTGAGCGCGAATGAATGCAAAATATGTCGATCCTCTCACTCGTTGGTACCAATCTGGTTATCATTTTGATAGAACTGGCCACTGTTACGTCTCAGTATTGCAAAATGATATGAATATAATAGGACTATTGGTTGTATAAGACATTGCATTGCGATGGTGGTGTTAATTTCGACATGACATATTTTACCATTTCCAGCCATATACCGGCCACTGTATTGGCAGCCATCTTGGGGTTAATATGTCATGTAGTATCCGCCGACGGCATTACATTTTCGTACATACAAATTATATCCACCCAAGCTACATTATTGTCTTTATGCATTTCGATAAGATGACAAAAATAGGTTTTCGATTAGTTTTACACTAAACTAATTAAATATTTAATCAAAAATTGGGACCAGGAGGTGCTTTGTGTACCGGTTTCACTTAAATAGTTCTAGTCGATGGATCGGGATATATATATTACATAAAATTCTTGCTGTTTATCAACGGCCGTTGTGATAGTTAAGCCATTTTGGGAAGTAATCGTGCGTTCTTACAAATTGCACAATTCCCACTTGCATACCGGCCACCATATTGGCAGCCATCTTGGGTTATTAGGCCAGTTTTTAAACCAGGACGGAATGAAATTACCGTATACACTAATTATCTCCACCCTTAATACATTAGTTTCATTTTTGCCTCCCGGAAGAAGACAAAATGCATTTTAGATTATCTTTTTTGGCGAATTTTTTTTTCTGCCTTTGATAAAAAAATAATGCGACCAACAGCGATAAATTATATATTAGAACGTAGATAATTGGCAGTAGTTTCCCATGGTATAAAACAATTGGCCATAACCATCTTACTTCTAATTTTATAAGAAACGAAAGACAACGCTTTGCGTGAATCGTCATATTCTTCTCACCCTAAAACTTATTTGACGTCACATGACGTCATGACTGTCATTCTGATATTCAATGGTTACATGTATTACCTTATTATGGTTATCGCCCCATTCACATGTATCAAAATTGGACGAATATTTCTTCTCAAAATGTGTGAATATACTGTCAAATATGTCGGCTTTATTTAAAAAAATGACCGATTTTATCACCAGGTGCCTCAATAAAACCACGTAGTGCGAAAAAAGTCCGCCTATCTGACAAAGCCAACATACGGATTCCGAAAGTTAAGTGTTCATTCTAACCACAAATGTTGGTCTCATAAATTCCCTCTCCAGGCGACACCTATGTCCATATTTGCCTAGACTAATATAAATCAGCACCATCTGTCCGTCTAGCTATCCATCCATCTGTCCAATCCAGTCATAAGTGCAATAACTAAAACAAATATTAATCGATTTCAATAAAAACAAATTCTCACAGAGCTTTCCAATGAATGGCAATAAGCCATATTTCCGACTAAATCCTGAAAAATTACCCATAATTCTGCTGTGGTTAAGGAGTCGATTACTTAGGGATTACTGTACATTTGTATATACAGTGACTGATATTTTTTCAAATTTACCTCACTTCTGAGTGCCAGCCAAATTCTAAATACCCGAACCAAAACCCTTTATTTTGTTTTTCGTAAAATCATAGGATTTTGTCTCATGTACTATAACAAGTTGGAAATTCAGACTAAAGCCATGACTTTGTACCTTTTTATACCCCCCCGCAACGAAGTTAGGAGGGGGTATACTGGAGTCAGCTTGTCAGTCGGCGTCGTCCGTCCGTGGACACAAATTTGTCCGGAGTTTTTCTCAGTCGTTTTTTGATCAATTTCCGTGAAACTTGGCACAGACATCAACCACCATGGGAACTTGTGCACCTGCGATTATGACGTCTGTTGGACTTTTTTAGTGGAGTTATCCCCCCTTTTCGACTTAGAAAATTTTCACAACATGTATACTTTTGTCCGAGCTTTTATTCCTACATTTTTCAGTCAATTTTTTTAAAACGTGGCACAGATATTTAGTACCATGGGAACTTGTGCACTTGCGATTATGACGTCTGTCCGACATTTTTTGGTGGAGTTATCCCCCTTTTTTTATTTAGAAACTTTTTTTGCAACATTCATAATTTTGTCCGAGCTTTTATTCCTACATTTTTCGGTCAATGTTTTTTAATCTTGGCACTGATATTTAGTACCATGGGAACCTGTGCTCCTGCGATTATGACGTCTGTCCGACATTTTTTGGTGGAGTTAATCCCCTTTTACAACTTAGAATTTTTTTCGCAACATACATAATCTTTTATTCCTACATTTTTCGGTCAATAGGTTTAAGATTAGGGTTATGGTTGTACACCTGCAATGGGAACTGTTATTTTATTATTTTAACTAAATGTTTACTGACATGTGAAACATCTTAGTATTTTAAAAACAGGGGGGTATCCGTAGTCCCATTGGGACAGTCACACCTCTAGTTGAGTTGGGAGTCAATGTGTTTGCATTCAATTTTATTTAACCCTTTCAGTGCCAAGTCCGATTTTTGCATCAACCCATATTTCCTTGATCATTTTTCAAATTTATTTATTATAATAATGTGACACATTGATGGAAAGAGCTCTAAGAGCTCTTTCCATCAATGTGTCACACTATTATAATCAATAAATTTAAAAAATGATCAAGGAAATATGGGTTGATACAAAAATCGGACTTGGCGCTGAAAGGGTTAAACAAAAAAAGGTAATAAATGTGATGTGAGATAACATTCCTTTCCCTGTCAGTATTATGTTGGTCATAATTTATACTGTGACCTGTTCACTCTCATGTTGATATCTAGATCATGCTATGAATCAAACTCTGGCTAATGTCTGTTGAGATCATATTCTACCATACCAGTACAAAACCTGGGAACTTTTTGAAGGTTTGACAGGGAACCTTATAAAGTTGAAAACATAACGCTGGGAATATAATATATATTAAATATAATATATATATATAATATATTATATATTATTATCTGTTCCTTAATAACGTACTTCACATTAGGTGGAGGCAGAGACGTGGTGACATGGGGGGGGGGGGGGGGGGGGGGGGGGGGGGTTTGGGGGGGGTTTGGAAATTTCATACCTGCCAAAACATTAGTTGGAAATTTCACACCAACAATAGGTTGAAAATGTTCTTGTATTTTTGATTTATTGGGGGGAATTAATTGTTTTTTGACCAATATTTGCATATTTTCCTATTTTTGGTCAAAATCTTAGAATGAAATTGTCATCAGTTGGAAATTTTCCAACCTTAGGGGGGGGGGTGACAGGTTGGAAATTTCCAACACTTGGAAAGCTTGTGTCCTGGCCCCTCCCCCGTGGCCAGTCAAAAACTGCTAGTTAATTTAAGAAAACAATATTGTCATACATTTGGTCAACATTGTCATTGGAATTGTCATCAGTTGGAAATTTTCCAGCCTAAGTGGGGATGTCAGGTTTGAAATTTCCAACTCTAGGAAGGCGTGATGCTAATCTAGATGGTAGGATTTTGCGATTTTCTTGTTCAGATTTCAAAATCTTCGCACAACGGGCCGAACCATGGTCGGCCCGGTGTGTCGTTGTCCACATGGCCAAATTCAAAACTGCTAATTAGTTTAATAAAACAATATTTTACTACATTTGGTCAAAATTGTTGACTGAAATGGTCATCAGTTGGAGAATTTTCCAACCTGAGGGGGAGTATTAGGTTTGAAATTTCCAACACTATAGGAAAACTTCAGTTGAGGCCAGTCTAGATGCTATAGGATTTGCGATTTTCTTGTATAGTTTTCAAAATTTTCTCACACCGGGCGGAACAACCATGATCATCCCGGTGTGTCCTGGTCTCTTGCCCGTAGCCGTGTGCATTTGTTTGGAGTTAGACCACTAGATGTTAGGATTTATGCAATTTTTCAGGTTAAAATATCTGAATGTTCTCATACCGGGAATTTATGAATATATAGGATATTAGGCCTGAGATGCAAGGGGGGGAGGGGGGTGCAAATGGAATTATGCAACACTTGTGTTTGGTCCCAATCTGATTCAAGGGGGTACAGTTGGAATTTCCCAAGGTGGACACCCCCCGAACGGAGACCCTCTAGCCACGTCCCTGGGTGGAGGTCCCAACTCGAACTTTCATGATTTAAGTGACTTAATGTTTATTGCGATATCGACTCACAAAAGTCACACAAAATCATGCAATTTCGAGTTGGGACTTTCACCTACAGTGAAGTACATTATCAAGGAACAGATAATGACCTTTAAAAAGTTCTCAGGTTTTGTACTGGTGGAATATTATCTCCACAGGCATTAGCCATAGTACAGTAATGCCCAAAGTAATTAACTCCTCAACCACAGCAGAATTATGGGTAACTTTTCAGGATTTAGTTGGAAATATGGCTTGTTGCCATTCATCGGAAAGCTCTTCCCGAGAGCTTTCCGATGAATGGCAACAAGCCATATTTCCGACTAAATCCTGAAAAATTACCCATAATTCTGCTGTGGTTGAGTAGTTAATTACTTTGGGCATTACTGTAGAGATTGATGGCATGATCTAGTTGATATCATTCTCGATTGATTTTGGTTCTAAATTTGTCATTTGCAGATGTTTAGAGGAAACTTTGATGGGAGTAATGTGGTGGATAAAAGTTTGCGATATCCTGCCATTGCTCGATATATAAAAATCAGACCCATCCGATGGAGTGAGCTCATATCTCTCAGATTGGAGCTTAAAGGCTGTGTATTTGGTAAGTGCAATAGAAGATACTGTAAAAGTACTTTTATTCATGGTGGTCCAATTTTCGTGTTGTTGATAACCATGAAATTAAAAACGCCACAAAAAAATGTTATCCTCGAAACTAATGTGTCGCCATTTTGAAAATGTCATACGGTAGGTACATGTAACTATTGACCCGATGTACATTCAAAGCCTTGGGAGTTATGTTATGAGAAGAGAGTGACTTGACATTCACTTAGGTTATGTTGGTTTATGTAATACAATCCCATTGTTCACATTCACATAGTCATCAACAAAAGCTTGGACACGCGACATGCTAATTAATTATATGCCTACAGTGCGGTTGCACAATTTCCGATGGATTGCCGAGGTGTCTACACTTCTATAAGTTGGTTAGTTGGACTTGATTGTTATTATTGGGGGTTTTGAGGTGACAGTTAGTACTGGCGGACCCACAAATTTACGAATCCACTAAAAAGTCATAAATGGCTGAACCATGAAAATTGGTACCAACGAATTTAAAGCCATTCTATGTAGCATGCGATTTTTCTCCTTGAGTGAGATGCGTAGGATTATTTTTGCAAGGGGAGGAGAAACACTGTACCTCACTCAGAAGAGTTAACTTTTGTGTTTATTATATTTTTTATACCAGTTTGTTACGACCTAGACCACAATGAAACACATGGTTAGACCTAACACTAAAGCTACAATACCACCCACTGTACCACCTGCCTTTTCTGTTAAAATGACACGTAAGGATACTGAATGATGCAAAAATAGGACATAGTGCTGAGATTAGGATAACATCTTGGAGAGGAATAACATGTTCAGTCTTCTTGGAAACGGGATACAATTTATATTTTTACGTAAAAAGTTAATGAGAATATAATAAAAAAAGATATCTGATATCTAGTATGAGTTGATAGCAAGACCTCGTATGTCTAACTGAATGTCGGAATTATTTAAAAGTACTGTGAAACCTGTTATGATCGACCACCCATTTTGCCAAGGAAAAACAGTTGCTAATAACAGGTGGCCACTCACAAGAGGTTTCTACAAGAGGTACTAAATTCACATGCCCAGACCGTAAAGCCATGTCGTCACTTGAAATTTCTCCAGTGTGAAATTTTTAGTGGATAATAGGGCAACTGTTTCAGTTTATCTTTGTTTATTGTATTAACTAAATTTAACAACAATTTAATTTCAAAATAATGATAAGGTCAATGAAATATAACAGGTAAAAGTATATACACTTATAGTGTATTGTTCACAAGACAAACAGTTCCAGGAAAAATATTAAAAACATGAGACTTACGCAAACAACATTGTTATTTGTTTCAACTTTTGGCTAACTTTTGTCATGTTGACTCTTCATTTGGTCCTGATATTGTACTAAATGTACTAATTATGGAAATTAACGCTAGTTATCTTAAAACCATTCTTCAACAACGAGACATCTCAAATAAATTAAAAAGAAACACCAATGAATTGATCGACATGGTTGTTGACAAATACCGTGACCTATTTAGTTTCCAAGAAAAAACAACAGCACATGATCAAGGCTCTCAATGGATTTAGAGTTGCCCATCTTTAGCTGTTAGAATCAGTATGATCTACCACGTTCTTCCAAATTCAATGCTTTACACAGGTTTCGAAGGCATACCACAAGACATTACAAAATTGTAAGAAAGCACACAAAGACCGGTTTTATTATGATTTGGGGACTGAGATTCATGTGGTCATATATGTCGCCACTGCCAAGTGTGAACAATAGTTATACGGGGGTCAAAAGTAAAGCTAATCTGAGGGCAGATAAATTAATACAAATTGATTAATCCATTACAGTTTACAATGTTTACATACATGTAAATACCCAAGGTATCTATTCATGCAGTTGTAATTAATACATTGCTCAGTGGTGTTTGCTCATGCTTCGCTAATTCACTGCGGCACAGTTATGAGACAAAGTGTCTGCTGAAGCACGCGGGGCTCACAATAGGTGTTTTATGTTACCGATATGGCAAGCATAAATATATCGGAAAAGCATTGGTTAAAAACTTATTTTTCATGTCTGGTGGTCGTTCATAATGGGTAAATTTCTCATTCTTGCCACAAAACCCTGACCGTTGGTCACCTTTGACAGGTAGTCACTCACAGCAGGTCATTTATATAGTAATAATAATAATAAATAGTTTTTATATAGCGCTTTATCCCATATGGCCCAGAGCGCTTACATTCCTACTAGTACCCTGCCCTCTATCACACGTGATATACATACATCTATACACACCACATACCTATAGATATACACATACATCAAAATAATTAAACAACATCTGAGGTAACTTCCCCCATAGTGAGCACAGAATAATTCACTCTTTAACAAAGTTTTGAATTCGGTCAGAGAGTTTCCAAATCTTGTGTCGTGTCTCAGTGAGTTCCAAACATTTGGCGCATACGAATCAAATGCTCTATCGCCATAAGTTTTTTAATTTTTTGATGGAATATCCATTAGAGCTTGTGCCTTTGACCTCAGATTCGTAGGTGGAACATACATACTTAAAAGTTTATTAAAATATTGAGGCAATACAGGGAGAATACTTGAACTAGATTCTAATTTTTTATAACAGAATGACGCACACTTGTAGTCTATGCGTGCACGAATACGAAGGTAGTGTAGTTCTTGTAGCAATGGTGTTACATGTGAAAATTTTGGTTTGCGGGAAACAATTCTTGCAGCAACATTAATTACTTTTTGCAATTTATCCAAGTGTTCAGTTGTGATGCCGGCGAGAATGGCATTACAATAGTCTAGTTTTGAAAATACAAATGAAGAAACAAGGGTCTGTGAGCATGTCTGTGTTAAATATGGCCGTAACTGCGTGATGCGATGAAGCTCCATAAACATGGATTTGCACATTGAGTTGACCAGTGTAAGTTCATGGATAGTGTGTTATCCAAAACAACACCTAGAATTTTGACAGACGATGATAACTGAATATCTGAATCACTATTTAGTACTAGCAGATTAGCCCGCCACTGGCGGCATTGGTCCCATGACTTTGGTCGATCTATTAATTTTTGTTTTTCACTCGACAAAAATATCGACTGCCCGTCCCGAGTTGACCATACATAAGAAATTTCACGTCGATGTCAGCGCTGACGACCGAGATATCGCCCAAGGTCATTTGTGGGTACCCGTTTCAAGGTCAAGGTCACCTGAGGCAAACAAACTGACCCGACGAAAATCTCCCCCGTCCCTTGGAAGCCCTAAGTACGAAATCCCCAGTTTCCGAGACAGTCGATTGAGCCGTATTTATACTCGTTGTGTATATAAACGCTCTTTAACAACGACACCGCAGATACGTAAGTGATACGTATGATATCCTATTACGTTGTGAATTTAGAGTTGTCCTTTCTGCATCGGGTAATACATTACATGTCTTGTCTGGACACAGACATAAGAATCACACTACACACAAACAGGCTTATAAGGGTGAAGGAGTGATCGCACGGGCATGAGAATGGTGCG
The DNA here is from genome assembly GCA_032622095.1 of Siphonodentalium dalli. Taxonomy (NCBI): domain Eukaryota; kingdom Metazoa; phylum Mollusca; class Scaphopoda; order Gadilida; family Siphonodentaliidae; genus Siphonodentalium; species Siphonodentalium dalli. Next base: position 146,403,396 of record CP136067.1, on the reverse strand, counting down.
ATGACACTACCCGTGGCTTTTTACCCTTAGATAGGAAGGTTGGGCTAAATCGGTCGAGCCGTTTTCAAGTCTATAGCGCACATACATACAACAATATACGGAAGTCTCAAAATATATAGCAGAAAACCAGTCCATACAAAGCCAATGCGGTCGTTAAAACGAGGTGGTCGCTGAGGGCAGAGGTCGCTCAAAGCAGGTTTCACTGTAATACAATTAAAGATGCATAATCCATATAAACGCTCCCCAAATTACTATTTCTTTGGCTTCGGGGGTAAAAAATATTTGATTCAAATCGAGGAACCCACTCATCAAAGCTCAGAGTGATCAGATATTGATTTTTGAAATTTGTTATTTCCTGAGATATGTAAATGTTGGCGGCGTGGCAAATATTCAACAAGCCGACGGCCTTGGACCAAATTGCGGATGAAGATGGATAACTCTAAAATCAAGTGGCTTTGTGTGTTAGATATTTGGCAATCCGGCCAAATTTCGTTGAACAAAATGTTGATAAATGGAGAGGATAGTGGTTGGGTGCGAAGCGCCCTGGATGGTGGAAAATATCGAGTGAACTTCTCCTTTACCCGATAAATAACACTTTTGGGCAATTTTATACTCTAGTTGACTGTGGATAGCATTATTTTAGGGCAATTAATCGATTATGATAACGGAAATGGCATTTCAAAATTTGTTGTTGTTGTTGGAATTTGATGACATGGGGACCATCAAATCTGATTGAGTACAATTAAACTGATGATAATTGTAAGCACGGTCTGAAGTATCTGATTTGAAAGTCTTGTGGCTGCAGCTTCTTTGTCAGTATGGCTATGGAACCCTTTCTATATCATAAGTGGATTCTCCCACCCAGTTATAAAAGTATGCATTGGAATGGTCTATTATTTATTTGGAGGGGAGTCAAGGAAAAATAATTAAGACAACAGACATACAAAAAGATAATACAAAAAACAGAAGGATTACTATTAATTGGTGGAATATGTTCATATAATAATTTCAATAAATGATCTACATTTGTTGAACTTATTATCTGAACAGTTCATAAGGGAACTAATCGTCAATGAGCAAGCCTTGAAATAGGGTGTCTGTCATTTGCAGAATGAGGTCCCCAGAGGGTGAATTTAGTGATGCTACCCCGCATAGCGGGTTAGCATCACCAAATTCACCCTCTGGGGACCTCATTCTGCTTACACCTCAGCAAAATGAGGTTCCCAGAGGGTGAAGTTGGTGATGCTAGCCCGCTATGCGGTGTAGCTTCACTAAATTCACCCTCTGGGGACCTCATTCTGCTAATGACAGACACCCTATTTCAAGGCTTGTCAATGAGTATCTAGTAAAGAAAGGGTTAAAAACTATCAATTTTGCTTCACATATATAATCTGAAATCCATGACTGTTTATTTCTGCTACCTGAATTTAGAAATATAAGATTTCAATCATTGTCTGATTATATTCAAAATACTGCTGTGCATTCTGTATGCTAATTATCTGATGATTTGTGGTTTGACTTCTTTCAAGTTCATTTCAGTTATGTCCGTAACTATATTAAAGATCAGCATGATTATTTGGAGCATATATAATCAGTAACACCCATCTTCACAACAAAATGATGTAGTTATGTTCGACTCCATGTAAATTTTCATCATGATGATCTTTAAAGATATGGGTGGCGTTGGTGGTGGGTATGCTGTTAAAATATTCACCTCCATCAAAAACCGCCATAAACAGAAGGAATAGTAAGATATAGACAGACTTTGTTCTTATGCCAATCTTATGGCATAAACAGTATGTTATTGTTAATTTTTTCCCCTTTGTTATGTAAACAAAAGCAAAAAACGTTACGTTACCTGGCTTTTGTTTAGATCCAGATATGGTAAACATAAAGAGCGTTATTTGTTACTGTTTTCCTGATATGGAAATAATAAAGAGCATTTATATCATTTTTGTATTATTATAACCAATAGAATTGCGCTGTGTTATGTAAACAGAAGCACAACTTTTGTAACACGAGCAGGCTCTTGTTTACGTACACCATTGTACGTCTTGACGACAATATACTGTTTACGCACTGATTATGTTTGGCATATGAGCGGACCTGTATATATTTTGGTGTTCCTTCTGTTGATGGCGATTTGAACAAATATAAATATTTCTGCAACGAACGGCGCCCATGCCTTTAACCGTTCCATGATTTGAGATCTCTGAAATGTTATGAAAACTCTGGGCCAATGCATTCTCTTATACATGAATATGTGAGTCTCACATAAGGAGCCTCACATATATTAGAGAATACATTGGACTAATAATATTTACCTTACACTTGTCCCTATAGGAGACTCGCATACACATGTATATAAGAGAATGCACTGGCACATGATCTTTAATGCTGTGCCAGCACAGGTCCCATCATGAAAGGGCTAATATCTCCATGTATATCTTCAGGAAATATTAACAATTTAAACTCATTAGATACAAGAATGTTGTAAAATTATGCCGCGTTGTGCGAATTCAAAGTGTGCGAATTCAAAACTGAGCGAATGATAGGACTGCACAAATTTAAATCGAGAAAGGTATTTATTATCTAAGATATTATATGTATCTCTTTACAGAATCTGATGTAGCCAGATTTTATAGCGATGGAGCCATCAGTTTTGACATAAGTGAACAGATGCCGCTACAAACATATGAAGATACTTTCCTTATGAGATTCAAAACTGACATTCCTAATGGCATATTGTTCTTTGCTGATGGTAACCAGGGCGATTACCTCACAATGGAGATGAAACAAGGATATCTTCATCTGAACCTCAACCTAGGTAGGGCTGAATTGTGCATCCGACCCCTGGACTAGAATTTGTGTTGACATTTTGTCGATGTTATTCTTCATTATTCTGAAATTATAGTTTGTGGGGTCTATTACTCGTTGATTTCATGTTATGGTCAAACCACAAAATCAAGAACCAACGAAATAGTTGATATTTGAGTGCTGAATGTATTAAGATAAGGAAAAAGAACGGGATTATTATGCCCCCGACTTGAAGTCGGCGGGTATATAGTCGACGTCTCCGTCGTTCCGTCCGTTCGTCCGTCCATACAAACATTTTGCATTATTGTTCAGCAACCGCTCGGCAGATTTAGCTGTTATTTGGTATGGTGATTGAGCAGCATGGGGGAACAGCTACATGCATAGCGCGGGTTTCGTCCACCCATTTTCACTAGTGCTGAAACGGTTGACCTATTTTTGTAGCCGGTTAACCGCGACGTGTAACCGGATCATAACCGGTTATCCGCTATTTTCAACCTATGACTTTATACTGATTATTTATACTATAATTTGTACCAATATATCAGCATAATTTGATTTATTAACTGTATGGCAAACTCGCGCAATTTTTACAAAGACAGAGCTTGTATTAAACGAATGTAAATCACCAAACACGAACGTCACAAAGCCACGTGTTGACAACTTGGCAGATGACACAGTGAGCTAAAACTAGCAGTGTTTATAAATAGACGTGTCATGCTTGACCTGTTTGTACTGCAGTTGCGACTGCTACCTGACTTGTTATCGTTCTCGTTTTGGGATGAATATTGTGTGACCTATATACATGTTCGTACATGCAAATATCGACAGTTTTTTATTGCCATTATAGCGATTGCGGGACTGGCCGATTATTAAGTCATGTGACCCAGGTATTCTAACCGCTGGGTGTTCTTTGGCGATTTGAGATGGATAGGATGACTGACGACCGATACACAATTATGAAGTTTGTGAACTTTATGTAGTTAACAAATGAAAATTTAAAAAACAGCTGAAAACCTGCTGAAAACAGTGTTTTCTGTTAGAAGACAATCAAATGCTGAGAATTAGTCATTAGGATGCAAATAAGTCCGACTGCAGGGGAACACCATTTTGATTCGAGTTCATTTGAACTTCATCGACTGAGATTACTCAAACTCAGTAATGTTAGAAGTGTCGACCGAGCATATGTAAATATGGTTGGTTCTCAGAGTTTGCATTCTGCCAATTTCTCTTTGAAATGTGCCCAGACATCTGATTTACTCATTTCTTGGGTATCCATGATACTATCTACAAGTAGTCAGTCGGAGAGTAAATGTCAAATGACCACGCCATATACTGCAGTGAAAACGATTGTATTGATCTTTGCCGATGACCCAGTGGCGTCAGTGCACATGTTTTACCGGACATCGGAACATCAAAGATGACGTCATGCATCTTTGATGTTTAGCCGCCAATGCCAGACTATGTAATCTGCCATTCATGGAAGACTTGATCTGGCACCAGATTTTTACTTTTAATACGCGTAATTTTGAATGTATACCTCTCTGAGTGATAACGTTTGTAGCAAAATTTATAAAGTACCCGTGTTTAAAAGCTACTGTTATCAGTCTATGCCGATTAAGGACCTGAATACGTTAGTTTTTATCAGTGGCATTGCATGTGTGTATTACATAGCGGTTAACCGATTGATCGTAGTTCAACCGGTTGCAGACGGTAGCCGGTTGTCAACCGGATATCCGGATATCCGTTTCAGCACTAATTTTCACCAGAGTTATGGCCCTTTTTTGACTTAGAAAATTCAATTTTGTTCGTCCGTACAAACATTTTGCATTATTGTTCAGCAACCGCTGGGCAGATTTAGCTGATATTTGGTATGGTGATAGAGCAGCATGGGGGAACAGCTATATGCATAGCGCGGGTTTCGTCCACCCATTTCCACCAGAGTTATGGCCCTTTTTTGACTTAGAAAATTCAATTTTGTCCGTCCGTACAAACATTTTGCATTATTGTTCAGCAACTGCTGGGCAGATTTAGCTGATATTTGGTATGGTGATAGAGCAGCATTTGGGGAACAGCTACATGCATAGCGCGGGTTTCGTCCACCCATTTTCACCAGAGTTATTATTTTTTTACTTAGAAAATTCAATTTTTCTCTTGTTTTTTGGGGTTTCCAGATGATAGCGTGAGCTTTGGTGGTACGATTGCATATCCCATATTTTTGTGGATCAGTTATATGAAAATACATGTCAAGTGCGAATTTGGGTATGATCTGATGATTTTTGCCAGAGTTATGGCCCTTTTTTCAACTTAGACCTCCTCGGATATCCGCAGTTTCGTCCATGCTTAATCCGAATTGCTACGGTCGGGGGCAAATGCCACGCGACAGCGTACCTCTTGTTTCTGTTTTTGACATCTCACAAAATGGATGTACCGGTAATATTACATGGTTGGCGGGACGAAAAGTTGTCAATTTATGTTAGTATATACAAAAGCATATTGTTTATTATCTACATGTAATATGCTTGGATCCCTTCTTTTTTAATTTGTGCAACAGGCTCGATATATAAAGAATATGTAGCTGGTGTCATCGCTTAAATGGTTTATGTGCATGAGTGGGATTTGAGCATCTATTGGGTGAGGCTCTGCCGAGTCCAATAAAAGCCAAATCCCCCGAGCGGACAAACCATTTAAGCGACAGCATTATAGCTACATATCTTATTTATCCATTATGCAAAACTTGTCTTTTGTGGGGGAATTCTGTCATTTTCCTAAATGTTTCATTCATTACTTCGATGACACCCTTACATTTATGAGGTCAAGCAAACTAAATATCATTTATGATGTGGGCGAAATATTTCATTGGCTTTTTACAGTTATTCTAAGCTGATCTTAATCGTCTTTTTGTGAAAAACCATGAAAATTGATGGCAATGAAATCAAAGACATTCAACGTGTTTAATTCTTTATAATCTAGGATCAACGCCACAATCACTTGGGAATACGACACAAGTCGGAGGCAGTCTGCTAGATGACGGACAGTGGCATGATGTTATTATCGTCAGGAAAGAAAAATCGGTCAAATTTGTTGTGGACAGACTGGAAACACTTCTCGAAACTCACGGTGTCTTTTCCAGACTTGATCTTGATAAATATGTGAGTTTGATATTGAGTCATTTTCCATACTAAGAGAGAGCTGATAGCTCGTTATGATCTGGTTCTTATTAGATCGCCAAAGTTAAATGCAATGTTGAAACCAAGTTCTGCTTGGATGGGTGAAAGCTTGGGTTTTGGTTAAAAACTATTGAGAAATAACCTATGTAAAGGTTCTCACATCATAAGTCAACAATTTTTTCTCTGTCATAATCCCAAGACAGTTCTGGATGATAACTTAAGTTAACTGATTGTTTTCAAATTGTGTATGTGAATTACCTACATGAAAATACAGGTTGTGTTCAAATTGGGTTTGGTCCACCAATTTTTATTGAGTTACTCTCCTTGTCAACTTGCCAATTATTTTGTATTCCAGTGATAACTTTAGTTTTAGTTATCTGTTATAAAATTTAGTATACTCACAGGAAAATACAGGTCAAGTTCGATTTTGGGTTCGGTCCATCCATTTGTAGCTCAACTTGACAAAGCCATGTTTGAGCTATTGTCATGGGTTGGCATCCGTCTTCCATGCATAAATCCATCAACAGTTTCTGTTAGCACACCCTACAGGTCACATCTCTCATCCCATTGTCACCAAACTTCATGTGGATCTCCGGGGTGACCTCTAGATGGGAGCCTCCTATTTTGACAAATTTATTTTTAAAGATGGCGGCTGGAGGCCATGTTTTTTGCGAATTTCAATTTATATTGAAATATATAATTGAATTATATTAATATAGTTTTGCACCCTGGAGGAACAAAATAAAATCATAAAAATAATATCACACCATAATAAAATGTGATTTCCAATTGTATCCATCGGCATACCCTGCAGCCCTCTTTTATTGGAGAATTGTTTTGAAAATTGACAGTCCAGTTTAGAATCACCTCTAGAATTGAGCTATTGAATTTGAAAATTTTTAGTCCCCAGCTTCAGGGTGACCTATAGATAGGAGCTATAGAATTTTTTCGGGTTTCGATGAAAAACATGGCTGCCAGCAGCCATCTTGGATTTCAATTTGAATCCATCGGCACGCCCTACAGCCTGTATTTATTGCCGGATCATTTTAAAATTTTGAAGACACGATTGTGATCACCTGTAGATCGGAACTATAGAATTTGAACGATTTTCATTGAATAACATGCCGCCGGCAGCCATCTTGAATTTTACTCTTTGCATGACTAAATCCTTTGGCCCACCCTACAGACCACATCCCTCTTCCGATATTCACCAAACTTTATATGGATCTTTGGGGTGACCTATAGATTGGAGCCTCCTACAGACCCTCTCAAAATAAGTGTCCCTTTTAACGCGGTCCTCAACGTGGTCGTAACGTCAACGCAACGCAGTTGTTGCATTGATAATGCGTTGGTGATATGTTACGACCGTGTTGAAAATCAAAGGACCGCGTTGAAGTTTAACGCAGACTGCGTTGAAGTTTAACGCAGACCGCGTTTACGTTAAACGCCTTGCGTTAAGGATCAACGCACACACGTTGAAGATTACAATCACCGCGCCGAAAAGTAAACAGACGATGAGTCGCGTTATTTGGTTTTATACTATTCAATTTTTGTTTTATTTAAGCTCACCTATAACTGTAATTTCACCACTCTCCGAAAACCGAAAATCACATCTACTCATTCGTTCCAAATAAGGCAATTTATTTGCAGCTTTTGACTCGTGTTAGACTTTTTTTGGTGATATATACAGGTACAATGTGCATGTATCAGTGTATAGCACGGAGCGGTCGTGTTTCCCAAAGTATGGATTAAAACACTACGCGCGAATATATTGCCATAAATGTCCTCTACAGAACTGCTGGAGAGTGCATACATGTATATGTACATGTCGTTGAAAACGGAACGAAGAATACATCTAATAGGCTTATTAGCAGTAAATAAACCACAACTAACTAACATTCTGGTTTTGTAGTTGACGAAACCAGAATAACTTCGTCAACTATAATATAGATATAAAATGCGCAGTATAAGCATGATGTCTGTCATTTCTCTGCAGCAGTATGTCAGTCTCCGTTCAGGATGTGAATCTGACCAATTTCAAATATGGGTAGAGTTACAGAAAAATTATCTGGTGGTGGTGTGTGTGTGTTTTTTTTTTAGCGGGACATTGAATTACCGTATATATTTTGTCCGGCATCGGCGTTTGAAATCAAATGGGTAAGCCATTATGTGTAGACTTGTGTTTGATTTGAATTGTTTCTATTTTACGATGTACTTGTCAACAGAAATGATAACGAATTTCGGAGAATACTGTAAATAAATGTGCTAAAGATAAAATGCACAGGGGTCTTGTAACTTTTTATTTTATTATATTAAGTTTTAAATTAATATCATAAAATGATAAAAATCAAAAATCGTCCCCGACCCCTGTGTGTAAAAGATATCATTGCACGTTTATCTTTATGTGGTTATTATGCACAATGTGTGCCGTTTAATTCCTACCGTAACTATCATACCATAAACTAAAGGTTTCTATAATTGACATGTATGATGTTTTGATGACCAGATATCGGCTTTCAAGAGAATACATGTAACTCATTTGTTGTCAGTCTTCAATAGTCTTGCAAAAATTCCAATTATCGCTTCTAATAAAGAGCGTCCATACTTCCACCGAAACATGGTAGGTAATAAAGAGCGTTTAAATTATGATAGTTTGTACTCGTTTTCAATGTAAAACCATAAACGTATGTAAATATAGATCGATGGTAAAATGATGGACACTTTTGTGTGTTTTCGCGATGTCTGTGACATAATAATTGATCGTGACTATTTTCAAGTTTTCTTTTAACCCGGAATGCTAGAAAAATAAAAAAAATTCTAATTTGGTATCGACTGCGTGGGACCGTGCTTGGATCTTGAAATGTATATGTTTTGTTTTTAAATATTTGATGAAGACAAATAAATAATTGAATTGCAGTGATTTAATTCTGGTAAGAAAACCAGAATTTAACTGAATTATTAAACTTATATATACTACAGTAAAAAGAACGTTAATATTTATCATATGCTTGTCTTATACAATAGCGGACAATTACTGAAACGTACACGTAGATCTCGTATACTGTACATGTATCTCTTCGAAGCTACATTGAATACGATTGTTATTTCATCATCATGGAAGTAACACGACTTCATCGAATGGTCATTGCGATGCAAGCTGTCCACTAGCCAATCAAAACTGACGAAGTTATGACAGCACGTGTTCAATAGAGAATTCTGTTTGAGTCACAGGGTATCAATTTCAACTTTATCGAAGACACGCCCCCTATTGTATTTGAGTTCATTGACACCGCTGTCAATCATTCATGGCAGGCTTTTGATCCGCAGTCTGTCAGTTAAGATGACAAATCATTGGTTACCAATTCAGAGCGCTGCTTGTTTTACAGGTATTGCATAACACATGGATAATTAATATTTTAAATTATTTGCATCACTGTACATGTATATGCATGTGTCGATTACCCATGTGCGTGTACATGTACATGTGTGTTTTAGCGCACCCTCACAAAGATTTCAAATAACATCGGACCCTTGGCGTACAGGTTATCGACCTTTATTAGGAGGTGACGCTGAATATTAAATATTCAAAGAATACACGTACATGTACATTGCGACGTGAACTCAAAGTTTTTTGTTTGTTAGAAATCTCAATTGCATCTCTATTAATTCGTGCAGCGCGATCAATGTGATCTGCATTTATTTATTAGTTTTTTTCCGGAAAAATTCTAAATGTAAATGTAAAACATTATCACCAATAAATCATGAAATGTCACCGTCTCGATCGCCAGTGATTACAACCTTTCGTTCCGTTTACTATCAGAAAATTGTATAAAACTAAAATTGGTGGCCGTCGTTCCTTTTCTCTCTTCAATTGAAAATCTTTTAATAAAATGAGCTAATGTCTCAAAGTTAGAATTCACTGTGGTGAATATTCTTGTTTACAATGTTGTTCAATAATTATTATACAGTTGATAAGCTATTCTCTCGACTTCGTTTGTTGCGTTGACGGTCCTGCCGACCGCATTATGTTGCGTTGACGGTTAACTCGACCGTGTTGAGAAAAAAATCACGACCGCGTTGATGTAACGTTACGACCGCGTTGGAGTTTTTATCATCAACGCGGTCGTAACGTTACTCCAACGTGGTCGTAACGCGGTCGGGAGGGACACTTCTTTTGAGAAGGTCTGTATTTTGACTGAAATTTATTGAAAAAAAGTGGTTGCCAGCGCCATCTTGGAATTTACTCTTTGTATGACTAAATCATTTCGGCACACCCAACAGGCCACATCTCTCATCCGATTGTCACTAAACTTCATATGTATCTTCGGGCTGATCTCTAGATGGGAGCCTCTTATTTTGACTGATATTTGTTAAAAAACATAGCTGCCAAAAGCCATCTTGGAATTTACTCTTTGTATGACTTAATCCTTTGGCACACACTGCAGATCCCATCCCTCATCCGATCATCACCAAATGTGATATGGATGTTCGGGGTGAACTCTAGATGGGAGCCTCATATTTTGACCAAAATTCGATAAAAAACATGGCCGTCAGTGTCCATCTTGGAATTTACTCTTTGTATGACTAAATCCTTTGGCCCTACAGACCACATCCCTCATCCGATCATCACCAAACTTCATATGGATCTTCAGGGTTACCTCTAGTTTACTTTCCTTCTTCCTTATCATTCTATTCATTGCTCAGCAAAAAATTAACTCCTTCCCAATTTGAGCTACAGTGTCATTGACACTTTCATTTTATTTGTTATAGCTATACCTTGGTGGAGTTCCAGCTTTCAATGCACCTGGTATCAGCGTCCGACAAAACTTCACTGGTTGTGTGGAGAATGCTGTATTCAACAACTTGAAAATTATCAGAGACATGAAGCTAAACCAGCCAAGATTCCAGCGTCATGGAAACATCAACTTTGCATGTGAGGTATGTAATGTATCATACATGTTTGTTAAGGCCATGCAAAGTCAAATTCCCATTTCTCAGGCCAAAATGTTTTGAAAAGCATGCATGCGCGCTATTTTCAATTGAATTTTTAGTTGTTTTTTTTATATATATAAATATATATTATATATTAAACTCGACTATTGATATGGTGAGTGACTGTTAGCAGGCGGGCGTCCCTCTGCAACAAATATAGCCATTTATTAATGGAATATTGACATTTTTAGTCAAGTTTTTTTCCAAAACTCGACTTTTAGTTTGATGAGGGACGGTGGGCGGGCGGGCGGGCGGGGCGGCGTGTTTTGCTTATAACTCAACCGTTTATTAAAAAAAAAATTGGTGTGTGAGTACATATCCATGCACGTAAGCTGCAGACAAAAACTCGGGTTCGTCCGCACATTTATTACAGAGTTATGGCCCTTTGCCATTTTTCACTTATTTTAGGCTCGTTATCGCAACAACTTCAACAAACGTTATCTGATTCGATTGAAATTTGGGATATAGTTGTCTCCCAAGAATATCTCGGACGAGTTCGAAAACCGGCCTGGTCCGATAAAATTTGATAGAGTTATGGCCCTTAATTAGTCATTTTTCACGAATTTTCAGCTCGTTAGCACGATAACTTCAACAAACGTTATCCGATTTGATTGAAATTTGGTATATACCCCGCTGGACAAAACAAGTGTCCACTTAACCGCGGTGCGGTTTGCATTGCCACCGCGGCCGAACTGCAACTACACCGCGGCTCCACCGGCTGACTGCCGTTCGGCCGCGGTGTACTTGCCGTTCGGCCGCGGTGTACTTGCCGTTCGGCCGCGGTGTAGTTGCCATTCGGCCGCGGTGTACTTGCCGTTCTTGGAATGATGTTGAAAAACACAAAGAGGGAACCATAAATGAGGCTTGATTGAGGCCATTGTCTAAATACCGTCCGCCAGACGATCTATTATATGTTTGAGGTCTAATCTGTCTGGTGACAGTAGTCAACGTACGTCCCACCAGTAAACTGTCATAAAATCAAGGTGTCATAATCCATCCTGATTAGAAAAGGCTCCCGCTGTTAATTATTAGGCGACACGGAAGTGTGATGTTGCTGACAACAGACCCCATCTAGATTTGGCAGCACGTGCCTTTTTGAGAAATAAGCATTGGAATGCCGTGCACACGTGGCAGCCTCATCATTAGAGAATTGAATCACTATCCTGTCATTAAAGACTAATTTATAAATAAGGATTATGGTTTGTTGTCGCATCCTACTTTGAACTGACTGTTTGCCCATGTTGAAATATTTGTTATTCAATGTGATGTTGTTTTCTCTTGTTCAAATATATTTTTTTACATTAATTTAAACTATTATTTGGTTTGAATTATATACTGACTACATCCACCCATGTGGACCTCCCTTTGGAATTCACTGCCGTCCATTGATTGTATAAAAATATGTGCCAGAATTGTCTTCAGAATGAACAATAAAGAGCGTTTGTGCGTGATAAGGTATTTTTCGCCCGCGAAGATTTTATGAACCTAAATATTCAAATCCTTTCAATACCGTAGTTACCTTAAAGACAAAACCGCGGCAGCATGCCAGTTGACCTTTGATAAAACTTGAAAGGGAATATCGAGGAGAAAGTGACATGTCACAATCATGTTAACCCAAAACAGTTACGATGTAGCAAACAATGTCGATTGCTAAAGTCATCGCGCCCAATTTCTGAATAATGCTGACGACATAATTGTAATTCGCTTGCACCTGGCATTTGAGATATACAGATGTGCGCAAAATGAACGGCGATTATCAACCTCCCAATCAAGGGTTTCACTCACTTTTTGTGGCAATATACGTAAACAATACTTTATAATGGATATATAACAAAATAAAAATTTAATGATGCATGCATGGTTTATATCCATTGAATAAAAGCGACCACGTGGTTCGTTTGTGTGCATGGGATTGCAATATATCGGATATGGGAGATCATGGGCTGATTAGAATTGTGCTAAATTAATCGGTTTTCCGGGAAACACGGTACCAGAGCGCATCACTTCAACGAAACGGGAATATCTGAGGATGTACTTCCGTTGCGAAAACAAAAGTATCGTGGTACTCCGTTTTTTTATTGGCGTATATACGGCGCCGCTGTGTATTTCAATGTTTATTTATTTATGAAACTCTATTTCTCTTTCACCCTTGAATTAAGGAATTACAGTAAGCATGTTTGTTGAGATACTATACTTGTCAATATAAGTCATAGCTGTCTGGTTTTTTAAATCCAGATTTCTACATAAATTATACCAGTAATAGACGCATGCATGCATGACGTATTGACCGCGTATTTGTTTGTGCACGCGATGTTTTCCACGAATTATCTGCATTTTCCGATCAGTGCTAGTGGTTTTCATAACTTGTCAACATGACAATTTTTATTTGAATATGATGACTAAAATCTTATCTGTAGGAATGTTGGTAGAGAATATAATAAATGGTGTATTTTCAATAGCTTGTTAATGCATAATAAAACGGAAAAATTAAATTAATTGAAAAGCATACCACCCGCCCCTAATTTTGCATTATTCCTTTTGACCTTATACACGTGTCCCATCACAATTCTAAATTTTCAATACACATTGTTTTTGTAATCTTTATTCAGTCCATCCTCGGGTGGCAAATACCGTGGAATTATAGAGCAAAGCGTAAAATGTCGCGTATTTCCAGTTTCTGTTGTTGGCAGTTAATTTTCACTTGACAATGGATTTGCCACATTTATGGATTGAGAATATTACCCTTTTATTTAATATGCTCATTTGATCATATTGTTTTCAAAAATAATAGCAACTCTAATAAAAACATGGGAATAATTTTATTTACTAATTATCGGTTATGGTGTCAAAGCATACCACATTAGAACAAAATATCGGTAAGCTCCTCCCACAGCCAACCAATTAAAGCAGAGAATAAAATATCACAAACGAATCCTGGATGATTGACAGGTGTATGTCGACGTGATAGCATGCACGGGATCGACGCACGACTTTAAGTTTTTTTTATATTTGACAAAGTTCCATTAAAATCTTCGTTAGATCGTTGAAACAGTTGGGTTAAATATAAATGTGATTTGCATAATGACCTTATTTAAAAGCCGATATTATGTACGGATTTAAATTTCCTTTAATTAAAAATACTAACGGTAAACCTACGTATATTTCTACTAATAAAAAAACATGTTTTAAACTCGAGAAAAAAGACAATACAAACCAGGAATCTAACCCCGGTGTACATGCCGTTCGGCCGCGGTGTACTTGCCGTTCGGCCGTGGTGTACTTGCCATTCGGCCGTGGTGTACTTGCCGTTCAACCGCGGTGTACTTGCCGTTCGGTCACGGTGTACTTGCCGTTCGGCCACGGTGCTCAACCGCGGTTACACAAAGTGACACCGCGGCCGAACGGCAAGTACACCGCGGTGGCAGTGGACACTTGTTTTGTCCAGCGGGGTAGGTGTCTCCCAAGAATATCTCAGTCGAGTTCGAAAACCGGCCAGGTCCGATAAAATTTGATAGAGTTATGGCCCTTAATTAGTCATTTTTTTTACAAATTTTCAGCTCGTTAGCGCGATAATTTAACAAACATCATCCTATTTGATTGAAATTTTGATATATAGGTGTCTCCCAAGAATACCTCGGACGAGTTAGAAAACCGGCCCAGTCCGATAAAATTTGATAGAGTTATGGTCCTTAAGTAGTCATTTTGTACGAATTTTGAGCTCGTTAGCGCGATAACTTCAACAAACGTCATCCGATTCAACTCAAATTTGGTATATAAGTGTCTTCCAATAATATCCTGGACAAGTTCGAAAACCAGCCTGGTCCAATAAAATTTGATAGAGTTATGGCCCTTAATTAGTCATTTTTCGTGAATTTTTAGCTCTTAGCGCGATAACTTCAACAAACGTCCTCCAATTTGTTTAAAATTTGGAATAGACATACTTGCCAAGAATATTTCGGAAGAGTTCGAAAACCAGCCTGGCCCGATAAAATTTGATAGAGTTATGTCCCTTAATTAGTCATTTTTCGTGAATTTTTAGCTTGTTAGCGCGATAACTTCAACAAACGTCATCCGATTCAACTAAAATTTGGTATATAGGTGTCTTCCAATAATATCCTGGACGAGTTCGAAAACCAGCCTGGCCCAATAAAATTTGATAGAGTTATAGCCCTTAATTAGTAAATTTTCATGAATTTTTTGCTCGTTAGGACGAGTTCGAAAACCAGCCTGGCCCGATAAAATTTGATAGAGTTATGGCCCTTAATTAATCATTTTTCGTGAATTTTTAGCTCGTTAGCGCGATAACTTCAACAAACGTCCTCCGATTTGATTAACAAAATTTGGTACATGACTTTCTTGGCACAATATCTCAAACGAGTTTGAAAAGTGGGTTTGTCCGATCTTTTTTCTCTGAGTTATCCCCCTCAGTTTGTAAAATTTTCTTGATTTTGAGGCCGTTAGTGCGATAACTTGAACAATATTAACCGATTATATTAATTTTTGGTGTGTGACTTGCTTCGCACAATATCTCGAAAGAGTGCGAAAACCGGGTTTCTCCGAACTTTTTTGCCCCTTAGTTTGTGAATTCTTCGCGATTTTGAGGCCGTTAGCGCGATAACTTGAACAAATATTAACCGATATTACCTATTAATTAGTCTACCAATACTGATGCACACCAATTGGCGGTAGCCACCGGCGGTAGCCACCGAAAACGAGACACAGCATCTCTGATGCCACCTCTTGTTTGGAATGTGAGTTAATTGTCACATGTGACAGCTGCACACAGAAAATCAGGTCTGCCCCGACATTATAACCAGAGTTATGCCACTTGTTTCTAATTATACCAATTTTATGTCTCTTAGCGTGATAACTTGAACAAACGTCAACCAATTTCATTCATATTTTGTATATGGATCTCTCAAAACAATATCTCGATCGTGTTTGAAAACCAGGTTTGTCCGATTATTTTTACCTGAGTTATAGCCCTTAGTTAATCTATTTTAAGCAATTTTAGGAAATGTTATGTCCGTTGGCACATTAACATGAGCAAATGTCAACCAATTTCATTGATATTATTTGGTAGATGTGTCTTTCACAACAATATCTCGAACTAGTTCGAAAACCAGATTTGTCCAATACTTTTTACCTCATTACGGCCCTTAGTTTGTCTATGTTTGGTTTGTTGGGTATTTGTAAGCTGCTCTAGTGAAGTGACTGTGAATTGGCAGCAGGCATAACGGTCGGCAATGCTTAAGAACTGGGGGATTATAATGTGAAGTGCTTAGAGTCACTTATGTGAGTGAAAGATTGGTGTTATATACAGGCCTCAGGCTAGGGGTTCAGAACAGGGAGACTTCAAGTCTCCCTCCAGGAAATTTAGGGAGACTTCAGGAAATTTAGGGAGACTTCAGGGAGAAATATTAAAAATTTGCTTTATTTATGACATTAATAAATAAGATAAAACAACAAGATAAAACATATTTTGCAAGTTACAACACAAGTATAGCACCTGCATAGATCGATAATCTGAAATTTTAACTAAATTTATAACTTTAATTTTTTTTAAACTGTTGTCAGTGTTGACTTTATCTGAAGAAATTATTAATTATTGACTTCATAACTTTTAATATCTGAATTGTTATTATAAATTTGAATTTTTTGGAAATGGCTTTTGGCCACTGCTGTAATGTGGGTCTGTTAAAATAAACAATACGGACTAATTAAGGAGGTGTAAAAGCTTTTAATTTTGTTTCGAACGAGTTTATTGTTGAGTAGCATCATCAGGACCCTATGCCATCCGATGATAATCCGATTAAAGCAATAAACTTGACAAGTTTGATAGCTGTTTCAGAAAAAGGTGTTGATTACTAGTAATGTGTTCTTAACAGAGACCAGTTGAGCTTATAATATACACCAGCAGGTAAATTAAATACCTGCATTGTACCAAAGTAGGCCAACATGCAATTAATTTGCAACCGTTGACAGACGTATATTGCGCACGTGGCCTGAGCGATAGATTGACAACAATATTATTGTAATTTGCAAACACATAGTTTTGACACAAATTAATCCTTTTAAATGAGTTTGGATAGTAATAGTTTATTATGTAGATGTTTTATTTAACTAAGAACATTAAAAGTACTTCCAATGCACATTCAAACATCTGTGTTTAATAAAGCAAGCATGTGTTCTTGTTTGTAAACATAATAAATATCCAATTCCAAAAAGTAAAAAAGTTGGATTGGGAAACGGAGTCCGACACAAAATACTTTTGTAAAATTAGTTGTTCACATTGGCTACTGCATGAGTGGTGGTGACCATGTATGGCTATACAATTTGCAGTTACAAAATGACCGACGGAACAAAGTAAGGTCTAAATTCCAGTCTCCTTAAAACGAACCAGTAGCTCATCATAAACTTCGTTGGTCAGAGCAATTTGCCATTTCCAAAAGCACACAACCTGATTAGAATATGTGGATAGGGTACACCATGTATAATTGATAAATAAAATGCCTCGTTGGCACAGTTAAGTCGATCTAGATATTTTTTTTTTTTTGCAAAACGAGTCAGATTTTCACCGGTAAAATTACTGTAAATCCTAAGCTAGTTTTGTCAAATTTTGAAGGCGACTTCGTTTTCGCCTTGCGGACATCCGAGGGCGACTTCGCCAGCCCAAGGGCGAGAATTTCGCCCGAGTCGCCTCCTAGCTCGGGGCCTGGTTATATATAACCCTCATTATTTTATTCTACAGTATGATCACCAAGTTCATATCTTATATATAATTCAGTTACAAACGGAGCCACCAATCACCTTCCCATCATATGATTCTCGACTGGAAGTTCAGAGAGATGCTGCGAATAATGTGAGGATCAAACTTGATTTCCGCTCCTACGAAGAAGAAGTTCTCATGTTATATGCTCCACTAGAGGGTGACGATTTGTATGTCAAGGTCAGTAAAACACTGGTTCCTAAGGCCATAAAAAATAAATATCTAGATTATCATCACATCCCGCCATGATATTTTGGCCCGCCCAATATTTTTTTTGTTTTTGTTATATACTTAAAGTGATTATTATTATGGCTCCAACCCTCCGAAGGAGGATTTGGGGGTATATAGTGGAAACCTGAGACTGTCTGTCCTTCCATCCATCCATTACAAACGTTTCACAACAGTACAGTACAGTTTGGACGTCATTTGGTATGCCGGTAGACCAGCATGGTGGAAAGGGTCTCCACATAGTGCAGGTTTTGTCCATACATTTTTTGTTATGGCCCTTTGCTGGACTTAGTGTCAAATCCATCAATGCATCCATAATGTTTTGTCAAATGCATCAATGCATCCATAACAAACATTATGCTGTTGATGTCTTTTTTATTGGATTTCGTTGTCCTTTGGTATGGTGATAGCACAGGTTTTTGCCGGAGTTGCGGCCCTTGTTTCAATTGGAAATTTAGTGTCCGAAAGAACATTTCAGCTTGTAACTTGGGTGTTAATTATCAGATTTTGTTGTAATTGCTGGTGGTGATAGCACAGGTTAGTGGAAAGGATACCCACATACAGTTTTTGTCCATTAATGTATACCAGAGTTACTGCCCTTGTTTGACTTGGAAATTTGTGAATTGAGGTTTTGGGGGTATATAGTGGAGACCTTCGTCCCTCCGTCCTTCATAGTGCAGGTTTTGTCTGGACTTTTTTCCCCCAGAGTTATGGCCCTTTGTCGGACATGACCTGGGGTTTGTTTTGTCCAGACGTTTTTCTAGTTCTGAAGTTCATTTCACCATTTTGAACACTATAAACTGACTTAGAGTGATGTGTTAATTGTTGGTTATATGTATGTTACCTTAATATAAAATAGTCCTTAAAATGAATGCTGAAATGTGAGATGGATGCATGAACAAAAGTATTGGGCAATCCTTGAAATAGGGTGTCTGTCATTTGCAGAATGAGGTCCCCAGAGGGTGAATTTAGTGATGCTACCCCGCATAGCATCACCAAATTCACCCTCTGGGGACCTCATTCTGCTGAGGTGTATTATAAAGCAGAATGAGGTCCCTAGAGGGTGAATTTGGTGATGCTAGCCTGCTATGCAGGGTAGCATCACTAAATTCACCCTCTGGGGACCTCATTCTGCAAATGACAGACACCCTATTTCAAGGCTTGGTATTGGGTGAATTTTTATGCAAGTACGGTAGTTTCAAATTTTATTTTATTTCATATTCTGTTTAATAAAATTAAGATAACTCTGTAATCATATGTTTTAATATCGCATTCTTTAAATAACACTTAGCTAATATGTATAAAAGGAATTTAGAATAGCAAGTAATGCATTAATTACCTGTTTTAATTACTGTGTAATTTCAGCTTATGCTTAATGAGTTCGGCTATGTCAAGTACATTGTGCAAGCTCAAACATCTGCAAAAGTAAAGGTCAGAGTGGAAGATAAAATACAAAAAAGTGAGTAAATTTATACTGGTGTACATGTCAATGCAAGCCTTGAATTAGTGTGTCATTTGCATAATGAGGTCCCCAGAGGGTGAATTTAGTGATGCTATCCTGCACAGTGGGCTAGAGCTGCACCAAATTCACCCTCTGGGAACCTCATTGTGCTTAAGCCTCAACTTCTATGGGAGACATAGAATAAGATTGAAGTTCCCCAGTTGAAGTTGATTTTCACCCATCAGTCACCTCGATTATACATTTTATCTTCTGCAAATTAGAGGAAATAGAATGTATATAGCAGGCATGAGGTCCCAATAGGGTGATGCTAGCCCTTTGGGCTGGGACCTTTTTCTGCAAATGACAGACACACTATTTCAAGGCTTGTGTCAATATAATACTCATAACATATAATCTGGCCTGCTTTTACTTACTTTACTATGGTACTGTTTATTTTTTATTCCATTTTATTGTTACCTACTAGTATTTAAATATGATGTGATGGTTCCCAATACTAACTTATAAATACAGCAACATATTTTATTCTGATAGAACTCAATTCAGTATTACTTATTGATGGAATCTGCATTTTTCCAAGTTATACCCACATAATTCTCCTAAAAGCTGCTAAAAGTTACAAAATGAGTGAAAAATTCATTGTTATATACCATTTGTCAACTGGACTGACCAGCAGTTACTTGATTTTCAATCGCTTATTATTTGCTGCAAACAAATTTTGGTTGGGGAAATAGAAATGGGGTCAGTCCATCCGAAATTTGGAGCTCCACACCTTAGTCATCGGGGGTTGGATTGAATGATCTTTGGTATGCTGGTAGAAAGGATGTTTACATACAATAATTACATAATACATTAACCCTTTGAGTGCCAGGGGCCGATCTCATCGGCCCTAAACCTACAAAATAAGTCTGTTAAAGAATATAAGAATAAATTATTAAAATTGTAAAAAAAAAAAAAAAAAAAAAAAAAAAGGGTTAGGCCAATGCATTCTCTTATATATGCGAGGCGACCTATGGTCGACTCGCATATATAAGAGAATGCATTGGCACAGGGTATATGGGTTGATACAATCGACCTGGCACTCAAAGGGTTAATACATAGAAAGTACATATATAATACTTTGGAACCCTTGTAACCTTATTTAAATAGCTCAAGATTTCATGGTATACTCTATTAACTTCCATCTGAAGTATGTTTGTATATTTTAAGCTCTATAGCTAATTTCTTGATTTGCATAGATTCTTTTATGATGGACATCAGTTTTTAGGTCCAGGAATATTATTCTAAGATCGTATTCTAAGATCGTAATAAGAGAATGTATTAAAATTTGGCTATCCTATACATTTTATAGGTCATCTCCTAGTCTATTCAGCGACAAACAGGAACCCTGAGAATTAATTTGAGTCAAGCTATGAATAAGATATAATCCACTGTTTATAACCTTATATCAGTTGAGGTTATTTGAGTACTTCAATAAAAGTTCAATGTGGATTACTCGGATGCCAGTTCTCATCAAATTCAACCTCAGTTTGACGCAATGGATTTGGTCAGAGTCATTGCACTTTTTGTCCCCGAAAACATTTCAGATGACTATTATAACCATCCATCCTTGTCCACATGATAACTTGAGCAATATCATTCAGAATTCTTGATATTTGGTATATAGTTCACATTTGAGAAGGCACAGGCCAAGTTCGAATTTGGTCATGGTCTGATTATTTTTGATGGAGTTATGCCCCTTCTTTGACTTAGAAAGCCATGTTTTTTATGTTTTCCTCATGGTAACTTGAACAAATTTCAACAGAATTTCTTGATATTTTTTGGTATGTGGTTCACATTTGAGAAGACGCAAACCAAGATCAAATTTAGTTATTGTCCGACAATTTTTGATGGAGTTATGCCCCCTTATTCAACTTAGAAAGCTACGTTTTCCGCATAGTACATGTAACTTAATTGTGCAATTATTCTACAGAATTTCTTGATATATGGCATGTGTCCTTATTTGAGAAGGCGCAGGCCAAGTTCTATTTAATTCTATTTAGAAATAACAGTTGTGTTGTCTCAATGTTAATTGAGCATTCTTCAAAAGAATCTCTTGATACTTGGTGAGTGGCTCACCTTTGAGAACATGCAGGTCGTCATCTAGTTTGATTCAGAATTTGAATTCTTTGTTCTTAAAAAAAAGCCAACATCCCAAAAAAGCCACCTTGATTCGGGGGACATGAGGTCTACAACCTTTTACTGACTTAATATTGAATGATTAATCAGAGTTTTTGGTTTCAGTTGTCCAATCAGCTTCAAAATTCAAATAAACTTGTTCATGGGACATTTCCAATGGTCTTTTAATTTGGATTTTGTGCCATCTGACTTGGAAACTTGGAAACAGGATTTCAAGGAGTAACAGTTAGACCTGAAAAGTCAATTTCCCATTTCTCAGGCGAAACAGTTTTGAAAGCCATGAATGTACATGTATTTAAATAAAAAAAATTATTCGCCATTCAGGCCTGAGAATAAGATGCCTGTCATTTGCAGAATGAGGTCCCCAGAGGGTGAATTTAGTGATGTTATCCCGCATAGTGGGCTAGCTCCACTAAATTCACCCTCTGGGGACCTCATTCTACCTTATTTTGTACTGATTTTAACTCCGCGACAAATTGAATGCAAATAAAGGTTTCATGCACGACACAGGGTTTCCGGAGTATATGCACTGGCCGGAGAAATGGGAAATTTACTCTGCAGGGCCTTCTTATATTTCTTGCTTATCTTGAATTCTCTATTATTTTGATAACATCTATTCATTTTCACGTCATACATGATTTTCAGACATTTACACTGATGAGCATGGTATGTACGTTGTGTGTTTGTCTAACCTATGTTCGCATTTCATTTTTCTACTTTGTGAATAAGTTCTAAAAATATGATATTTATTAAAGTAATTCTGTTACAATTAGAGAAAGTGTCTATTTTTTTCCAAAAATTATAAAATAATTAAATTATATTTCTTCCAACCCATGAAAGTAACCACGGCATAAATAATGCTGTTGAAAGAGCTGTAGAATCATTAAAGACATATTACAGGCTTGTTCGGGTGCGTGAAACTGATAAGTTAGTACTCAGGCACTATGCCAACTGTCGGAATGTAGCAATCTACTAACATTGCCCAAAGAAATCAACATATCACTCCATAGATATCATCGTTTGAACTATGCATAATTGTAAATATTCTCTATTTCTATTTGAACACCCAACCAAAGCGTTTCACATCACTTTAATCATGCAGCTATGGCTGAAAGTTGCTGTGGAAGGCTGCAACAAAAACTTTACAATAGCTTTAGCATGACATAGTGACTCTAAAACTACAGTAATGCCCTAAATAATCGACTCCTTAACCACAGCAGAATTATGAATAACTTTTCAGGATTTATTGGGATGACAGGCACACTAAACTCAAACTTGGTTTGTATCATTTAACCAACTCATAAAATTTCAGGAAAACACAAATTCTAAACCCGTGAATATGTATCACATTGTGGATGAATCAAAACTGCATATGCCATGTCGTACTTATGAGTATGGTGACATCACAGTGTAAATAATACCAGTGGCTATATCTACAGCATCATAATTGGAAGACACTTCGATTTGTCTAAGAATAAAATGCGTAACATAGGTCAAGTTGAATTTAGAGTTCTTATAATTTTTTGTTGTTTGTTTTGGTGATTCTTGATTGTTTTATTTTGTTTTTGTTTTGTTTTATTTTGTTTAGTTTAGTTTTGTTTTGCAATTATTTACAGTTTGAGGCATTTATCTTTCTCTGATAATGAAAGATTTATGGAGCCTATGGGGTATTTGGGCAGATATCTAGGTTCGTTAACAAAATATGGACTGCATGCATTTCAACATCTTCTAAAAAAAAACTTCTTAAATGCAGCCTCATTGAAGTATGTACATTTCTCAACAACATACAATATTGAAGCAAATGGGCACTTCCAATATATGGAATACACCAGGACACGAGGTCACTCTAAAAAACAGAGTTCCTCAGGTTAGCTGTTTCATGATGGGAGCTGCGCTGGTGCAGCATTAATGATCATGTGCCAGTGCATTCTCTTATATATACGAGTCTCCCATAAGAGAGCCTCGCATATATAAAAGAATGTACTGGCATACAAGGTCAACGTAAATATTATTAGGCCAATGTATCTTATACTAGGGGATTGCCTGTCCCAAAATGAAGGGTATATATATGTTCTTTGTTACTTTATGGTGTTCACGGTCATGAACTGATTCCCATTTTAATATGAGAAATGCAATGGTCATGCTTCTCGATTTTTGTCACTGGATGCGCATGTGAACACTTTATTTCACATAAAACTATTTCTACACCCCACCCCACATACGCATATGGAACGAAACAAAAGCATCATATTACCTTATTACTATATACTATATAAATGAAACAGACACAATTCGGGAGAGTTTATTCAGTGGCAGAGGGCACTTGCGGCACATTTTGATATGTAACGGACCCCTTGGGACTTTTATTGAGCATACAGCCTAGGGTTCACAGGCCCCTGCACTGCGGCCCATTTGTGGGAACACTTTATTTCACTAAAACTGTATTTTTACTCCCCTAAACCCACATTATATGCATGCAACAAGATATTTTACTCTATTACTATATATACTAACTGAAACATACTCCATTCAGGAGCCTTTATGTATCGGTGGAGGGGCTTAAGCCCCATTTGTGCACTTTGTGTACATTATATGATCTTGAACAGCATGCACTTCAAGCACATTTTGATATTTTAAACATTCTTTTATCAGATTTATGCTCAAATGCAAGATTAAAAGAGCATTAATTATCGCCGACAGTATTGTTGATACTGTATTAGTCCCAGCCCGGGAATGTGTTTTTTCTAAATGAGTTCCGGAGAATCTACTAAACAGTACCCACTAGCGGGAGATCAGACTGCGTCAATTCGCCATCTTCCAGGTGTACCGGTACTCCATTGATTCCACATGCAATGCACAACTTTCATAACAAAGACAACATTCATTACTTAGGCCTATGCTGTCCACACTGAACTAGCAAAGTAAAATACCATATTAGCACCAATTTACAACGATGGCAGAGCGTTCAAGTCTTGACTCTATACACTCCATTACTTGCACTTCCACGACAAAATCAACATTCGTTACTAATATTCACACTCAACCTGAACTGACAAGTTAATTTAGCATGTATTTCCCATAACGCTTTGGTAGAGCCCATGGAAGTTTGGTCTACAATAGCAAAGCGAGTGTGGGTTTGCATGCGACGTCAAATGACGTCATTTCGACAAACGTCATAAGAAATAGTGTCTACTTCAGTGCAAATACTGTATTTGGGAACCATGTTAGATCTCAGGTTTTCTTTGACCAATCGCTGTGAAATTTGGTGAGTCATTTTAATATGAAACAATATACAATGTAGGCCTAATGGTCCAAATTTGGGCCACATAGGACACATGGTTGAAAAGTAATAAATGCACCAAAAGCATGACCGAGTTATAGACACACACACGCACACACACACACACAGAGACGACGGGTTATATATAGATACTAGAAGGTGACCCGACTTCGTCCGGGCTATTCAAAAACCAAATTTCAAGTCGATAGCTCCACCCGTTTCCGAGATCTGGTCTGCGCATGCGCGAAGCTGGCATCGCACGGGCTCGGCGACCCGATAAAATTCGTATCCGGGGCAAGATACATTCACATACCAAATTTCAAGTCGATAGCTCCACCCGTTTCCAAGATATATATATTGCCCAATGTCATTTGCGGATACCTCGGCCGGTGATGAGTTAACGCGACATCGGCCGGTTAAGAGTTAAACGCGATCACGTCACGATCTGTTGACGGCGTAATATATTTACGGACTGTTTTTCGATGAGCGAAGCATGGTCCTGCATTCTTCCCGATAATTAAGGTAGAAACGTTAAACGTACACAGGCGTGTGATACATCATTGGAAAGAGGAAGCGCCACAGATTCTAACCGTGCAAATTATATGACTGGCAATTTATTATTCGCGCTATATCGAATCGATTTATGAGCACCGAACTGAAATATATTAGCGCAAAACAGCGTTAAAACAGATTTGACCTCGGCACGTGAAAAGTTGACCTCGGATCTGAAAATTAATATGCCTATGCCACTTCCCGACCGATAGTACCCTCACATACGAAGTTTCATCGAAATCGGGTCGGCCGTTTTCGAGTTCATCGCGAACACACACACACACACACAGATAGATACACACACAGACAGATCTTCCAAAATATATAATAGATGAGAGACTCACATAATTATATAAAAGAATGCAATGGCACAGAGTTTTCACAAAATTCATGAGGAGGGTTAATAAGAACATAAGAAAATACTTCTTTACCAGTAGAGCTGTATCAAGATGGAACAGTCTACCTCATATTGTTATGGAAAGCAGCCGTCTGGATGATTTCAAATCTGGGATTGCCTCGATCTTTTATAGTTGGAAGTATGAGTTAATTTGATTCCAAGTAGAAAAGTTAAATCATGAACTGTCTTCTGAGGACAAAAGAGTCACTGACTCATTCTGATATTTTGATATTATGTTATGTTAAAATGTGCAATATAGTGGAATTCTAGTACTTTCATATTAGAGGCATGTGCATTTGATAAATACACTTGTTAGTTTATCTGGATGTGGAACATTAATTGAGCAAAAAATTGTTTCCTTTGTTGTTCGTTAGCTGGTGTGTTAGTGTTTGTCTTTCAAGATATGGTTTTAGTAATCATAAGTAGTGTCGCTAAAAGTGTTTTATGTTTTTGGGATGATGTTGTATGAAGTATGATGTTTTTTCATTCTTGTTTCCCGTTTACATTTTTGTCATTACGAACAGATTTCTTTTTTAATACATTCGGAGCTAATTGGGATAATCCATTCAAAAGTGAATTGGTTTATTAATGCACGTCTGTTTGGTTTAAGTTTAACCCTTCCATGAATGGAGCTTCCTAAAATTTTGTGACAACCCTGTGCCAATGCATTTTCTTATATATGCAAGTCTCTGGTATAAGAGAATACATTGGCCTAACAACATTTACCGGTACATGTACCTTGACCTTGTAAGCCAGTGCTTTCTCTCGTGCATGTATATGCGAGGCTCCCTTACTCGCATATATAGGAGAATGCACTGGCACAGGATTTTTAATGCTGCACCAGCGCAGCTCCTGTCATGAAAGGGTTAAAGGGACATAAGGCTCTTGCAGTGGGTAATTGTGAAAAATCATAAAAGTTTGGACAACATCATCATGTAAGAAGAACATTGAGAAATACACTTTGTTCTTAATGATGTCATATTTGACAACTCTTAAATGATTAGACATTGCATGTTAAAACCTTTGTTTATATGTAAACATTACTGTTACAGTGCCTGCCATTTTATCAAATTTGGCTAGTACCAGCACAAACCTTGCTGATCAAGCCTTGAAGTAGTGTGTCCGAAATTTGCAGAATTATGCTGCCAGAGGGCAAATTTAGTGACGCAGTGATCCCACACTGTTGGATAGCGTCATCAAGTTCCCCCCTCTGGGAACCTCATTCTGCTTAGGTGTCAACTGCTATGAGAGACCTAGATACAGATTGAAGTTCCCCAGTTGAAGTTGGTTAATGTTCACCCATTAGTCACCTCAATTATGCATTTTATCATCAGCAAATAAGGGGATATAAAAACTGAACCAACAGGAAAAAGTAACTAAAAACAATGTTAACTTGAAACTATAGTTATACCTCCCAGAAGATGAGGCCTAAGCAGAATGAGGTCCCTTGAGGGTGAACTTGGTTGTGATTTCCCACTATGTGGGGTAGCATCATTAAATTCACCCTCTGGAACCTCATTCTTCAGATGTCAGACATACTATATCCAGGCATGCTGCCTGATTTTGTCCCATGTCTAGATCAGATACCACATATCTCATGCCCCATGTCCAATGAGGTGTGTCTCATGACTTGATTTTATAGTACTTTGTTTTTATCACCAGGTGGCAGGGAGGGACTACATGGTGGATTTACGGATGGCCTCTGGCATAATCTAACGTTAGATGTGTACACCAACAAGATAGAGTGTGCCGTGGACTTGTACACCAAGAAGTCAGAAAGAGACATCGTCATCTCGTCAACTGGAGATTACTTCATAGGTGAGAATAATTATTAAAATTTACAGCAAACTTAGCCGTTTTAGAGCAATTCAGTGGATTTTACACAATACAAAACTGTTGCATAAGATTCTCCCAAATTTTAAAGGTACTCAATCCGATAAAACTCCTCTCAATTACTATTTCAATGGCTTCGGGGGTCCAAAATATTTGATTCGAGTCGAGGAAGTCACCCATCAAAGCTAAGATTTGTTAGATATCGATTTTAGAAATCTATTATTTTTCATTATCGGGAATACTTTCTGGCCCAGAACTCAGTCAAAATTGCGTTATTATTACCACTTGATTTTAGAGTTATCCATCCTTGTCTGTTTGAATAGATTTTGGTGTACACATCCCGAGCAGATTACGGCAGTTGAAGGCAATTATTAGTACTCATCTCGAGTAAATAACAAATTTCAAAAATCAATATCTAATAACTCTGAGCTTCGTTTGATGGGTTCCTCGACTCGAATCAAATATTTTTTACCCCCAAAGCCAAAGAAATAGTAATATAGGACCCTCTGATCGGATTGTTGTTGGAATCTGTTGAGATGGGGACCCTCTGTTCGGATTGAGTACCTTTAAATTATATTTGCTTTATATAACATTCCTAACACCTCGAAAAAACATATTTATCCCCAAAAATAATAAACAAATATTCTCCAAATAAAATTTCTATCTCCACCGCATTGCGACCAATGTCTGACCATGTTGATAATGTCGTCATTCCATGTAGTTAGACGAGTATCCAGTTTAAACGATTGGACAAATATTTATTGGCCGTTTTTGCCTGCAAAGAAAAGTGTGCGATAAAAGAAGTTCAGCGTCACTAATTTCAAGATTGATTTGAGAGTAAACTAATGAAACTGACGTAGAGGAAAAGCGAACAATTATGTCATTAACCCTTTGAGTGCCAGGTCGATTTTTGTATCAACCCATATACCCTGTGCCAATGCATTCTCTTATATATGCGAGTCGACCATAGGTCGCCTCGCATATATAAGAGAATACATTGGCCTAACAATTTTTTTTTTTTTAATTTTTTTATATACAATTTTTACAATTTTAATAATTTATTCTTATATTCTTAACAGACTTATTTTGTAGGTTTAGGGCCGATGAGATCGGCCTCTGGCACTCAAAGGGTTAAAACTGCCCAAAATGCAAAATACCAATTAAATAAGCTCCAGTCCTTCAGCCAGGTATATGCGTAGTTCTCACAAGCATATTGCAACATTGAAGATTTTATCGATATATATTTCTTTACATATATATGATTAACCCTTTGAGTGTCAGGGGCCGATCTCATCGGCCCTAAACCTACAAAATAAGTTTGTTAACTCTTTCATCCCTGAATAACAGATATAGATGTCCCAGAACCCTGGATTATCAGCTTGCCTAAGTAAAATTATGTGTCCCTGATGTTTTGCTGCAACACTACCTTTAGAGTGATGTCGGGTATGGCAAATTGCATGTTTTATTATCGTTAGCAAGTGACCTTCAATTTATGTTATATGACAGTTGTGGTTTCACATCTAAATGGTATATCAGGTGCGTGCAGGTGAGAACCAAGAAGGGACATTGAACCCCAATATATGCTATAGTGACACGTATCACCTGTATCTGGGACATCCACTTCGCATATCAATGTTTTCCACAAATACATACACTGTACATGTATGTGTCATTCTTTGCAAGTGTGGTGTATAAACGTTGTTGTGATGACACCCTGCATGGTTTCAAATGTTTTACCAATCTGTTCATTGAACATAATTGCTTTATCAAAGGCAAGAGCAGACCAGTACTAACCTAGGTAATACGCATAAAAGATGCCATTTGACCGAAACAGACATATACTCCCACATTTTTTAGCAATTTTAGACACACAGAGATTCACTTGTCAGTAAGTTGAGGAATTATGAGTAACATTCCAAATAAAACAACTGCCAATGTCCTGATCGGATTCCCAAAATGATTATGAATGTCGATGTCATGTTTATAATATGCATGTGCACCTATTATTAAAGTCACGCAGTTGAGCGGCACGGCGATTTCCGTAACATTGCGTCGAAAATAGGAGACATTAGACGGATACCACAAATAAAACATCGTTAGAAAGGTCAACATTATCTTCTTTATTTCATAAACGTAATAACAATAATCTTATCGGTATGTTTTTGTGATAACAATAAACCAAAATCATATGTGACTCAAAACACCACACCTGTCGGCAGTATATTGCGTCATCGATTTTAGGAAACCCCAAGATAGTAACCGTGACGTCATATAGGTGCTGTCTATATTTAGGCCCGGAAATTCTCTTAATGGGGTACATGCTAGGTATTAATGAGCTCCAATAAATTAGTATTGATACCGAATATCACCCAAAGGATATACAAGTGGCTAACCAATAAAATCATTTCTAAATCTCTGGATATATTGTATTATTCCCGCCAATTGCGCTCTGCCCGCTAAAGCGGGCTGCCGGGATGAACGTAAATTACGTCGTGCCCGCTTTAGCGGGCTGCCGGGTTGAAAGAGTTAAAGAATATAAGAATAAATTATTAAAATTGTAAAAAAAAAAAAAAAAAAAAAAAAAAAAAAAAAAAAATGTTAGGCCAATGCATTCTCTTATATATGCGAGGCGACCTATGGTCGACTCGCATATATAAGAGAATGCATTGGCACAGTGTATATGGGTTGATACAAAAATCGGACCTGGCACTCAAAGGGTTAAGGGTGTTAACATATGTTGCCCACATGTAAATATAATTGTCTATTTAGTCAAACTGTCAGCATTAAATGCATTTAACTCAGTAACATATAAATAACCCACTTATTTTTCATGTGGTTAGGTTTCAACTCAGGAGTGTCGTTGTTTTATTTCGCTCAGTTTAAAAAATATTTCTCCACAGGTGGCTATGTGACTGATTCTGGTTTCCGAGGCTGTATGAGAAACATACTGGTCGCCGCCAGGCCAGTTGAGATGAATAACGGTTTTAATGACTATGTTCGGGACGGAGCTGAACTTGGCACTTGTTCAATCATTGATCGGTGTACACCAGAACCATGTGAACATGGTGGAGTATGCTCACAGAACTGGGGAAGTTTCTACTGTGACTGTACTGGATCAGGGTACTTCGGTGAAGTTTGCCACACATGTAAGTAAATTGAGCTGTTATATTGATGACGTATTTTTCTCCATATCAGTGCAACATTTTCAAACTGGACTCATTTCATTATAATTACCATGTTGCTTGCATCGTTCATAGAGCACATGAATGAATTTGGCTCAAAATCATTCATTTGTTGCGTATATGAGAATCGACCAAACGATTGTTATAGTCAATGGGTAGTCGATTAATCTTTCGTATATGTGCCCTATATTACATCCAGGTAAACAAGTGATAAATGCAAAATTACGATGATTGCTTTACATCCATTCTAAATACAGTTATAAACTGTCAGTGTTGCGTGTTTTATTACATATATACAACAAGGAATACTCATGCTATCATTTGTCCCAATGTAGTTATAAACATGCCCTTACTATTAAATACTGCCCAGAATTGCTGATGAGCCCAATATTTCTACAAACTGCACCCATGATGTGACAGTAACTGTGCAAAATTGCATGAAGTAAAGTTAAACTTGCGAGGCCGCGAGCCACCGACACCTATTTCGACATCAAAGGCAAAGGAAGTCGCCACGGACTGTGAGAACATGTCGCACACAGAATTATTTTAAGATGACCGCCAATAGTGTGTCTGTCATTTGCAGAATGAAGTCCCCAGAGGGTTATATTTAGTGATGCTACCCCGCACAGCGATCAGATTGAGGTTCCCAGTTGGTGATGTTCACCCATTAATCACCTCGATTATGCATTTTATCTTCTGCAAATTAGGGGATATAGAAACTTCACAGAAGGGAAAAAGTAACTAAAAACAATGTTTGAGACTATAGATACTTCTCACAAGATCAGGCTTAATTAAGCAGAATGAGGTCCTCAGAGGGTGAGTTTGGTAATGCTAGCCCCCTGTTTGGAATAGCATAACTAAATTCACCCTCTGGGGACCTCATTCACTATATGATTGACACTATTTGCAGGCTTGTTAAAATGATTTGAATAACCTTTTCAGCTGCTTATCCCCTATCGTGTGCTCACCACAAACTATACAGCGTCGAGTCAGGAGATGAGATTGTTTCTATAGATCCGGATGGCTCTGGACCGATGCCACCATTCAGTGTAAAATGCGGATATGGTAAGCATTGTTGTCTTCAGACATTGTGTTATTCTAAAGAACTTATGTTAGTTCAAATAATCATGGCTATAGTGAGGTTGCCCTTATGAAAAAACACCTTGGTAAAATTTGGTTACCAGGTTTATTTTACCAGGGTTTACAAAACCTTTGTAAAAGAAATTGTTATTCCATGAATTTTTATGTGGATATCCTATCAGAATAATTCTATGTTAGCGCTTTTCCTAGGGTGATTGTTTTACCGGGATAATTTTTTTTACTGTGTTGGTTTACCAGGGTGATTTTACCAGGGTTATTTTACTGAGGTGATGTTACCAGGGTTATTTTTATCAGGATTATTTTACCAAGGTTATTTTCATGGGGTGCTTTTACCCTAGTATATACCCTGGTAGTTACCTGTGTTTTTTTATGAGGACTATACAAAATACAGGATCAGATTGAAGTTCCCAGTTTAAGTTGGTGATATTCACCCATTAGTCACCTCGACTATGCATTTTATCTTCTGCAATGAGGGAATATAGAAACTGAACAGAAGGGAAAAAGAAACTAAATTTTTTTAGCTTTGAGACTATAGATGCTTCCTAGAAGATGAGTTCTAAGTGGAATGAGGTCACAAGAGGGTGAATTTGGTGATGCTAGCCTACCATGCTGGATATCGTCACTAAATTCACCCTCTGGGGACCGCATTCTGCAAATGTCAGACACATTAAATTCAAGCTTGTCTACATGGGTTATTGACCCTGGTAACTGTAACCCTTCTTGTGGTGAACATCAGGAAACCCATGTATAGCCTAGTAAATATGTGGTCAATCCTGGTGGTTACATGGGTCTGGTGTCAGAACTTGAAAATTCAGAGTTAAATGGGGCTTTCTCCATAACAACATTCAAATATCCCCACCACTCAATGCAGGCCCCTCACTGTGCCCCTGAGTTGGACTAAGCAATACCTGCTTGTTCCAGCATCCATCCTGTATGCATCTGGTGTATGGCTAGCAATTAATTTTACCCTAGTAAATCTCTATTTACCAGAGTATACACTGGTATTATATGGGTGATGGACCATCTGTATGTGATATGTACTGTGGAATATGCCGTAAATACAGTAAAGCCCTAATTAAACGACTCCTTAATCACAGCAGAATTATGGGTAACTTTTCAGGATTTAATCGGAAATATAGCTTGTTGCCATTCATCGGAAAGCTCTCCCCGATGAATGGCAACAAGTCATATTTCCGACTAAATCCTGAAAAGTTACCCATAATTCTTCTGTGGTTAAGGAGTCGAATAATTAGTGCATTATTGTACGACACACTACCCTAGTATGTCTTGGTTTACAGGGTTTTACATTGGTCATTTACCCCAGTAATTAAGTGAAGCTGATGGGGTCATTGTCACAAGGCATCGGTCACATTCATAGCCAGCTTTTTAAATCGATCACAAATGTAACCAGCTTTTCTATGGCGATCACATTTGTAGCCAGCTTTTCATATTCAGACGAACCTCAATGAACATGATCAGGTTAATCTCATTTTTCTGAGTTGATGGATGAACAACAACTTGAATTTTTTTTTTATATTAGTTCATCTAATAACCTGAGGTTTCCGATCAATGTCGTTTGAATGATAGGCTTATATTCCAATATAAGTTGATAAACGAAGTCAGTTTTGGAGCATGATGTCGACATCTAAAGTATGGAATTAGAATAGCTGGTTATGAATTTGATCGCCGGTGAAAAAAGCGGGCTACATTTGTGATCCATTTAAAAAGCTGGCTACGAATGTGACCGGAGCCTTGTGACAATGACCCCATCAGCGTAAGTGAAATGATTATAGCACAAACAATTTTGACTTTGGCACAAAAAATTGGCACACATGTTTTCTCTCTCTGGACAAAATAACTGCGACCATTTTGAATTGAATTGCTTCCCTGAGAGAGGAAATTGGCAGTATAATTTATTAACAGCTTATGTCAAAGCAGGTAACGACATCCGCGACAGTTCATATTAATGGTGTCATAGCATGTGGTAAATAAGAATATATATACACCATTTGAGTACCACCAATTACTAATCCCCAATAGAAATAAACTGCCATATATTCAATTATTTTATTTAGGTGTGAACATAATGGTTTCGGAAGTCACGACAAGGCAAGCTGGTAAAGTCAACACAGTAATTTCATCATGTGTAATAAACCCCATTCAAGTTTATACAATAGAACACACAAACATGCAAGTCTAATTTTTGTATCAACCCATATTTCCTTGATCATTTTTCAAATTTATTGATTATAATAATGTGATGCATTGATGGAAAGAGCTCTTAGAGCTCTTATAAATTTGAAAAATGATCAAGGAAATATGGGTTGATACAAAAATCAGACTTGGCACTGAAATGGTTAAAGGCTTCAAATCTGGAAACTCACCGGAAAAACTGGAGATTATACAGGTCTGTTTGGCACACCAAAAATTTTAAATGGCACAAAAACATTGGTAAATTGCACAACATTTGGCACATGAAAATTTCATGTCGGCACAGACCCTGAATGTTTTTGATACTGTTTTTACCCTATTTACAGGAAACGGTGATAATGTCAATTCAGTAGAGACTCATATTAGTCATAACAGCATAGCTCCAATTTTAGTCGACGGTTTCGAGGAACCAGGATCCTATGTGCGTTTCATCAAATATGATGCTGAGTTGCCTGCACTAACGGAGATCATAGAAAGAGCGTTTACATGTAAACAGAGCATAAAATATGCATGTTTGAATTCTAGGCTTCTGGCAACAACAGGTAATTTTAGTTATGCCCCTGTAAGGAAGTTATGTGGTCTGTCCATCCGTCCTTGGACACAACTTTGTCTGAGCTTGTATTCCTACATTTTTCAGTCAATTTGCTTGAAACTTGGCACAGATTCGGGATCTAAGCCATATTTCCGACTAAATCCTGAAAAGTTACCCATAATTCTGCTGTTGTTAAGGAGTCGATTACTTAGGGCATTACTGTACTTGTGAAGTTTGGGCCGGATGACGTTACCAAGCAGGCCTCAGCCTAGGGGTCC
Organism: Siphonodentalium dalli; assembly: GCA_032622095.1. NCBI lineage: Eukaryota > Metazoa > Mollusca > Scaphopoda > Gadilida > Siphonodentaliidae > Siphonodentalium > Siphonodentalium dalli. The sequence goes on along the minus strand of CP136067.1, from coordinate 146,368,420 downwards.
AGAACAGGGAGACTTGAAGTCTCCCTCCAGGAAATTTAGGGAGACTTCAGGAAATTTAGGGAGACTTCAGGGTGGGAAGACTACCAAAAATTGACAATTTTCAAATATCGCTTTATTTTATAACATCTGACAATAAAACATTTAAAAAGATAAAATAACAAATAAAACTAAAAAAATTTGACTTTATCTGAAATTAGCTTAATTAATTGTTATTATACATTTAAAATTTTTGGAAATGTTTTGTGTAGCTATCATTTAAGCAAGACAATTATCAAGTTACAGTAATAGTTACTTTTTTAACTAAATGAAAGTAGTATTATTTCCAAGACTGCAGCTTGGAAGATACGTTTGTACAGTCTGAATCATGATGCATGTAACTTTTTAAGTTTAATTTGGCTGTAATGTGGGTGTCCGCTAAAATAAACAATAAGGACTAACTAACAAAGGAGTTGCAAAAGCTTTTATTAATTAATGGCCTCCCTTAATTAATGCCAACATCACTGGTATAATCCGATTAAAGCAATAAACTTGACATTATTTTATTTACGGAAGTCGGTCTCTTCAAAAAGTCCGACGCGGTCTCTTCAAAAAGTCCGACGAACTTCCGAAGCGCCTGGTACATACTCTGATAATGTCGTAATTGTTTTATATCTGAAAAGCGGGACGGCGGTCTTTTAAGTTAATTAAAACATTTATTTGTGACACTCACGATGGTCAGTAACAACACAGATGCGAACATCTCATCGTGTTTTCAGCGTGTCAAAACATTCGTGATTAACATTCATTACCGCAAAGGGAACAAAGGCGACGGAATAACAACACAATTTTAAAACAATAGGTCATATTTTTTTTTTTATTTTAAACACTTGGGTCTTTGGCTCTGCATCGTCTGTTTCTTTTTGGGATGGCCGCCACAATTCATCTATATACGGACATGTCCGGAAAAAAAACTAGAAAAAAAAAAAAAAAAATCCCCCTAAAATTGAAGGCGACTTCGATTTCGCCTTAGAGCGACGATAGGGCGAAGTCAGCGACAGTAAGGTGACAATCTCGCCCGAGTCGCCTTGTGAGCTGAGGCCTGTTACCAAGATACATTAGACACGTCAAATCATATCATTAAGGTTTAAAGAGTTAAATGAATGTATTTGTGACCCGCCATATCAAATCCAGTCGGAAGTCGGGATTTTTTTACCCTGTGCCAATGCATTCTCTTATATATGCGAGTCGACCATAGGTCGCCTCGCATATATAAGAGAATGCATTGGCCTAACAATTTTTTATCATGTTTTTTAAATAAATGTTTCTTACAATTTTTAGGACATAAAATAAAAAACATCCATTACCCTGCAGGGAGCCCCACACATATATAGAAGCATATAGATGAGTGTCGTCTGCTCATGTTTGTCTGGGGCTCTGTATGGTGAAATTATAAAATTGTTAAAGAATACAAGAAAAAATTATTAAAATTGGAAAAAATTGTTAGGCCAATGCATTCTCTTATATATGCGAGGCGACTTATGGCGCATATATAAGAGAATGCATTGGTACAGGGTAAAAAAATCCCGACTTCCGACTGGATTTGATTTGGTGGGTCACATATAGGAGTGGATCATACAATTCCCACCAGCGAATATGAATCCTTCTGCACTTGTATTCATCATTTATAACCTGAACACCCCTGAAAATGAATAATGGACCATTCCAATTAATGATGCGGACCGGACCGGACCACCTTGGGTCCAGTCCGGTCCAGTCCAGGCCATTCCGGTCCGGTACACATGCCTAGACCGGTCCAAAACGGTCCGGTCCACCTATAATAGGCTATATGTTAATGAATTCTCTGTTTTCTCAAAGTTTTTACTCTGTATAGTACAAGCTATAAGGTTACTGAGTTCAGTGCAATGCAATGAATCTATATATGTTAAAACTTACATTGTTTGCCGATTGTATGCACCATTGTCTGTCTCTGGTTGGATATACTGGGAACGATGCATGATAATAGTATTTCTAGTAATGCGAACATGCACTAATTAAATGTATTGGACAGATATATAGCTAGGGCCATAATGTGTTATAACCAATCTAACATGGCACTCAACTGATCGTATGCATAATCGTATCATACTTATTTTCATTAAATTGAAATTTAAACGAAATAACTATACTGATGACAATTATACAAATGTGTACTAATATGACTACTACATTAATATTGGAGTCTTTGATATTGTGATGGCTGATTGTATAGTCCTGACAATTACAGTTATATACCTAAGTACAACTACTATTGGATTAATGTGACTGTCTTGTGTGTGTACTATGTAATGTGGTTTGCATGTTTCTTCGATAATTATAACTGTGAAAAACAATAGAATACTCGATTCGATATCCATCCAAATTGATTAGTTGATGCCATGTTACACCGTTTATGACAAATAGTTCCATACTCATTCAGTTGCATGTTTGTCGCATTGATAGGGTTATTCTATACATTGTTTTCGTGGCATCAAACGTTGAATAGATATTAACCACTTGAATGCGTCAATACATCGTTGTTAATTGATATGACGGCAAACACGCAATAATATTCGCGATAGTTTATTATAACTGAAGTAAAATAGTGGACCGGTCCGGTCCAGTGACAGCTGGTCCGGACCTGACCGCGGCGGTCCACCCCTGGACCGCGGACCGGACCGGTCCAAAGCGGTCCGGTCCGCATCACTAATTCCAATGTATACTTTCATAACTGATCCATTTAGTATAGAATGGGTTAAAGGCACTCAATCCTATCAGATGGTCCCCATATCATAAAGATACAACAACATCATTTGTTCAAAATACACTTTAGTTATCAGAATCAATTAATTGCAACAAAATAATGCTAACCACTGTCATCTATGATATCAAATTATCCCAAAACTTTCTATTTATCAACGTTTTGTTCAACGAATTATGGCCGTATCATCACTTGAGTATCACGAAATTTGGCCATATTACCACTTAATCTTAGAGTTATCCATCTTCATCCGCCATTTTGTCCGAGACCGTCTGTTTGACGACATTTTTTCTGGGCCACATTAATTGCACATCTCGAGAAATAACAAACTTTAAAAATCTATATCTGATCACTCTGAGCTTTGATGGGTGGTTTCCTCAACTCGAATCAAATATGTTTTACAAAGAAAGTCAAAGAAATAGTAATTTAGGAGCGTTAATTTGGAAAATTCATCTTTAATTGGCATATGGTATTGTAACTCTTTCTTCAATCTCAGGCGACAATGATCGGCCACATTTTGGTTGGTGGGTCGGACGAACATACCAGCCGATGTATTACTGGGGCGGAGCTTCACCCGGTTCTGGAAAATGTGCATGTGGCCTGACGGAAGGTGGTTGTGACAGCAACAGCAAGACGTGTCACTGTGATGCAATGTCACCACAATGGAAAGCTGACGAGGGTTACCTAGAGCACAAGGATTATCTGCCTGTATTGGAGTTACACTTCGGCGATACTGGATCTAGCAGTGATAACAAACAAGGAAGACATACCCTCGGTGACTTGACATGCACTGGCGATAGTGAGTTGAAAATTCTTGAATTTGAAATTTTGTATCTAACATTTATTCACAATACCTACATACAAACACATATAAAGGTAACACAGGCAAGCCTTGAAATAGCATGTCTGTCATTTGCAGAATGAGGTCCCCAGAGGGTGAATTTAGTGATGCTACCCCGCATATTGGGCTAGCATCACCAAATTCACCCTCTGGGGACCTCACTCTGCTTACACCTCAGCAGAATGAGGTTCCCAGAGGGTGAATTTGGTGATGCTAGTCCGCTATGCGGGGTAGCATCACTAAATTCACCCTCTGGGAACCTCATTCTGCAAATGACAGACACGCTATTTCAAGGCTTGAACACAGGTCCCTGGGAAATTTTTCTTCAATACCTAGAGTACAGAGTACCGTAGTATATTATAGCGCTCTCAGAACTGTTTACTTTCCCAATTTCAGCGTGAGTCTCCCGATTTTGTGTCATTTCTCCTGTGCTCCCGATCGGGAAACGAAATCTCCTGATTTAAAAGATGAAACCAAAAATTAGCCGACGGCTGTAGCAAGCAATAAGAAGCCATGTTGGTTTCTGCTCATCCCGACCGACTGCTTTTAAACTGTCGACTCAAATTATTATATTGCCGATTTAAACTTTTTGTATGTTTTTTGTATCTGAAAAGTTCCGTTTCCGTCTTTGCAGTAATCCGTGTTTTGTATACGCAATAACAGAATGCGAATCGAGCGGACCTCAATCAATTATGTCAATACGAACTCTCTTAAATTCACTGATGTTACCTGACTGATGTTACTGAATATATTTGGCGACAAATTATCCGAGAGCCCCATTTTAAAGTGTGCAAATATATAGTTTTAATCGTTGTATTGCTGTGTTCTAAATAAAACGTGAATCATAATCGGAAAAAAGTTATTTTATTCCCAATGATTCAGTGAATTGGAGACACTCGGTCACAGTCGGTGTCAAGACCATTAATTATGACATATTGCAAACCAAATGCAACAATATGACATTTAAATGAAAAATATTAAGTTATTTTATTTCCAATTCTGAAAGTAAACAGGTCTGAGCGCTCTTGCTATTGAGGAAACAAATTTCCAGGGACCAGGCCTGAGTTTAGTGTGCCTGTGATTTGCAGAATGAGGTCACCAGAGGGTGAATTTAGTGACGCTATCCTGCAGAGCTGGTTTAGCATCACCAAATTCACCCTCTGGGGATCTCATTCTGCATGGCTCATAATGCTATGGGAGACATAGACTCAGATTGCAGTTCCCAAATGGTGAATATTGTGATATACATCCATTGGGAACTTCGATTATGCAATGTGTCATCTGCCAATTTGGGGATATAGAGAAACTAAACTAAAAAAATTTGATAATAAAGAAACTTTCCAGAGAGGATGAGGTATAAGCAGAATGAGGTCTCCAGAGGTGAATTTAGTGATGCTAGCCCACTAGTGTCACTAAATTCACCCTCTGGGGACCTCATTCTTCAAATGACAGGCACACTAAACACAGGCTTGCCAGGGACCTGTGAAATTATACCCCCACTTTTTGCAGAAAAATTGTGGGATACTGGATTGACTTTGTCTATCTGTATGTCTGTTCGTCCATCCATCTGCACAGCAAAAATATCAGTCATGGGTTATCGCGGATCTGAAGGATATTTGGTTCAGATGGTTAGCATTGGGAGTATTTCCAAAAATAAAAACAAAAAATTACAATGACATTGTTCACGTTTTCCATTCAAGAGTTATTCTTCATTGCTCATCTGGAATTAGTGGTTAGAAGTCTGTCTGTCTGCCCAGATATCTCAGCTCTGAACAAGCCTTGAAATAGTGTGTCTGTCATTTGCAGAATGAGGTCCCCAGAGGGTGAATATAGTGATGCAACCCTGCATAGCGGGCTAGCATCACCAAATTCACCCTCTGGAAACCTCATTTTGCTGAGGTGTAAGCAGAATGAGGTCCCTAGAGGGTGAATTTGGTGATGCTAGCCCGCTATGTGGGGTAGCATCACTAAATTCACCCTCTGGGGAGCTCATTCTGCAAATGACAGACACACTATTTCAAGGCTTGAGCCATTGATCTTCATCCATCATGTTTCCATCCTTTGTTTATCTGGGTTTTTATGTCCATCCAATCAGATATCTCAGCCATGGTTCATCGGATCTCAATGAATATGAGTATTTAGTTTTGGGCATGCTTTCAAAAGAGTAGATGCCCATGCAATGACGTTGTTTGCGTATCAATCTAGAATTATTATTTTTTCATAGAATTAATGGTTTTTTATCCATCTGAGCATCACAGCCATTGTTTGTTAGTGTTGAAATGATTAGTCGACATCGACAAATTGTTCACCAAAAGTCGACTCCAGAATCCCCAGTCGATTAGTTGCATTAAATTGAGCAGCCACTATATTTTGGAATGATGGTACAATACAACATCAACGACGACATATCAACAACGATGTTCACAATTTCCCTTTTTAGAGTTATTTATCCTTTGTTTAGTTTAAATTTGGGTTCCGTCCTGCCCAATATGTTTCAATGTGGCACCATGAGGGTATGCCAGCCCACGAGGGACAATATCTTGCAAGCCTGGAAATTGTGTGTCTGACATTTTCAGAATGAGGTCCCCAGAGGGTGAATTTAGTGATGCTACCCTGCACAGTGGGCTAGCATCACCAAATTCTCCCTGAGGGGACCTCATTCTGCTTAGACCTCATCTTCTGGGAAGTATCTATAGTCTCAAATTAGCATTGTTTTTACTTACTTTCAGTTCCCTTCTGTTCAGTTTCTATATCTCCCAGTTTGCACAAGTTAAAATGCATAATCGAGGTAACTACCTGGTAATGGGTCAACATCACCAACTTCAACTGGAGAACTTCAATCTGATCCTATAGCAGTTGATGTCTTAGCAGAATGAGGTTCCGAGAAGGTGACTTTTGTGATGCTAGCCCACCATGCGGGATACCGTTGCTAAATTTACCCTCTGGGGACCTCATAAATGTCAGGCACACTATTTCCAGACTTATTTTCTTGTTTCCGGAGTTGATGTTGCCGCTTGACATATTTAATGCAAAAATATTTCACATTTGACAAGAAATATTTCAATTCGCAAAAGTTTTGGCAAGCGAGTTCTCATTCTCACATTAAAGTAGAAAATTACTATTTGGAAATTTGTTGCTTAAAGTGATGTTAAACACTCCGGTAGGATGATCAAATAGAAATTGAGAATAATCTTGCTCAAAGTAGTTATGTGTTATGAATATTAATCCAAATTGACAACACACACCATCATTCTTATATATCAATTAAATGCAATGACTCTGGATGGCGAAATAATTTGTTTTAGTTTATATCTGATATTTATGTCCCGAATCAAGATGTAAATATTTACAATTGAGCGCAGTTCAGACGATGTTATCTATGGAGTGGAATGGTCGATTTCTTCAAAACTTTCGCCGATTTTAGTAGAATACTACATTCCTCCATTTGGCATAGTGCCAGAATACTAATTTATCAATTTCACGAACCCGAACAATCATTAAAACCATTTTAATTGGCTGCATTTATGTCACGAATGTGCCCCATACCAGTTTTCTGGTAGTGGCTTATGGAGGTTATAATTTAACACATCTATTAAAGACATATTATGGACTTGTTCGGGTGCGTGAAACTGATAAATTAGTACTCAGGTGCTTTGCCAACTGGGGGAATGTTGCATTTTACTAACATCGCCCAACTTAAAGAAATCCATAGAAAACACCGTCTGAACTATGCTCAATTGTAAATATTTACATCTCGATTCGGGACGCAACAATCAGCGATAAACTAATGGAAATGTTTTTGCCATCGATAATCATTGCATTTAATAAATATATAAGACTGACCGGGTGTATTGTAAATTTGGGTTAATATTCATAAAAATAACTACTTTGAGCAATATTATTCTCCATTCTATTTTATCACCCAACCGGAGTGTTTCACATCACTTTAATAATTAGTTAATCTGATTGCATGTCAGAGAGGTCGGCAATTGAGTATGATTATGATTTTATCACAACTAATCGCCTTTCTTTAGGTGTGTTTGTAAGTTGTTGTAGACCTTATATTGACAACATATAGGACAACAAGTATTAACCCTTCCATGACTTTAGCTTCCCGAAATTTGTCCAAAAACCCTGTGCCAACTCATTCTCTTATATATGTGAGTCTCCCATAGGGAGCCTCGCATATATAATAGAATACATTGGCCTAACAATATTTATCTCAACCTTGTAAGCCATTGCATTCTCTTATATATGCAAGGTTCCCTATGGGAGACTCCCATATATGCGAGAATGTACTGGCACATGACCTTTAATGCTGCAGCAGCGCAGCTCCCGCCATAAAAGGGTTAAAAATTATGGACAGGAGTCTTCAGTTCATATTTATTATTTTATACCCACGCCGCGCAACTATTTCAAATTTGTTATTTAAAAAGTAATCCATCTTTAAATTCTTACAAGTGGTCATTGTCAACTGTTAGAATCAATGTTCCCTAGACCCACCCACCCCCGCGTCCAAATTTGTTTCCGTTTTCGGCAGTTTTTTCGTCATTTTTTGACACCCACCCCCCCTTTTAACACTAAAACAGATTTGCAGGGGGAAATTCACTGTAAACAGCTGTATATGAATTTCTGTGCATACTATTTGTCATGGATATTAACATTGACATGTAAATAGGAACGAGTCATTTTGGGGTCATTCGGCCAAAAAAACATGGCTGCCAGTGGCCATCTTGGATTTCAAAATTTGCAACAAAATACAACACGATAACTGCCTGCAGTCAGTTTAGCAGTTAGAATTACATTATTTCTCTTATTCTAAGGTGTTTTAAGCCAAACTCATTGCAAAAACAGTCAAAAAACTTGCAGGAAATTTTTTTTTGAGTTGCGGAAAAAATTGCTTGTTGGTCCCATCGATCACCCACCCACCCCGGCATACGTGCCCGGATAAAATCCCCCCGTATGAGGCAGAATTAGATGAAGGCAGTGCCTGACAATGCACCACATGTTAATCAATGGGCTAGCTATTGGGCTCCACTTTTATTTGAACATTATCTTCCATTTCTTTCCAGATATGTTTGATAACGTGGTGACCTTCAGAAAATCCGATGGTACCATAAAGCTGCCAACATTCCAAGCTGAAAGCTCTGGAGACATCTGGTTCCAGTTTAAGACCACTGCCCGTGATGGGGTTTTCATGCAGAACACAGAATATGTCTCACTAAAAACCACCAGTTCATCGGACTTCATAGAAGTCAGAATATCAAGTAAGTTAGGCCATTTAAAGGTATTCAATCCAATTCAATGGTCCCCATATCATCAATTCCAACAACAACATTTTTTGAAATGCTGCTTTAGTTATCAGAATCGATTAATTGCCCAAAAATAATGCTAACCACTGTCAACTCTAGTATAAAATTGTCCAAAACATGTTTATCAACATGCTGTTCATCGAAATAAGGCCATATTATCACTTGATTATCACAAAATTTAGCCGTATTACCACTTGATTTTAGAGTTATCCAACTTCATCCACAATTTGGTTCATGACCGTCTGCTCGTCGACGTTTTACTGGGCAACTGAAAAGTATCGGTGATGAAAAATAATAGATTTCAAATATCGATATCTGATCACTCTAAGCTTTGATGGGTGGGTTCCTCGACTCGAATCAAATATTTTTTACCCCCGAAGCCAAGGAAATAGTAATTTGCGAGCATTAATTTGGATTATGCATCCTTAATTAAAATAGTGTGTTTCTCAGGGAAAGTCCTCAAGCATATCTATGACCTGATTAATCGACTCCTTAACCACAGCAGAATTATGGGTAACTTTTCAGGATTTAGTCGGAAATTCTGCTGTGGTTAAGGAGTCGATTATTTAGGGCATTACTGTAATTATGACCTGCCATAAATAAGTAAATAAATATATAAATGCTACTCATCCCTATGCATATGACAGAATTTCTAAATTACATTTCCAAAAGAGCCACCGGTCAAATAAAGCTACCTTATTCGAGGTACATGTGGCCTAGCTGCCTTTTATTCAATATTTTTCTTGATGGTGATTGTTTTACAGCATTCTTGAATTTCTCAGACGTACCTATTATGAAGGACTTTAATGTGTCATTAATTTAGAAACATTATGAATGCATGAGAGCATCCCTCAACATTTTATGAATATAAAAGGATGCAGCAAAACTTTTCTGTATTATGATTGCGCACTATCAAGTCTGATTATAGTGTGCCTGTCATTTGCAGAATGAGGTCCCCAGAGGGTGAATTTAGTGACACTATCCAGCATAGTGGGCAAGCGTCACCAAATTCACCTTCTGGGAACCTCATTCTGCATGTCCTCATCTGCTATGAGAGACATAGACTCAGATTGAAGTTCCCAAATGGTGAATATTGTGATGTACACACATTGGGAACCTTGACTATGCAATGTGTCGTATGTGAATTTGGGGATATAGAGCAACTAAATTAAAAAGAAATAGAATCTATGTGAAGAAGTTTCTATAGAAATTTTATCATAAAGAAACTTTAAAGAGAAGAGAAGGCCTAAGCAGAATGAGGTCCCCAGAGGGTGAATTTAGTGATGCTAGCCCGCTATGTGGAATAGCGTCACTAAATTCACCCTCTGGGGACGTCATTCTGCAATTGACAGGCACGCTAAACTCAGGCTTGCACAGAATCCTCATTGATTAGACAAAAATTATAACTTAGGCACTTTGGAAATTTATTGGGCAATGGAAGAAGAACTTGCTAAAGTTTCACTATGATCTTTATTATTTGCAACTCAATGACAATATAACATTCTAATAGGCTCCTGCGAATTGGATATTTTGATCAAATCGAATATCGAATCGAATCGATGAAATCACGGCCGTCACGACGATTAATATATAACCACTAAACGGATTATCGAAACTAAAATCAAGCGAAATTTGCACGTACATGCAAAATTGCAAATCGGCATTCGGAAACACCCATTGTTATAAACTTGAAACAATGACACCATCTTGCATTCATCGCACGTGTAAATTCCTGCACTGCCTGCAGCTTTACCATGTTTAAAATAAACATGATTAACGACGACATATCGTCAAGTGTCGAGGAAATCTCCGAAACTGAAAGTCAACTTCAAAAGAAAACACCGCCCACGTCCACTTTTCGACGCCAGGAACATGTGTTGTTTACATTCTCAGCAATTTTATATAACACGAATCTGAGACAGATATTCGGCGGATCACGCTAGCGGTTGCTCAGTCTCATAGCCATTATAATTTACACGGTCGTCGGTCCATCGGTGATCTCCGAGCTTTTGGCTACCATGTTCAAAGCTAGAATTCAGACGTATTTAGACGTCCTATATGGCTAATTACTGGCTATACATATATTTAATAGCATATGAACATCGGCGATGTACAATAAGAATTATAAGGTGCATATATTCATACTTTTCGGGTATAAATGGCACAGAAACAGCTAAGATCGACGTGTGTACTTGTCAGTCAACAGCCTACAATTCCGTCAGTGTATATTCAAAATTTCGAGTTGGGAATTTGAATCGAAATTGACTTTCGAATCAAATATCGAATTGAATATCGAATATTCACAGGACCCTACATTCTAAGCATATATAACCCTTTTTGTACTAAATACTCATTGAGGAGTAGTTCCCTTAGGAAATGTTCAGATAATAAGTTCAACAAACGACCACCTTAACATTTCCCACCAATGAATATGAATTTTTCTGCACTTGTTAATTATTGTTGTTAATATATTTCACATTAGGGGTTTGTGCATTTACTAAACTTATTATCTGAACATATCCCACCAATGTATAGTAATTCTTCTGCACTTGTATCATTTTTTGTCTGTCTGTCGTCTGCTCATTTCCCCAGAACACCCCTCCAAATGAATAGTAGACCATTCCAATATATACTTTTATAACTGGGTGGGAGAATCCATTTAGTAAAAAAAAGTGTTGATACACATAACATTTTGAAATGTTTCTTGCAGATGGTGACAGCATTCAATTCAGGTTTAATGTGGGAAATGGACTCCAGGTGTTAGAATTCGCATCGCCGTCTGCTCTCAACAATGATGAATGGCATACTGTTCATGTTGAAAGAAACAGGAAACAGGCGTGGCTTCGTGTCGACAATTACCCACCACGATACGTCATGGAAGCACAAGACGAGATGACCAGAATTTTGGAACTGACTACACCTTTAATTGTTGGTATGGAATCTCACAAAGTCTAGTTTGAGCTATTTCGATGGGCTGGCATCCTTCATCCATGCGTGTGTGTATGTGTGTCCATTAACAATTTCCTTTAGCTCACCCTACAGGTCACATCACTCATCCGATCACCACCAATCTTCCCTCTAGATGGGAGCCAACGAATATTTCCGAAATTCGTTAAAAAACACTGCCTCCAGCAGCCATTGACACACCCTGCAACCCGCATTTATTAGCTCAACTTGACAAATTCAGGTTTGAGCTGTAGGCATTGGTTGGCTTCTGTCTGTCCATGTGTATAGCAGTCCATGCATCTGCCAGTTAACAATTTCCTGTAGCACATCCTACAGGTTAAATCTTTCATCTGATCGTCACCAAACATCATGCATATGGATCTTCAGGGTGACCACTAGATGGGAGCCATCGATTTTTTCTGAAATTTGTTAGAACACACGGCTGCAGTCTGCATTTATTAGAGAATTGTTTTGAAAATTTACAAGCCATGTTTAGGATCACCTCTTTTTAGCTCAACTTCAAGTTTGAGCTGTTATCATCTGTCATCCTGGCTGGTTTGTCTTCCGTTGTCATCCGTGCATGTGTTATATTTGTTTGTTTGAAATTTTAAGGGTTTATCAGATTTGAGTGAGACCCTACCCTCAATGTTGCTGAATTGGTCATTGTCGCATGATTATTTGCAAAAACTGGTGCAGCATTAAAGATCTTGTGCCAGTGCATTCTCTTATATATGCAAGTCTCCCATAGGGAGCCTTGCATATATAAGATAATGCACTGGTTTACAAGGTCAAGGTACATATTGTTAGGCCAATGCATTCTATATATATGCTAGGCTTCCTATGAGAGACTCGCATATATAACAGAATTAATTGGCACAGGGTTTTCGCAAAACCTCAGGAAGTTCCAGTCATGGAAGGGTTAAATGTTTAAACTTTCTGCATTCCTTATCACTCCATTATCTGTAATCCATGACATCCCATCTCCAAATTGTGCTACAGTGTCATTGACACTTTTGTTTAATTTCACGTGACCTGTAAATCTAAGATGGCTATCTATCTGTTGGAACTGGCGCACCGCCATATATTGGGATTATGGCCATTGTGGTCAGTCTCTTTGAAAAGCTGACGATAATGCTAACTGATGTATGTTGCTAGATGTGTCCATTATATTTCATTTCTACAACGACGCAGCATTCCCAACATGACGTAATAATCCATTTCCAAATATGGAGTGCATTCCTGGCGTAGTAAATGTTTGTGAGAATTGTAGTTTTTAGAAATAGTTATATATACAACAAGATGTGAAAGAATAATCAGTCACGAATATTTTTGACTGATAAAAACTCGGAAGATGTTGTCTCCTATATTGCAATGAGTAAATGAGTTATGGATATATATCGCCTGTATTCAATTTTCCAACAATAGTTGAGTTTGACAATGCATGGGAAACTTGTCAACAAATCATTGACCTCTGATCTATGAATTTATCTGTTATGCCATATACCAATGAAATCATTTGCGTGCTTCGCCACTCTCCAATGAAATGGAAGGAATCCCATCAATTCAGTAACTGATTATGAATGAGATAGCCAGAGACATAAATATTGTAAACTTTTCGTTGGCTTTTTAAAGAGACTGGGTAGTGGTAGACTGGAAGAGGACAGTGTCATAGATGACAGATAAAATCTATGTTACAGTCAGGGTTGAAAACAACCGAGAATTCATCATGGTAGTGTGGTCAGTTGGCAAAAATCCAGCTTATTCCCTAGGATTTTTGCATCTGTCCTGACCAAATCTTCTCAAAAACAGCCGTGATGTATTCCCAAATCATCAGATTGAACGTACTTTATGGTTTATTAGTTCAAAAAATGCGACAGGTACAAGCCTGAGTTTAGTCTGCCTGTCATTTGCAAAATGAGGTCCCCAGAGGGTGAAATTAGTGATGCTATCCCGCACAGCCAGCTATCATCACAAAATTCACCCTCTGGGGACCCCATTCTGCATGACCTCATCTGCTATGGGAGGCAGACTCAGATTGAAGTTCCCAAAATGGTGAATATTGTGATGTACATGCACCCATTGGGAACCTCGATTATGCAATGTGTCATCTGCCAATTTGAGGATATAGAGAAACTAAAAAAGAAATAGAATCTATGTGAAGAAGTTTCTATAGAAATTTGATAATAAAGATACTTTCCAGAGAAGATGAGGCCTAAGCAGAAGACGTCCCCAGAGGGTGAATTTAGTTATGCTAGCCCACTATGTGGGATAGCGTCACTAAATTCACCCTCTGGGGACCTCATTCTGCAATTGACATGCACGCTAAACTCAGGCTTGGTGTTCAGGAAGGTCAGTCCATCAGAGTCAACTTTATTGACCATTTAGCAAATTTATTTTTAAGGTTTAGGCTGAATTACATGCAGTTTATCCACCATACCGGTATCTTTATACTTACGGCTGGATAAAATATTTTGTTGGAATAGAGTTTTAAAGGGATACTGTACTCAAATGTTGTTGATGGTTTCTATAGTCTCTGAGTCGTAGAATAAGGTAACCAGATTTCCTTTATTTGAAAGTCTGTTGAGTACAAGGTAATGTTATGGATGGCAAATTAGCAGGTAATGCGAAAATACAAATTGTCATTGTTCAGTAATTTGTGTACAGTTTTCAAGCAAATGTATTAAATATATGTTCTATTATATGTATACTAGTCCCATATACTCATTGAAATGATTGTATATAGTCAACAGTCAGTCAGTGGTTTGAGTTTATGCCCTGTATCAATATAATTGTTTACATGATCATGTACGTGTTCCACGCAGCCCAATTCACTATCCGTGAATTAGTTTGATTACGTCTTGCTCACGGAAATTCGTAATTTATTTTATGGCTCCAGCCATAAATTAAATTTATATCAAATTATTAACTTTGATTTTAAGATAACCTATTAACCTGATCGTTTACAGAATACATCTTTGTCTCAAATTACTTATTTTTCTACTTAATATTGATATTAGATCATTGTTATTACTGGGAATTTATTGAAAATAGCATACAGTACCCCTTTAAAAATTCCTACAAACTCAATAGTCGATGAATACTGGCTTGCTTCTAACAAAAAAGTATATAAGGTTTTGTTTGCTTCCACACTATGAAATATAATATACATTTTAGAAAGTGTTTTTTTTTGTAATCTGCAATACAATTAACTTGTTTCTATTATAGGTGCAACTGTTGATTATCGGGATGGTTTTGTTGGATGCATGCGTGCTTTGAGAATTAATGGCAAATTGATGGATCTCCGTGGTATGGTACACAGAGGGGAATACGTATATGGTGTCAATGAAGGTTCGTCATTATTTGTCATTATTTTTTGCTTATATATAATGGTTTATTTCAGCCTTCAAGTTTGCCCATAATATAAGTTACAGTGCGAATTGTTGCCGGATACGGTGTCATATGAGGCGAAGTGAGATTAATACTGGGCGAGGCGTGAACCGAGCCCGATATTAATCTCACTGAGCCTCATATGTCACCTTAGACGGCAACTAAGAGTCCTGTAATGAATTCTAGTAAGTTAAATGTGTCGTCCATGGCCATTAACTTATATGTAACGTTAGTGACGCGTCATGGGCATTGAATGTCAACAAATTGAGTTAACGGCTAATCACCAGAAGGAGGACAACAAATTGTGTTTGATAGTTAATTTATGAGTCTTCAGAATTCCTCAAATATATCATGTGCAGGTTTTAGTACATAGTACTATGTCATTAAATTCGCACAAAATGATTTCCGACATCTCTCTTTTCTTGGCGCCTAAACACACCGAAATTATCCCTGAGGCGACAGAGTTCCAAGAAATATAAGATGGCACCTATCGACCACATATGAATCCATATACCCCCTGGGGCTTTCAATATGGGGTCGTGTCAATCAAGGTGAACCTGATATGCCCTCGATCATCTCCATATTACGCCTGCATAATAATGATTGATACATGTAAATGACACAAAGGATACAAGCCTTGAAATAGTGTGTCTGTCATTTGCAGAATGAGGTCCCCAGAGGGTGAATTTAGTGATGCTACCCCGCACAGCGGGCTAGCATCACAAATTCACCCTCTGGGGACCTCATTCTGCTGAGGTGTAAGCAGAATGAGGTCCCCAGAGGGTGAATTTGGTGATGCTAGCCCGCTACGCGGGGTAGCTTCACAAAATTCACCCTCTGGGGACCTCATTCTGCAAATGACAGACACACTATTTCAAGGCTTGTATAAAAATGATTCATACAAGGTCCCATTAAGCCATGTCCTGGTACATAGCAACGTCTCACTTATGAATGTTCAGTCCCTTGAATTTATCAGGGCTTAGAATATGTTAACTAGTTTGGTTTCTGAAGATAACCAGGGTTCCTGCTTGGCAAGTTAAATTTATTTTAGATTTCCATAAAGCCAGCTTCTGAGTTGCCATTTATTTTGCTAATTCTGTTTTCCCACAACAGGTTGCATCGGCAAATGTGACAACCAACCATGCTTTAATGGTGGCACCTGCAAGGAAACGTATTCTTCATATACATGTGACTGTGCTTATACTCCATTCCGAGGCTGGATGTGTGGTCGTGGTAAGTATTAGGGATTATAGGGCCAAGTCTGAGTTCAGTGTGCCTGTCATTTGCAGAATGAGGTCCCCAGAGGGTGAATTTAGTGATGCTATCCAACACAGTGGGCTAGCATCACCAAATTCACCCTCTTGGGACCTCATTCTGCATGGCCTCATCTGCTATGGGAGACATAGACTCAGATTGATGTTCCCAGATGGTGAATATTGTAATGTACACCCACAGGGAACCTCGATTGTGCGATGTGTTGTCGGCCCATTTTTGGGATATAGAGAAACAAAACTAAAAAAGAAATGGATTCTACCCTTACATTTTCTAAGTGTACACTTTCATTGTAAGTGTAGTTCAGGTATACACTTATAGTACACTTGTAGCTTTTCTTTTTTTAATTCAGTACACTTGTACCACACTCACTTTTTCGAAATGTGCACTTATTTTGTAAGTGTTGTAATAAGTGTACACTTGCTCTACACTTTTGAGACTTTGAAAATCTTTGGGCATGCTGCCGACACTTACAGCTACACTTATGGTACTTTGAAAAGTTCTATCTACACTTATGGCACACTTATGATACTTTTACTTTTAAAATGTTTGGGAACACTGCCCAGGTACACTTATGGAACTTTGGACAAATTTTTCAACACTTATACCACACTTATCAAACTTTGATATGGATATGTTCAGGAATACTGCTCACAGCCTCGCACGTTTTTGTACTATGTATGCCGTCTTATATTAAATATGAACTTTTTCAATTTTGAAATTATTTTGTTTTTCTGTTATTTATATTCTGATAGTAATAAATTTTATGAATCTTTTGTGCTAAAATAAAGATATATGAGTATGTATATCTACAATTTATTAACTGAAAAATGTTTGTCATAGAAACGATGAAAATTGGTCGCTATCACGTATATTGAAATTGGCGTATATGAAAGCTTCAATGATTGTGTTTCCAAAGACACCTGCAGTCACAAATGGCCATTTCGATTATAGAAATTTGTATGATAGTAGTTTGACGGCGCAGATCAGAAAGTATAATAAAAATAATTTCTAAACCCGTAATTTTGAGGTGGAATACTCTAATATATAATAATTGAACTCCAAACACAGGTCTCCAGAATTTTTTTTACCCCACCCCAATTTTTGTTCTGGGGATCTGTGGCTCCGTATGGTAAGGTCGGTCGATTTCGGAATTGATCGGGGCCCGTCGAGAAAAAGACGAGCAAAAAAAAAAAAAAACACTGAACAAAACCAAACTATATAACCCGGGGACTCTTTTCATATTCACTGTAATTAAATCATAAAATGATGGGGCAAAGGAATTCAAGTAATGGTCATTTATAGATATTTTAGTAAACGACGATGCCAAACGCCGTTGATATGTCGCCGATCAACGCTCGCATGCAGCAGTTGATTTATCATATAGATTGTTATCAAAACTCGTAGGGACGAGCGTATGGCCGGGATTTAACCGGATTACATTTGATATAATTTATCCACCCCTTGTCTTATTTGAGATCTCTATCACCACTCAATAAGAAAAGGTGACATTCAAACAGTAAAGTTTCATTTTTGTCGGACAAGCCGACAAGGACCGGGATACGAAAGAGTGAATTTATTATCGTCGCGCTCTCCGTTGCCCGACAGCATGATGGTTAATTAATCCCAACAAGCGGAAATAATTTTGGATTACCGGATAGGGTTATGTTTATTCTATATATCTCTGAGTATTTAGAGTAAAATTCCCAAATAGAATTATTTTTATCAGGTTTTTTTATGGCAAAACTTCGATAATTAGCATAATTTCGTGATTTTTCAACTATTTTGTCGCATAAAATAAATAAAATAACGATGAACAGTTACAAATTGTTTTTAACATTCTCGGAGAAGTATATGTACCTGCTATCTGTTTTAAATTTAACGCAAAAACTATCAAAAATAACAAAGTTTAACTCTATATACTCGTGATTATCGACCCACTATAAATCTCCCAAAGTAAGTACATGCAGCTTTCTGCCCACGTGTTCGTGTGCAGGGAATTTATATCACATGATGCATCATTCTCGCTTTGCATAAACATTGTCCTCTTGATGTCATCATTTTATTGGGAAATCCCTGTCTAAATCAGGTCATAGCCTAGAACTGAGCATACGATTGGCTAAAAGCTAATACGTGACTATATGTGCATGCGCAGACCACATTCCGGTCAAGATATCAAATTTAAATTTCGTCTGCATTTTATTTGACAACAACTTTCATTTTACGAAAATGATGGCGAGAAAAGCCAAAACAATTCAACAATTTGGCAAAAAGAAGAAAGGAACTAATTTAACACACTAGAGATAGAACAGGTGGTAGGAGGCTGAATTAGGCAAATAATCACACAAATAGGCGAAGTTTGTTCCCAATTCCACCGGTGATCCTACAAATTAGTACAATGACACGATGACATTGAGAAATTAAATGTCAACAGTTAAGTGGAAGTCACACTGGACGCACACAGATTATAACTGATGGAAACGTGCGCTAAATTCAGATACAACTTACATTTATTTACAAGTGATAATTCTCAATCGGAGAGTGATGGCTGTCGTCTAGCTGATTCAGTGATTGATCTCTCACATGTTTCATTGTTGGCAAGACTCGCCAAGAGGACTGATCACGGATTCAATTTCAATCATCTTGACGTCTTGTCCAAATGCTTGTGCTACCGGACAAAACTAATTTTGGTGGAGGGATAGACTGGGCACATAGAGAGCACATTGGAATTTGGATCTCGGAGACAATGTGACATCAGAAGAAGAAAAAAGTGACTCACTGACTGCTTTTTGGCAACAAAAAAACTGGAATCAGTCATGCCAATGTTTGCAAATTTCTCTCACTCTCAGTGCTATTAAACATCCCACAGCAGCTTCACTGATGTCATGATAAAAAAAACTGCATGTTCAGAGAATATCCAAAAAGTTGAACACTTTACAATACAACTTTTTACTTATTTATTACAAGAACTTACTGAGTTACTGTGAGGGTGACACTAGCCTAATTGATCAACATGTAGACATTACTAGACAACAAAGCTGCAAACACAGTTATAACTTATAGTGCATGCTTTAAATGGGACATGGTACTGACTATGACATGGACACCATGACATAAGTGGAGTAAAGACTAACTTCAGCTCATTCAAACTTCGCATATCAGCACCAGATTTATGAAATATATTTATTGAGCCAAGGAACCTAATCTATAGATGATTTATATATTAAAACATTATTAATATAATATAATAAAGTATTTTATCAGTCTAAATCATTGTGAATGTGATTCCCTTGATTAATGCATTGCCATCATTGATAGTGAAATTTAATATGTGCATGCCCATCTATGATCTACACTTATTTTACTAATACTATACACTTATATAATACACTTGCATCACTCACCATTGTACACTTACAACCCCATTCAGAACTTACACTTATAAAACACTTGCAATTATTATACACTTATATTACACTTGCCAACATACTTATACCACACTTTAGAATCATACTCTTATATGACACTTACCACCTCATTTACATAGTTGGAACATACACTTACTGTACACTTATGTTACACTTGCACTACACTTACTGCCACTGTTGGACTTGTACACTTGGTTGTAAGTGCACACTTAGAGGAAAAGTTTTCCTACACTTATTTTACACTTATAACACACTTGGGAAATGTAAGGGTAATCTATTTTAAGAAGTTTCTACAGAAATTTGATAATAAAGAAACTTTCCAGAGATGAGGCCTCAGCAGAATGAGGTCCCCAGAGGAGGAATTTAGTGATGCCATCACTAAATTCACCCTCTGTCCGGACCTCATGCTGCAAATGACAGGCACCTTATTCTCAGGTCTGTATAGGGCCCTGCGAATCGATTCAATGCGATTCGGAATCATTCATCTAATTCGATTCGATTCGAAATCGGCTGTCCTGATTCAAATTGTATGGAATCATTGGCACCAGTTGCATTCTCATTACTTCAATAGATCCCAATTGCTTTTTCTCAAAGGATCTACCCTTGCAAAAAGAAATCCGAGCTTTTTTAAAGAAGTTTGGAAATCCTAGGAATTATAGGATTTCCATGGTTTAAACCAAGCTTTTTGAATGAAAAATTTTCTCTTCAACAAAGTTTGGAAATCCTTGGTTGGAACCTTGGTAAAGCTTAGTAAAGCTTGGATCTAAGTTTTACCAAGCTTTACCAAGCTTTATCAAGGTTGTTACATAAAGTGAAACCTTGGAAAAGCTTGGAAATCCTTGACTCGGTGTTGACCAACCTTGGTAAAGCTAAGTTAAGCTTGGATCTAATATTTACTAAGCTTTTCTAAGCTTTACCAAGGTTCTTACATGAAGTTTGAAAAGCTTGGAAATCCTTGGAAAAGCTTGGTAAAGCTTAGTTGTAGGTCACATGACTGGGTCACATGACGTCACTGTTGTCTGTGGCAGCATTTTGAATTAACTGTTGCACTGAGTTTAAATCCATGCTTTATCACAACAATTTTCAGGTAAGTTATTGTTTGTGTGGCCATGATGTTTTCTATTTTACTCATAGAATATGGCTGTACATGTAGTGATATTTTTAGTTATGATATTATTTTAACAATTTTTGTTTTATCATTTCCAAGACTGACCTTAAGGACCACTATCTACCTTTTCATTCAAAAGGCTTGTCCCTATCATTATTTAATTATAGCTAATTTGTCTAATTTAACTGTTTTATCACACTCCAAATACCTCAGATCCATAAACATATACCTGTGAATATTATTCTATACATTTTACATGGTATAAGGTACCATTAATCTCAATCTAAATAGAATAACAAAATTCTGACTGAAAAGTGAACTTTGAATGAATAATATCATGAATGATTATATGGCATGGTTCATGACTGTTGTAAATTTCAAGAGATTGTATCATTAATGATGATGATATTGTCAAAGTTGAAGCCTTTGCAGTGTCATTAGAGATTTTCACCTTTTAAATACAAAACAATTGCAACCTTGGTAAAGCTTGGTAAAGCTGGGTTGCAACCTTGGCCAAGGTCAAGGTCGTTTACAACCTTGGTAAAGCTTGGTAAAGTTAGGTTGGAAAGCTTGGTAAAGCTTGGAAAAGCTAGGCTGGAACCTTGGTAAAGCTAGGCTGGAACCTTGGTAAAGCTTGGTAAAACTAGGCTGGAACCTTGGTAAAGCTAGGTAAATTTAAGCTAGGCTAGAACCTTGGTAAAGCTAGGCTGGAACCTTGGTAAAGCTTGGAAAAGCTTGGTAAAGCTAGGCTGGAACCTTGGTAAAGCTTGGTAAACCTTGGTAAAGCTAGATTGGAAACCTTGGTAAAGCTTGGTAAAGTTATTATTAAGATTTTGTAAAGCTTGGAAATCCTTAATAAGCTCGGTTTAATTTGCTGAGGTATTCCAAACTTGAAACGTTTCAATACCGCCCCAAGGATTTCCCAGCTTTTCCAAGGTCTCTGATCCTAGGATATCCTAGGAATTCCAAGGAATTTTCCTAACTTTTCCAAGATTTTATTCCTAGGATATCCTAGGAATTCCTTGGATATCCTAGGACATTCCGATACCAACGAAAAACAACGCATACAAATAACACAGGCCGTTGACTATATACCACCAAAGTATTGTAAGACTGGGTGTAACTGATCCAGCAAAATTTCATGAATACATTGAACTTCAGCTGCATGAATTTGATTGCTTACTGGTATCATTATTGCTTCTGATAACGTTTCATTAGTGTACAGCAGAGATGGTAGCAACATATATGCACTTAACCCTTTGAACCCTGACATCCTGAACGTTAAATGACCCCAACCCGAGGCGCCTGACGTTATATAGACTAGTGTTCCGACGACGTAACTCATAAAGCTCTTAATTGGGACGTATATACATGTATACATGCTCAACTATACGGCAATCTACTAAGCTAACTGAACAAGTGTGCGGTGAAATATGTCACAATGTATTTCAACGAGACAGTCTATTCCACGTTCAATATACACGTACATGTATATAGATATATTGCGGCTTCCTTTGGTCACGCTATATATTTATAACGAAATTCTTACACTTTGCCTACAATAGAAGGCATTTCTCAAAATGCACCTGTGTGCTTGCGCGAAGAAACAGACCCCCTGTTTCCAATTTGGCTGCTAAAATCAGACGTATGAACATGTGACTCATTCGCGCAAAGAATAGAAGCACTATTCTAGTTAATTTGGGCTTTGATCGCGAAATTTCTAACGAAATACTTCCCTTTTTCCGACGATAAAAAGCGGGGTTTTTTTTCTCGAAATAGGCCTCTGCGCATGCGTAAAGAAACAAACCCTCTGTCTTCAGTTTGTCGATCAAAGTCACATAGGTAAACATGTGACATGTGTGTGCAAAGTAGAAGTACAACTCTAGTTGATTTGTGCGTTTATTGAGCTGCAATTTCGTGTCAAATATCGTCTGATTTCCGGACCGGTATTCCGGACTCCCGGGATATAGGAATATAAGGATTGGACCGGTATTCCGGTCTCTCGGGTTCAAAGGGTTAATGGGTTAGATATGCATTTTATCTATTAATTAACCCTTTCAGTGCCAAGTCCGATTTTTGTATCAACCCATATTTCCTTGATCATTTTTCAAATTTATTGATTATAATAATGTGATACATTGATGGAAAGAGCTCTTGATCATTTTTCAAATTTAGTAATTAAGTTTTGAAAGTAATTGTAATAAATTAATTTTGATAAGTATTTGACTAGGGCCCTGTAAATCGGGCATTATCATTTTTGAATCGAATCGAGAATTAATTCAGCCAAATGATTCCGAATCTTAAAATGAGTCATTGTGCCAGGTGTATTGATTTTGTAATGGGAGCAACATGATAATCAAATTTATCGTATGATCATCTGCTAATTGATCAGGTGATATATCTTAAATACAAAAGGCACTCATGGCAGTGTGCACTATCGAACATTGTGACAAAACAGTAATGAGGATTAACACTAAAGAATCCTTTGTCTGTCATAAGGCTGAATGGTAGATGGTGCATAGTGATATATTGTCAAGTAACAATGGTGAGATTAAAGAAGTCGAGACACAGTATTTGAAGGTATGGACATAATTATATATAATGTAATAAAATTAAAATATTCATTAATTGTGAGACCAGAACATGAGGATTTACTTTCGCCAAGTTTTTTTAATTTGGCTAAATAAAATCAGAATTGGCCAAAAGATTTTTCGGCCCATCATGAACACTGATTGTCAGTATACAATGTAAATATTATTTATTAACCCTTTCAGTGCCAAGTCCGATTTTTGTATCAACCCATATTTCATTGATCATTTTTCAAATTTATTGATTATAATAATGTGATACATTGATGGAAAGAGCTCTATGGGTTGATACAAAAATCGGACTTGGCACTGAAAGGGTTAATAAATAATATTTACATTGTATACTGACAATCAGTGTTCATGATGGGCCGAAAAATCTTTTGGCCAATTCTGATTTTATTTAGCCAAATTAAAAAAACATGGCGAAAGTAAATCCTCATGTTCTGGTCTCACAATTAATGAATATTTCAATTTTATTACATTATATATAATTATGTCCATACCTTCAAATACTGTGTCTCGACTTCTTTAATCTCACCATTGTTACTTGACAATATATCACTATGCACCATCTACCATTCAGCCTTATGACAGACAAAGGATTCTTTAGTGTTAATCCTCATTACTATTTTGTCACAATGTTCGATAGTGCACACTGCCATGAGTGCCTTTTGTATTTAAGATATATCACCTGATCAATTAGCAGATGATCATACGATAAATTTGATTATCATGTTGCTCCCATTACAAAATCAATACACCTGGCACAATGACTCATTTTAAGATTCGATGTGTGATTCGGAATCATTTGGCTGAATTAATTCTCGATTCGATTCAAAAATGATAATGCCCGATTTACAGGGCCCTAGTCAAAATTAATTTATTACAATTACTTTCAAAACTTAATTACTACAATTTTTTTTCAATGTTATTAATCTCTTTTCAATTACATTAATGGTATTTCAAAATTATTGTATGTGGAAATTTTAAATTATTTGCTAAAAATGTTTTATTTTATACAGAGGTTGGTGCTAACATGCAAACTAATTTCATCATTAAATACGAATTTGATGACGAGCAGGGTTTCTCAGCAACCGATTTCCAGTATGCACGAGTTGGATTCTCCACCAAAAAGAAACAGGGAATTCTGTTCCAGATCAGCAATGAGCCAAACACTGAATACATATCGTGTGAGATAAACAACAATGGTGAGTATAAATAGACAAGACAGACACAGCATGTATCATAATCATTATCTTTTATCACATTAGTTGTGAATAAACGGTGGCCAAATTTTTCATTTTAGTGAATTGGCACAAAAAATTCAAATTTGGCCAAAATTTTGACAAATTAAAAAAACAAAAGAAGCCTATATAGCCAACGCTCACCTTTTAATTTGTATATTGGGTCTGTCAAAAAAACTGAAGTGCCTCTGGGTGACGGCATAGAAATTCTAGACTATCTCCAAATCTTGCTTGATCCATTCACTAGATAATTGTGACCCGCCATATCAAATCCAGTCGGAAGTCGGGATTTTTTTATCCTGTGCCAATGCATTCTCTTATATATGCGAGTCGACCACAGGTCGCCTCGCATATATAAGAGAATGCATTGGCTTAACAATTTTTTATCATGTTTTTTAAATAAATGTTTCTTACAATTTTTAGGACATAAAATAAAAAAACACCCATTACCCTGCAGGGAGCCCCACACATATATAGAAGCACATAGAAGAGTGTCGTCTGCTCATGTTTGTCTGGGGCTCTGTATGGGTGAAATTATAAAATTGTTAAAGAATACAAGAACAAATTATTAAAATTGTAAAAAATTGTTAGGCCAATGCATTCTCTTATATATGCGAGGCGACCTATGGTCGACTCGCATATATAAGAGAATGTATTGGCACAGGGTAAAAAAATCCTGACTTCCGACTGGATTTGATATGGCGGGTCACAATTGTCAACTAGCAGTTGATCGTTTATCCAAACGCAATTATGCATTTTTACTTGACAAACAATTGAGAATTAGCTGCTTACACCATTTCTTAATCAGGTGCAATAATTTAATGATTTATGATTTAAAAATGACATCACTCAACTATAAGCCAATGGGAACTCATTTACATGGATGTGATTCCAAGTGAATGTAATTTACTGTTTATATGCAGTGCTCACATGTTTGGTGCACATTCTGCTTGTTGACATATTTAAAATAGGTCGTTTTGAGAAGTTGTCATTCATTTTCGTGTTTCTATGATTGTTTTTTCATTATTCGCTTTTTTTCTTTTTTCTTTTTCGATTTGATACACCCTATTAACTTATATTAGGTTTTTCCAACTAATTAGCCAAAAGTTCTGCAAAATGGCAAAAATTTCATAAATGGCCGAATAAAATTTGGTCCATGAAAATTCCCAGTCAGAGCGAACCCTGCATGCGGTTGATGTAAGGATATATTTCACTAGAGCCAAAGACTAGTTCATATCATGAAATGTGGCTATACACCAGTTAGTAAGGAAAGGGATAAATCTTACTGTCGAAAGCACTGATAAGTCAACAATTGTTGATGTGTTATTCACAGGTGGTATCAAGGTATTCTTCGACGTTGGTAACTCTGAAAGATTTGAGGCTAACTCCCAGACATCACTGCCTGATCTGACAAATGGACAACAACACGAGGTGGTCGTCACAGTCGGAAGTACTAAAGATAATCCCAGAGCTTATATCAGGATCAAAGTAAGTCAACTGGGATGGATTAACCCTTTGGCGAGTAGAACGACATATATGTCGTCTATCGGTTGAGGAGTAGAACAACATATATGTCATTTCAGGAAGTGTTATTTTATGTAGACATAACTTCAATAAATCATATGAGTTATAACTGATTTGTATAGGACTTATTTTGATTAATATAATGTCCCGAATGTATAAGTGCAATTGATTATGATAACACATGTTAACAAAAAATTCACATAAATTAAAACGAATTATTGGACACTTTTGACCCGAACTTGTTAATAATTATTGCTATGACGTTTAATTTACTCATGACGTCATGTATATGACGTTACAGATACTCTCCAAAGGGTTAATCTGACAAGCTTATTGAAATAGAGTTTCTCCATGCACTGAAATGGTCCCATGGATACGAGCTCTTTCCATCAATGTATCACATTATTATAATCAATAAATTTGAAAAATGATCAAGGAAATATGGGTTGATACAAAAATCAGACTTGGCACTGAAAGGGTTAAATGTTGATGGGCTGTACTTCTTTTTCCACAGTATCCTTCATCCTTCACAGGGTCGGTCGCTATCGAAACCGACCTAATATCCATTTATAAACTACACGTCATGTCTGGTGACTCTGGTTTCAGATCACTCCTTTTGCCTGCAATCCATTAAATTTTGGGGTGCATTTTACAAATGTTATTATGTAACGGTGGACTTTTATCATTGAATCTTTACTAAATGTTGGTGCATGCGGCAGCTCGGCTGCCTTTAATTTTCGTCTCATTTTTGGCACATCTCCCGTTCCAGTCCTCCGACATAATCAGAACTATCTTCGTCCACCATTTGCGCTATCCCTGCAATAATTTTATAATTGCATACATATATATGTGGTTCACCTTTTTCTTTTCTTTTACAGCCCCAGTCTGATGTAAGGGCTTAAGTTCAACTGGGTAATACAAGCCCTATACTCACATAATTATGTCACTTTTGTTATTCTCTATATATTGTTAATCCTATTACCTCATCTAGTCAGTCTAATTTCAGGATTAGCCAATTACATGTATATCCTGTTATTTTGTGATTCATATATATGCAGGTTACATTTATTACGGTTAGACATTGGAGATTTTTCTTTTAAGGCTGTGCTACCTTTATACTGATATCTGTAGTTAATCAATCTGGATTATTTTCATTCACTTTCACTAAAATTGTAGAGGCCCTGCAAATAGGGCTGAAAATTTTGAGTGCTGCTCTCTTGGTTTGGGTGGGGACAGAACATCTTTGTCACTGATTATCATATTTTGATACAGCTCAGTCGCTGCCCATTTGACACTTTTTGGCCACCACCTTCATGACATAATATTGGTTTTGTCAATTTTGAGATATATATATATTTTTTGGTTTATTATTTATGATTAATAAACAGCTCTATTGAACTCATTTAGTCATTGAACGTAGTAAATCTGGGGAGCAGCCCTCATTACTATCTCGGGTTATGCAACATTGGGTTTATGGTAGGATCTGTAGAACATAAATGATAATATATTGCAGATATTTAACTAATTCATTGACAATGTTGTAGGTTGATGAATATCCACATAAGGACATGCCTCTGCCCACATCTGCGACCAGTGACACTGTCCTGAATGATCCAAAATATGTCTTCATCGGAAATAATGGTGAGATTTAATTACAATATTCACTACACACTTAAATCTGATCAGACGATCCCTATATCATCAAGTTACAACAAAACATTTCTTCAAACTACTCTTTAGTTATCAGAATTGATTAATTACAACAAAATAATGCTAATGACTGTCCACTATGGTATAAAATTTCACAAAACGTGCCGTTTATAACCGTGTTGTTCAAAAAAATATGAATATCACAAAATTTGGCCATATTATCACTTGATTTTAGAGTTATCCATATTCATCCCCAAATTTTTCTGAGACTGTCGCATTGACAAATTTGGTCCAGGCCACAAATAAGTACATATCTCGAGAAATAACAACTTTAAAAATTGATATCTGATAACTCTGAGCTTTGATGGGTGGGTTCCTCGACTCGAATAAAATATTTTTTTCCCCCCGATACCAAAGAAATAGTAATTTGAGAGCGTTAATTCTGATTATGCATCTTTAATTGCACATTTTATCCATCATTACTTTTACACCATATACATAGCGGGATACAAAATAAACACCTAGATTATCATAAGATTTTTGGGAAAACTGGGGCTGTGGAAAGATTCAATTTTTATGTGTACCCATACCATGTATGGTACACATAATGCCAACGTCCGGATCAACCATCCGCCATTCGTCTGTCTGTCCGTCCGTCTGTCGAGCCGTAGACACTTGCTATTCGATTAGATTACTCGGAATATTTGTTATCGAATCATGTCCAAATTTTATGCGCATGTTTATGATGACACACTCCTCACCTGTATAGTTTTTGGTATCATTCGGTTGATCAGTTAAGAAATTATTAACACTTTGCATCCACACATAGGCATGAGCTATCCGATGCTGTAACCTAAGTATTTTTTGTCCGATTGTGTTCATATTTGATATGTATATTTATAATGACACACCCCTCACCTGTATAGTTTTTAGTATCGATTGGTTGATCGGTTTAGAAAATAATTAACCCTGCACACAAATGCTATCTGATGCATCTAAGTCAAACAATTTTCTTCTGATCTGCCTCATATTTCTTACCTAGGTCTTTCTTATCGCATAATAAGCAAAAAAATAGCAATGATAATAAAAAAATCACAATATGTTATGTCTCATGTTACAATGCAATAAACAGATAAATTGAGTTGCTATGATGTTTATCTTCTTATTTTCCTTCGCTCCATATCAGCATGAAAGAAATTTATGCTTTCAATGTCTCATTTACTATCTTGACTTTTCCCAGATACTAACACGCCCAATAGAGGATTTGAGGGTTGTATATTCCGAATGCAGATTGATAACATTTATCCACTGAAGAGAGCTTTCCAAGAACCCAGACCATCTTACATGTCATTACTTGGTAAGATTATACACTCATGTAGATTATAAGATTATATATGCATATATGACAAAGTTGGTTCAAACTGACGAAAAATCCCGCCATTGGATCTGGGCGTAAATTCCTCTGTAGAAGAGTAAGGGGACAGTACTTTGTCGTAAACCAGTATTACACCTACATATATCATTAGCTGGTTTATTAACATCAAAGGACTATTCTGCTAATATCAGAAAGTTGAAAACCGCTGATACATTTCTATGAGTCTTTTTGATCACTGGAATCTGAAAGGAATGAGAAATTACGAATTGCTTTAACCCTTTCATGATGGGGTTCATGACGGGAGTTGTGCTAGTTCAGCATTAAAGATCCTGTGCCAGTGCACTCTCATATAAATGCGAGTCTCGCTTATATAAAAAATGCACTGTGTCAAGGTATATATTGTTAGGCCAATGTATTCTCTTATATATGCGAGACTCCCTATGGGAGACTCGCATATATAAGAGAATGCATTGGCACAGGGTTTTCACAAAATATCAGGAAGCTCCAGTGAAGTAAGGGTTAAGAAATATAATTTTCGTTGAATTTTTCTAAGGAAGCAAATGATAAAAAGGTCTTATTTTGCAGCGAAAACTTACTTTGGACCTTGTAATACTCAGGTTACAGGTGATTTTATGGAATGTTGATACCATTTATATTGCATTAATTATTTCAACAGGTGACATCAACGAGGACATGTGTGGATTTGAGGAGTTAACACAGGCTCCGGATGCCTTAGAATCACGTCCAGGCGATGGCATACTAGTAAATGTCACATACCCTGTCACGCCAGACAAACCTCTCACAGAAGAAGAAAAAATCATTATAGGAGGTTAGTATGATAACTGTGAAATATGTATTTATGTGTTTTCATAAAAATATGTGACCCGCCATATCAAAGCCAGTCGCAAGTCGGGATTTTTTTTACCCTGTGCCAATGCATTCTCTTATATATGCGAGTCGACCATAGGTCGCCTCGCATATATAAGAGAATGCATTGGCCTAACAATTTTTTTTAAATAAATGTTTCTTACAATTTTTAGGACATAAAATAAAAAACATCCATTACCCTGCAGGGAGCCCCACACATATATAGAAGCATATAGAAGAGTGTCGTCTGCTCATGTTTGTCTGGGGCTCTGTATGGGTAAAATTATAAAATTGTTAAAGAATACAAGAAAAAATTATTAAAATTGTAAAAAATTGTTAGGCCAATGCATTTTCTTATATATGCGAGGCGACCTATGGTCGACTCGCATATATAAGAGAATGCATTGGCACAAGGTAAAAAAAATCATTATAGGAGGTTAGTATGATAACTGTGAAAGATGTATTAAAGGAACTTGAATCCAATGCGTTTGTTTGTTGATATCATGTCACGTGCATGAAGTCGCGCTCAGGCAAGCCTTGAAATAGTGTGTCTGTCATTTGCAGTTCCTAATGAGGTTCCCAGAGGGTGAATTTAGTGATGCTACCCCGCATAGCGGGCTAGCATCACCAAATTCACCCTCTGGGAACCTCATTCTGCTGAGGTGTAAGCAGAATGAGGTCCCCAGAGGGTGAATTTGGTGATGCTAGCCCGCTATGCGGGGTAGCATCACTAAATTCACCCTCTGGGGACCTCATTCTGCAATGACAGACACCCTATTTCAAGGCTTGCGCGCAGGCCCCAACTTTATTCCATATTGCTACCCGAATTATTTTGAAAATAATCGCTAATTATACTCCTTATATCCTTTCTTTGCTGAATGGATTCACACATTCAGTTATAAAAGTATACATTGGTTGATTGATTCGGGTTTAATGTCTCTTTCAGTAACTAAGGCAAAAAAAAAACCTCTTTGTTTCTGATGCCCCGTCTGGCTGAGATTTTCTTGCCTGCCTCAATTTTTTTTCTTCAAATTTCTCCTTAAGGCTAGTCTATTTGTGAATATTTATTGTTTTTCCCAAAACCAAAAACAAAAATAAGTCGGTTATTAAGCTCAACTTTGGTAGAGATCTTACTGCAGAGTGAATGAATTCAAGGGACAGCATGTTTTTATCCT
The DNA here is from genome assembly GCA_032622095.1 of Siphonodentalium dalli. Taxonomy (NCBI): domain Eukaryota; kingdom Metazoa; phylum Mollusca; class Scaphopoda; order Gadilida; family Siphonodentaliidae; genus Siphonodentalium; species Siphonodentalium dalli. Next base: position 146,336,927 of record CP136067.1, on the reverse strand, counting down.
TTTTATGCTTGGCTCATTTTCAATACAAATTGATTTACCATATTCCATGGGACCGTGACTACACTATTATATCGCTTACAGCGGAAAGGTCTTTAAAAAAAATTGTGAAAAAAGCCCTGTCTGGAAACATATCGGACGCAGAGAAGTTTTTTGTTTTGGCCTATGGCCATATCACGACATTTCAGTTTTTTAGTGGTGGAGGATATCCGCACATATACAGCTAATCTAACATTGATTTCAATAGCTGATAAACTCATTGACCATGTGCAACAAATCACCGGCCATCAGTGAGTAACTGGTAACTCCACCAGATAATGATTTTGAGTTACAAATTCATCGATGGAATCATGTCAATTTGAACCCTTATAACCAGTGCTGGAGGGCGAAATGGCTTGGGAGATGTAGCCCTAACCGATTTTTAACCACCGATGCCCCCCCTTACATTGGAATGGTCTATTATCCATTTGGAAATCTAAGCAGATGACAGACAGATTCTACAATTGCAGAAGGGTTCCTATTCATTGTTTGGAAATGTTCAGATAATAAGTTCAACAAACTGGTCATGTGTTGCACTTATTTTCTGAACATTTTCAAAGAAAACTACTCTTCAATGAGTATTTAGTCAAGAAAGGGTTGATGTGCCACTTGAGTGTAAATATAAGAAATGGATGTTTTTTTTGTTTATTTTTTATTTAAATCAGAAACATGAACATGGATTTACAAACTGGCAAAAGGCAATACATTGTTAAACGGACATGGCTCATTTGAACCTCCAATTTTTTTCTATATAATTTGGAGCAATGGATACGATAGGTCGGTAAATACATAATGCTTATAGAAAGGTAGTTCATATATTTATTGACCTATTTCGATACCATGAAAAGTTCAAAAGTGAATAATATTATGTGTATTTTGGAGCACAAACTGCCATGTGGCTTTAACCCTTTGAGTGCCAGGGGCCGATTTTTGTATTGACCCACATACACTGTGCCAATGCATTCTCTTATATATGCGAGTCGACCATAGGTCGCCTCGCATATATAAGAGAATGCATTGGCCTAACAATTTATTTATTTATTTATTTTTACAATTTTTTACAATTTTAATAATTTATTCTTATATTTTTTAACCCTTGGAGTGCCAGGGGCCGATCTCATCGGCCCTAAACCTACAAAATAAGTCTGTTAAAGAATATAAGAATAAATTATTAAAATTGTAAAAAAAAAAAAATATAATAATAATTTGTTAGGCCAATGCATTCTCTTATATATGCGAGGCGACCTATGGTCGACTCGCATATATAAGAGAATCCATTGGCACAGGGTATATGGGTTGATACAAAAATCGACCTGGCACTCAAAAGGGTTAAAATATTGACAAATAATCATTTTGTTTTTATTTTTGGTTGGAATGTGTTGCACATGAAATCTTAGAGTAAAGAATAAGCTACGTCTCACTGAGACCCGATTGACATTGATTTGTTAGAGTCTCTGTGACACCCAGCTTGCTCCGCCCCCTATAAGATCGCAGGCTCCACATACCCATATGCATGCTAACAGTTAATAGGACTGAGTAGTATATTTACTAGTTTAGAAAGTGTAAACGGATAAATTTCAAGAATATATATCTAACTCTGTAAAATCTTTTCTAAAAGTTGGATGCTTTTTTATGTGTAATTTTATGTTATAATGCGAAGTGACTTCAACATGTCACTGTATTTTTACAATTTTAATAATTTATTCTTATATTTTTTAACCCTTGGAGTGCCAGGGGCCGATCTCATCGGCCCTAAACCTACAAAATAAGTCTGTTAAAGAATATAAGAATAAATTATTAAAATTGTAAAAAAAAAAAAATATAATAATAATTTGTTAGGCCAATGCATTCTCTTATATATGCGAGGCGACCTATGGTCGACTCGCATATATAAGAGAATCCATTGGCACAGGGTATATGGGTTGATACAAAAATCGACCTGGCACTCAAAAGGGTTAAAATATTGACAAATAATCATTTTGTTTTTATTTTTGGTTGGAATGTGTTGCACATGAAATCTTAGAGTAAAGAATAAGCTACGTCTCACTGAGACCCGATTGACATTGATTTGTTAGAGTCTCTGTGACACCCAGCTTGCTCCGCCCCCTATAAGATCGCAGGCTCCACATACCCATATGCATGCTAACAGTTAATAGGACTGAGTAGTATATTTACTAGTTTAGAAAGTGTAAACGGATAAATTTCAAGAATATATATCTAACTCTGTAAAATCTTTTCTAAAAGTTGGATGCTTTTTTATGTGTAATTTTATGTTATAATGCGAAGTTACTTCAAACATGTCACTGTATTTTATTGGCTATCAAAATAGAAGGTATATTGCAACTTCAGGGTCTAATTACCTGAATGTCTTCTTCTGTATTATGCATATGTATCTAATCATTCTAATGCATTATCACATAATTATAAGAAATGGATGTTGATTTTGTTGCTTTCCATAGAGTATGGATGCAAGTTGATCTGACTGTCTGTCCATTTGTCTGTCAATAGGTTCCTTCGGCACACCCATAAGGCCATATCCCTCATCTGATTGTCCACAAACGTTATAGTTGGGGTGATAATATGCTACATTCAAAATTTTTTCACCTATCTGCGGGCTATTTGTGAACCGTCAGCTGAAGGTTGCAGTTCTCGACAAATAAGAATTTGTGATTTAGTTTCAAATATTCAACTTGGATTACAGTACATTATAAAATGTCATGTCATTTTAACCATTTCTATATATAAATACTCACTGGTGAGTAGTTCCCTTATTAAATATCAACAAACATTTCCCACCATTGAATATTAACCCTTATGTACTTGTATCATCTTTTTGTCGACTTGTCATCTGCTTTCATTGCCTGAACATTCCTCCAAATGAATAATAACAATTCCAATGTATGGAAAAAATCATTCAGTTACGCTGGTGCAGCATTAAAGATCCAGCATTAAAGATCCTTTGCCAGTACATTCTCTTATATATGCGAGTTTCCCATACGGAGCCTTGCATATATAAGAGAATGCACTGGCTTACAAGGTCAAGGTAATTATTGTTAGGTCAATGTATTCTCTTATAAATGCGAGGCTCCCTATGGTGGACTTGCATATATAAGAGAAATCATTGACACAGTTTTTCACAAAAATTCTGGAAACTCCAGTCATGAAAGAGTTAAAGGTACTCAATCTGATTGCATGGTCCCCATATCATCAGATTCCAACAACAATACAAAATTTTGAAATGCCGATTCAGTTATCAGAATCGAGCAATTGTCCAAAAATAATGCTAACCACAGTCGACTATAGTATAAAATTGCCCAAAACCACTTGATTTGAGAGTTGTCCATCTTCATCTGCAATTTGGTCAGAGAAAGTCTTCTTCTTGTCGACTGTTTACTGGGCCACTTCAATTATCGGTGGTGAAAAATAAGATTTCAAACGTCGATATCTGATCACTCTGAGCTTTGATGGGTGGGATTTTCGACTCGAATCAAATATTTTTCACCCCCGAAGCCAAGGAAATAGTAATTTGCGAACATTAATTCAGATTATGCATCTTAACCATGCACTCTTTCTCTTTCAGTTGTTGTTGGACTTTTCATCGTCATTCTTATAATCGCTGTACTGCTGGTCATAAAATACATCTTCAAGAAAGGAGGAGATTACGAAACTGAGGAAGCTAAAGGTGCAGATCTGGCTGATAATCCAGACACGGCGGTTGTGTATAACCAAACTGGTGCTGTCGACATTTCAAAGCGACGAGAATGGTTTATGTAGTGTGCTAGATTCTTGTGTGTGTGTGTGATCTCATCGTTTCATTCAGTGCAGCCTTCTAAGACATAAGTGAGAGTCAGTCTCAACCAAGCCTGATTATAGCATGTCTGTCATTTGCAGCATGAGGTCCCCAGAGGGTGAATTTAGTGATGCTATCCCGCATAGCGAAAACAAACAACACTATTTAATGTCCGGTTATTTATTTCTCAGCCACAGTATTCAACCTATTTTAGAATAGTTTTGACCAGAAAATGCAAAATATATTTTATTCCAATCCTAATACAGGTAACATATATGAACATTTAACAAATGTTTTGACAATATAGTATAGATAGCTGAATGGAAAGGGGATTAAACAACGAGCTTGTGTATTACTTAGCCTTATTGGCTCATTCCTTAAGATATTTTATGAACGTTTCTTCGGTATGCTGCACTGGATGTACCTCATAACATTCCTTACCCGTCCCATGCCTTCTTCATTTGTACATTCCAATGCATTTCATCATGTATATATGTAAATTGTACAGATTTTATACAAATTGTTATAACAAAGATCATATCAAAATGTTAACATTTTAATACCATTACATATCACCATTGTTTAATATGTTATTCTTTAATTGAAATATGAATTGGAGCCATTCCATCCATTTATAAACATAATAAATAATCCAGTTTTTTAAATCTGTCATTGGTTGCTAAGGCCAAAGAAAATTAGATGTCTGGTTACAAGTTATCAAATATTAGGGTCGGAAGATAGGCTAAAAAAATTACGTTTTCAATTTATTTTTTATTTTGACATATTTTATAGCTTTTCAAGTCTTATCTTTTATCTGCATGATTGGGCTAAGATTAATTGTGATTGTTTTTGTATAAACTGTAACAACAAAATGCTTTGACTGAGAAATTATAAATTTATGTTTATTTATGTATGTATTATGTTTTACAAAACAAAAAATTAAACTATCAAAAAACTTTAGGGTAGGGGGTTTAAAATACAGTCGGTAGGAAAATCCCAACCACATATATTTTTTTCTTCAGCTAAAGGTATTTTACCTGCCAGTACAATCAGCCTATCACATGCCAACCTGTCAAGACTTACTAGTGTAATTGCACATGCAAAATATTGTTCTTAAATTTGTCACATTCACAACATTCTGTGTTCCTCCTCCATTTTAAATAAGGCCAAAATATTAAATCAAAACACTGTGTTCTCAGGCACCTCCACTATGACCCAAAACAAACATTCTATTCGCAATTTCATCCAGAATTTTCAGAGTTCAAAATTCATTCTCCAATTTATCCACAATTAGAATTTATATAGGTTTTTGGTTGAAGACATAAAGGTTAAAATGCATTGAAATTCCCTACATCCATTCATTTCTAGAATTATAATAATAATAATGACCAGTTTTATATAGCGATTAACCAATTACTTGCTCTAACAAGCTTGGTAAAATATTACCCCAGTCATTTGTACAAGCCAACCAATGAACCGGCTGCAGCCACTGCAGGCGCAGCTCTAGTTTGATCAGAACATGCTCTGATACTCATCAGTATGACAAGCTGACTGGTACTCTTTTAATGCATGAGTGATGTGAAGCCGACACAGTAAGAGCGACCTTGCTCAAGTGTCACAACTTGGCGCGGGTTTTGAAACAGCGAGCAATCCGACAACTGTACATTGTTCAAAGCGGCCAAGCCACTGCTATGTGGAGACTCAATGACCGGCGACGTGCTGTGAACCCATATCGATGCGTTTACAGCGAATACAAGACTGACACCCTACCACCGGACCACGGAGAATTCTTGGAAATAATAAAAATCCTCCCTCCCTCATCCAATTTCCCCATATGTAATTACCTGAGAACACAGATATTTATTTTAATGGCCTAATTAAAGGATTGTGATCATGAAGAATACAACACTAAGCACTATACCGGAAAACACTCCCAATTATGAACACAATGACCAGGTCACATAACTATCGCGTAATCAATAAGCCGAAAAATAAATAACACCTCCACTGGTTGTCCGGCTGATTTCGTCGCTTAACCTCCTATGACGTCATATGAGTTGACAAACTTAAAACGCAGAATCAAGAGTCGGAATTTTTTGTGTCCACCTGTATGATGTCATCAATATTAATGTAATCGCGGGTGGCAATGTTAAAAGCAAGTAATCAGCAGCGTGTGTAATAGAATAATTAGGGTAGCATGTCAAGAATTGAACAAACACATTTAGGTGATGTAATTTGGGCTGGGTTAAATTTTATATATAGTAATGTATACATCACTGTTGGGAATAATGTAACTAGTTTTCAATTGAAGCTTTTTGATAATTGCCATCTTTGATGTTTTACGACTGGGATATTGCGCAAAGATTCCCAAATATATATACATGTATATATTGCGCTCTCATATACATTCTTCATATGCTCTGAAAATATATTTATAATGCGCGAAATAATTTATTAAATGCACCCCCTGACATCCATAGATGCACCACAATAATGTGAATAAATTAAGACTAAATGCAATTTATTGCATCACTGGTAAGAGCATGTGGAAACTGGAATGTTTCAAGATGAATAATGTCTACAACACTATACTATATATGTAACTTTGCAAGTCTCCGTACACAATATGTATATGAATATGGTATATGTAGTATAACTTGGTTATATTCTGGTAACGAAAAGACGAGAAACACAAGCACATGTTTCCGTAGATGGAGATAAATGCCTTGAAAACCAAAATAATATTTGATAATTTAATAATAGTAAACTACATTGGATATTCTATCCTGGAGACCCTATGTCTGGTATTTTTAATTTGTTGTGCAAGCAATATTTCAAGCACATTGTTACTAAAATATACTTGGGTCTTATCTGAGAGGTTGTTGTTCAAGAGTATTCAATGTTTTGGCCTGGCCATTTCGCTACCATACTAGGGGGAGTAATTCTATAATAATAAAAATTATTATTTCAAATACTTAATCCCCTGTTTTAGAAGAGGAATAGGTTCAATGTGGGTGCATGAACTGAACAGTTTTGTTCATGCTGTCGTCCTGCAGTGATTTCTAGTGCTATTGGGATGTGTAACTTCAACATTATAGTCAAGTCTGGCATAAGGTCACTTTTTCATTTGTTTCTTATGGTTCCTCCTACCCTAAAGATTATAAACCCTTACATGACGGGAGCTGCGGTGGTGCAGAATTAAAGATCTTGTGGATTCCTGAACCACTGCATTCTCTTATATATGCGAATCTTCCATAGGGATCCTCGCATATATAAGAGAATGTACTGGTCAAGGTAAATATTGTTAGTCCAATGCATACTCTTATAAATGTGAGGCTCCCTTATGGGAGACTCGCATATATAAGAGAATGCATTGGCACAGGGTTTTCGCAAAATTTCAGGAAGGGTTAAAGTAGAACAATTTTTTTTATCACTACTCCTCTTAAGGGGATCTTTCGCAAAAAGAAAAAAAACAAAACAAAATGGAGCATCAAAAAGTCCAGAATTTAATAAGCGCTCTAATAAAGCTATTTATGGCTGGCTGTAATTGAGTTTAGTCTTCCTGAAATATCCTTGAGCACAAATCAAAAGGAGCCTTTCTAAACAACTCAAGTGTTAGCAAAATTTCGGACCAAATTTATTGAATTTTTTCACTCCATCTGACTTACAGTAATGCACTAAATAATCGACTCCTTAACCACAGCAGAATTATGGGTAACATTTCAGGATTTAGTCGGAAATATGGCTTGTTGCCATTCATCGGAAAGCTTTCAGTGTGAGCTTTCCGATGAATGGCAACAAGCCATATTTCCGACTAAATCCTGAAAAGTTACCCATAATTCTGCTGTGGTTAAGGAGTCGATTATTTAGAACATTACTGTACTTTTTAAAACATATCCATAAACAAACAAATAACGGCCTGAGTTATAATTGATTTTAATATAATTCAGTTTACATTGTGCCTATAATCAGATGAATGCCTTGAAATAGTGTCTTTCATTTGCAGAGTGTGGTCCCCAGAGGGTGAATTTAGTGACTCTATCCCACACAGCTGGCTAGCATCACTAAATTCTATTTGGCCTCTTCTTGGAAGTGCCTATAATCTCAAATTAATATTGTTTTAGTTACTTTTTCCCCTTCTGTTCAGTTATAATCCCCTAATTTGCAGAAGATAAAATGCATAATCAAGGTCTATAATGGGTGAACATCACCAACTTCAACTGAGGAACTTCAATCTGACCTTAGCTCTCCCATAGCAGTTGAAGCCTCGACAAGATAACGCTCTGGCAGCACTAGTTCCATCATTATTCCATTCCTATTGCAATAACCACATTCTACTTATATATTTTATACATATAGGATCATTCCTTCGGATATCTCATTCCATTTATCTATGCATTATTTTTATGTGCTTTATGTAAATATAATTTTTACATAACATATTTGTTTAATGATGAAAAAAATTCCCTAAATTAAAAATAAAATACTGAAACAGATATTTCCTTCTCTTTCTCCGTCACCAAGCCTGAGTATAGTGTGCCTGTCATTTGCAGAATGAGGTCCCCAAAGGGTGAATTTAGTGATGCTATCCCGCATAGTAGGCTAATATCACCAAGTTCACCCTCTGGTGACCTCATTCTGCAAATGACAGGCACACTAAACTCAGGCTTGTTCAGCACTATCTGAGTGTCAGTCCTGGTATTTCAACCCTTCAATTGAGGAATAGATTCTACCATTCTGGACATAATACTATGGTTTATTCTTCATTTGTAGGGCTGTTCAGTTAACAGATTTAGCAGACAACAGGCAGAGAAATATACTATAGACCATGTGTTTGGCTAATGTTGAGCTAATAACTTGGAATACGGATGTGTAAATACACCACAGCAAGAACACTGTGTTTCTAGGAACAAGCCTACAATATAAGTCCAGAAGGATTCCCATTCATTGGTGGAAAATGTTCAGCTAAGAGGTTCGACAAAACAGGCCATGTTGAACTTATTATATGAACATTCCTGGGTTATAATATACCCAAAAATACAAGAAATGAAAGTGTCAATGACACTGTAACTCAACTTGGAAAGGGAAAAATTTCATGTTTTACAGTCAATGGAGTGATTAGGAATGTGGAAAGATGACAGGCCTAGTTATGCAATAAAATCCAAGATGGCTGCTGTCAGCCATGTTTTGTTGCCGAATGACCCCAAAATGACTCTTTCCATCTACATGTCATTGTTAACATCCATGACAAATTTCAAGATGATCCGACCAAAGCTACGACCTGTAGCCCGTGCCAAAGGATTAGTCATACAAAGAGTAAAATCCAAGATGGCTGCTGGCAGCCATGTTTTTTGGCGGAATGACCCCAAAATGACTCGTTCCCATCTACATGTCAATATTAACATCCATGACAAATTTCAATGATCAGACATACAGTTCGACCTGTAGCCCGTGCTAATGGATTGAATTTTGAAATCCATGACAAATTTCATGATGATCCAACCAAAGCTACGACCTGTGGCCCCACTGGCCTGTGTCAAAGGATTTAGTTATGCAAAGAGTAAAATCCAAGATGGCTGCTGGTGGCCATTTTTTTGGCCAAATGACCCCAAAATTACTCGTTCTCATCTGGATGTCAATATTAACATCCATGACAAATATCATCATGATCAGACGAACAGTACGACCTGTAGCCCGTGCAAATGGATTAAATTTTGAAATCCAAGATGGCCCCTGGCAGCCATGTTTTTTTTGCCGAATGACCCCAAAATGACTCGTTCCCATCTACATGTCAATGACAAATCTCATAATGATCCGACCAAAGGTACGACCTCCAGCCCGTACCAAAGGATTTAGTCATGCAAAGAGTAAAATCCAAGATGGCTGCTGACGGCCATGTTTTTGGCCGAATGACCCCAAAATAACTCGTTCCCATCTACATGTCATTGTTAACATTCGTGACAAATTTCATGAAGATCCGACCAAATCTACGATCTGTAGCCCGTGCCAAAGGATTTAGTCATGCAAAGAGTAAAATCCAAGATGGCTGCTGGCGGCCATGTTTTTTGGCTGAACGACCCCAAAATGACTCGTTCCCATGTACATGTCAACAGCCATGACAAATTTCATAATGATCCGACCAAAGGTACGGCACACACGCACATACACACACACGGACGACGGATACCAAGCCATGGCAATAGCTCAAACTTTACAAAGTAAAGTTGAGCTAAAAAAGTTGGGGTAAACTGGATTCGACTTCGTCCATCTGTCTTGGCCTATATCCCAGAAAAGGGTTGTTGGATTTGAATGAAACTTGGTAGGGAGATTATTTATCATGACTACTTTAAAAAAGGAGCAAACAATGTTATTCGCGTTTTCCATTTTGAGCTATCCTTTGTTCATTTGGAAATCATGTTTTTTTGTCTGTCTGCAGATACAGTAATGCCCTAAATAATCGACTCCTTAACCACAGCAGAATTATGGGTAACAGAGCTTTCTGATGAATGGCAACAAGCCACATTTCTGACTAAATCCTGAAAAGTTAACATAATTCTGCTATGGTTCAGGATTTGATTATTTAGAGCATTACTGTATCCCAACCATGGGTTATCAGATCTGAATGATGATTTTGTATGGAGGTTTGCCATTAGGATTGCATCTAAAGGAGGGCCCAATGAATAAAGAATTTGCCATTCCAAAGTTATCCTTCCCTAAGTTAAATAATTTGCGAATTCTGAGATTTGGAAGCACTATATTCCTGGATATTCAAAAAAGTTATATAGGTAATGCTCAATGAACAGAAGATTCGGATTGAAATTGTGTCTTCACTGGTTGAAAATAATATTGAAAATTCGCAAGTTAGTGCCCCTTGTATTCACGGACGTGGCTAGAGGGTCTCCATTAGGGGGTGTCCACCTTGATAATTCCAACTGCACCCCCCCCTTGAATCAGACCAGAGACAAGGTTTTGAATAATTCCAATTGCACCCCCCCCCCTTGAATCAAACCAAAACACCCCTTGAATCAGACCAAAGATTTTGCATAATTTCATTCCCTCCTTGCACCTAAGTGTTCTCAGGCCTAATAGCCTATTTATAAACCATGGTTCTATCTACCCGGTATGATAATATTCATATATTTTGAACCTGAAAATTGCACAAATCCTAACATCTAGTGGTCTAACTCCAGACAAATGCACATGACTACGGGCAATAGACCAGGACACACTGGGCCGACCATGGTTGTTCGGCCCCGTGTGAGAAAAATTTTAAAACTAAACAAGAAAATCGCAAAATCCTTGCATATAGACTGACCTTAACTGGTTCAGTGCTGAAAGCCCATATTTGGACCCTATGTAAGAGTGCTGGAAGCCCAGATATGGCCTTTGGCAATGACAATGTCTTGTTTAGTCAACTCTTGTTTAGTTTAATCATTTAAATAGCGTTTGTCAGGTAATATTTAAGAAATATTGTTACATATATAGTTCAATTGGGACATTGTGAAGTTTGAATGGATGCCGACCAATAAAATTGTCCGAAAAGGTACTTATATCGCGAAAAGTTTGAGAAAAATTACAAATGTTTTGCCCTAAGGGCGGCCGACAACCAAGCTCATAACCATAACCTAAATCAGACATCCAGGCTCATATCGATAACCTACTTTGACAAACAGACAACCAGGCTCATAACCATAGCCTAATGAGATATCCAGGCTCATAACCATTGCCTAATGAGACATCCAGACTCATAATCATTGCCCAATGAGACATCCAGACCCATAACCATAGTCTAATGAGACATCAAGGCTCATAACCATAGCCTAATGGCTAATGAGACATCCAGGCCCATAGGCATAGCCATAGCCTAATGAGACATCCAGACTCATAACCATAGCCTATTGAGACATCCAAGCTCATAACCATAGTCTAGTGAGATATCAAGGCTCATAACATAATCACAAATGTATATATATGGGGGTCAAATTTGAGAAAAGAGTGCAAATTATCAACTGCGAGCATAAAATTCAATAATTTTCTGTTTGTTGAAATATATATATGCATTTTATTACGTGTATGTAGAATATTTAGCAGCGAACCAGTTAAGGTTTCCTAGTGCTATAATCAATTTCAAACCTCATACTCTCCCTTAGTTTGGAATTTTTCCAACTGATGACAACAATTTTAACCAAATGTAGTAAAATATTGTTTTCTTAAACTCAGATTAGCTGTTTTTTATTGGCCATACCGGGCCGACCATGGTTCGGCCCGGTGTGCGAAAAGTTTGATATCTGAACAAGAAAATCGCAAAATCCTAGCATCTAGACTAGCCTCAAGCATTCATAGAGTTGGAAATTTCTAACCTGCCTTAGGTTGGAAAATTTCCAACTGATGACAATTCCAGTGACAATTTTTACCAAATGTAGGACAATATTGTTTTCTTAAATTAACTAGAAGTTTTTGACTGGCCATGGGGGAGGGACCAGGACACAAGCTTTCCAAGGGTTGGAAATTTCCAACCTGACACCCTCTAAGGTTGGAAAATTTCTAACTAATGGACATTTCAGTCCAAATTTTTTACAAAAAGAAGGAAAATATGCAAATTATTGGTCCAAAAACAATAAATTCCCCCAATAAATTGTTTGAAATTCAAACTACAAGAACATTTTCAACCTATTGTTGGTGTGAAATTTCCAACTGTTGAAAATTTTGACCAAAGTTGGGGGGAGGGTGAGACACCGCACCCCCATCCCCCTGTCGCCACGTCTCTGCTTGTATTTTGATGCATTGACAGGTTATATGCTATTATGCAGATCTTTTCGACAGTTCTTTGCAAATGGGGTTGGGTATCCGAAACTTGTGAAAAAATTAAATAAGACGTGGGTGTAAATGGAAGGCTATAAAAATATTTAATAATAAATAAATAGCCCACATGTCTGCAACTTGTGCACAGCATTTTATGACTTATCGTTAGTTTTTCATCCATTAGTGTGACAATGGAAGCCACATTGTATTTGGGATGGCATTAGTCAGAATTATTCTCACAATATGTTTTATGTCTGCTTTGTTTGTTGTGCTCTTATCACCCCTGGTTAAATGGTCCTGCTATTAGGTGATGAGGTCTGTGCCACCTTAACCCTTCCATGACTGGCGCTTCCTGATTTGTTTGCGAAAACCCTGTGCCAATGCATTCTCTTATATATGCGAGTCTCGCATATGTAAGAGAATCCATTGGCCTAACACATTTTATATTAATTTTTATAAGTGTTAAAGACTGTAAGAAAAAATTAATAAACTGATACAAAATTGTTAAATAATGTAAGAAGTAATAATAAAAAATTAATAAAATTGTTAAAGAATGTAAGAAAAAAAAATGATCAAAATTGATAAAGAAAATATAAGAACAAATGCTGATGTACGTCGGTGTGAACTTATCTATTATATATATTTTGAACTTCAGTCTGTCTGTCTGTCTGACAGTATATTAGACTGTATGTGTGTGTTATAGACTCAAAAACTGCTCGATCGATCCAACTCAAAGTTGGTATGTAGGCCTACTTGAATTCCGGGAACAATATGGGCAGGTCCAATTTCACGTGCGACCGTTCCTTGACCTTTACCTCGCTAATATACGCTCATACAGGCGTATTCTGGACCTCGACCGATCCGATTCAAATTTGGTATGTAGGACTACTTTGATCCCGTGAACAATATGGGCGGGTCCATTTTCACGTGCGATCGTATCTTTGACATTGACCTCGCTCATACGCTAATATAGGCATGATTCTGGACCGATCGAACAATAGTTTTTTTTCTTTCTCCTAATACCTTTCAAAGCTATTCGCTCAGTTTTTTCAATATTTTTTATTATATGCCCGGATGGTAGGACAAAAACTTTGTCTATAATGAGGCATTAAATTAGGCAATCATTTCAAACTCGCAATTCCCCATCAGACTCAATTTTGCAACGTCCACAAACAAGTGGAGACGCTGTATATTCTGTCAAGACGGAGGCGATCACAAAGAAATCCCAAATAGCCCAGACGAAGTCGGGCACATCTGCTAGTCTATATATATATCTATTATATATTTTGGAACTTCTGTCTTTACATGTATGCGTGTGTATGAATGTATGTATGTATGTATGTATGTGTGTTATAGACTCGAAAACTGCTCGACCGATCCGACACAAATTTGGTATGTAGGCTACTTTGATCCGGGGAACAGTATGGGTGGGTCCAATTCCAAGTGCGACCGTGCCTTTGACCTTGACATCGCTCATATACGATCATAATTTCTGGACCTCGACCTATCCGACTCAAATTTGGTATGTATATAGGCCTACTTTGATCCCGGGAACAATATGGGCGGGTCCAATTTCATGTGCGACCGTGTCCCTGACCTCGCTCATATATGCTCATATATACTTCTTGGTTGTAATTCTGCCTTTATCAATTTTCATTTAACTTATATTAAGTTGGAATTGACTGATTATTAGTTAACGCCTATTGATTTTTATTTGACATATTACTTTACCAAATGGCTGTCATAGGCTTTGTCCGCGCGCATTGAACATTGAACAAATAACGCAAGTAATATATTTCTTAGTAAAACATGTTCCTAATTCCACAGTATAGTGGGTAGATTAAGTCAAGTTTTCAAGGCAATTGTCCAAATTGTGACTAAAGCATTAAAATTCGCACATATGTACATATTCACATACTTATTGATATTAGATATGGAGCCACGCTGAAATTTTACTATAACCCCTCTTTTAAGGGGTTTTACGAATTTAAAGAGCGTTTCGTGATTATATAATTTATTAAATGTCGCAATTAATCGTACCATGAAATTTGCGATTTAAAATTTGGCATATACAGTAAGTATGACTCTGAGAGTTATAATGCCATATTTTAAGGGTAACATTGAAACTCCTATCAAGATGGCCGTCAAAATGGTAGCCGTAAGTGGACAATTTGACATTTTTTCACTAATATCTTCTAGATCAGTTTCTGCTGTATGGAACTGATTCAGAATTGTGACTTTAATTTTGTATTATTCATATTAACTGATCATTGGTGCAATGGAATATGCCATTCATGAGGTCCTAGTCCCTTCCGATCCCTCAAAAATTATATTTTACATAACTCAGTATGAAATTTCACCAAAAGTCACCAGTAGGATTCTAGTCATATTTTAACAAGAAATTGCCACATTTGTGCAAACTAAGTGAGGCATACCATGACTTATGAATATTTTAACTCAATGGAACCAAAATTGTTACTTATTCTGAAAATGGCTGCCAAAATGACGACCAAAACCTAGGATATGGTAAATATTGGCACAGCATGCCATATAATCGCTTACAAATTGTGGTCGATGAATAAAACTTATGTAACCACTGACATTACCAGAAATATTGGATATTTCTATCACAAACTTGACATCAAAATTGGCAAAAAATAACTTTTCAGGTTTGGGCCATTGATTCAAGTAAATGGAACTATCTTTGGTATTGATCTGTGTTAAATGCGTCACACCAATGTGTTTTTAGAAAAAATTACTCAAGATGGCTTCCAAAATGGCAACCAATTTGGTAAAAAAAAAAGAGTTTATTTTTGTACATATATCCCAAATATTATTCTCTGTTCCCAAGAGTTAGCAAATTATAACTCACTTGGTTATTACCATGTTATGCTTAATAAAATGACTACTACATGTTTCATTCGCGTTGTCCCTGTACCTTCTGAGGCATGACAAATTCCTTTTAAATGATGAACTGTAGTATAAATTTGCCAAAAATGTCTTCTGAGACTCTGGCCAAATTTTTGAATGAAAATGGGCAGAACGTCTAAACGGAACTGAGTGAAACCATATTATGTGGCTGCTCTCGACAATTAGCATGGAAATCAACTTAATATATGGTGTATATCCAAATGGCAGTCAGTGAGTGAATGTGCGGTCATAGATAAGGTGAATAGTTCTACAGGGAACTATTGTATGGTTATGAATGTGCACAGGAGTGGCCATATGGTGATTGGCTGGTGTGTCTATGGTGAGATGTATAGGTATACACAGGGTGACTGTATGGTCATGTGTGAGGTGAATATATATATATATATATATATATATATAATATATATATATATATGAGGATTGTTTGTATGGTTAATGAAGTGGTGTATGGGCCTAATGATAGTAGCTGTATGTTCATCTGTGTGGTGTTTATGTATATATAGAGTGACTGTGTGGTCATGTGTGGGATATACATGCATACCTTGGGTGACTATTGTCATGGATGGGTGTACAACTATACATATGTTGGCTGGATGATCATGTGTGTGTGTATGAATAAATAGGGAGTGGTTGTATGCTTATCTGTAATGTATATAGGTGTTCATGGAATGAATGTACAGTCATGATTGTTGAAGTGTTTTTGCATACCTGGAGTATAGGTGGATGGTCATTGGCGGTGTGTGGGTATATATGAAGTGTTCTTGTGGTCATGGTTGTATATGTGATGTATATGCATTTCTGCCATTGCTGTATTGTCATTGGTGGGTGTGTAGTTATACATATAGTAGCTGTATGATCATGGCTGGGTTGTGTAAGTATACATCGAGTGGCTGAATTATCATGGGCGAGGTGTATATGCAAATCTGGAGCGCACGAATTGTCGTGCGGGCCGCGGGGTATTGGTATATCCATTGGTGATGTGTATACGTATACCTGAATTTGACTCTATGGTAATGAGTGGGGTGTATATGTATATCATGAGTGGGTATATGGTCATGGTGTGAAGAAAATGTATACAGGGAGTGACTGTATGGCCAATAGTGAGGTGGTGTGCATTGTATTGCTATATCTAGAAGGTATGTATGGTCAATGATGAGGTATCGATGAATACCTGGAGTGATTCTATAATCGACATTGGTGGGTGTGTATGTACATTGTATATATTTACTGGTTATATTGCCATGTGTGTGACCGATATGCATACTGGGAATGATTGGATGCCAATGGTTAGGTGAATTGCTAAACAAGGAGTGACTGTACATATGACCACAACTATTGTGGCTGAATTGCCTTGAGTGAGGAGTATATTCAAGCCTGGAGTGTGTGAATGGCCACTGTGCGGGGCACACGTATATATATAAAATGGCTGTATGGCCATTGGTCAGGAGTATATACATACTCGGAGTTACTCTACTGTTATGGTTGCAGTGTGTATGTATATCTTGAGTGGATATATGGCCATAAATGTGGCAAATATATATAGAGAGTGAGTGTATGGCCAATGGTGAGGCGAATAGGTATACAACGAGTGACTGTACGACCACGAATGTGGTGAATATGTATACAGGAAGTGACTTTGGTCATGGGTAGGAGTATACATGGTGTACCTGAATGGTGACTCATGGCTGTGTAGTCACGCATGCGGTTCACGGGGTAAACGCAATTGTGGTTGTAGGTCATGGGTGAGGTATATGTGAGGTATATGGGTGAGGTATATATAAGGGAATGGCTATATGGTCATTTGTGTGGTGTTCATGTATAAATAACATGATTGCTTTGTCATGGGTGAGTTGTACAGTTGGACCTTATGTGGCTATCACTTTCCATAATAACTCAAGTATATGTTAACCCTTTACCCAACAGAAGGGCCCTGTGCCAACGCATTCTCTTATATATGCGAGTCGACCATAGGTCGCCTCGCATATATAAGAGAATGCATTGGCTTAACACATTAAAAATTATAAAATTGTTAAAGAATGTAAGAAAAAATGGTAAAAAGTGTTTAAAAAATATTTTTTTTAGGCCAATGCATTCTCTTATATATGCGAGGCGACCTATGGTCGACTCGCATATATAAGAGAATGCATTGGCACAGGGCATAACTGTAACGATCACAATGTGGTCAATGAGCCGGTTCCAATGATATCCATATTTGTATGGTTCTATTGAGACAGACCGAAGATATTTTAGGCTGTTGAAGCTTTATTTGGCCGGTTTTGGCCGGTTTGTTGGGTAAAGGGTTAATCGATTGGGAGGTGATGTTAGAGAGTTCTTCATCATGATGGCCTTTTATATGGAGGAAACGGTGTTCACGACATGAGTCAATCAATCTTGATGCTAATGGCCCAGAATTTGATATTATTAAGCAGATTTTCACTAATCTCCTTGTTTTACGTTCTAAAAGCCTACAGAAGAGCAGAGAATGTCCGGCATATATTTGAAAATATCAACCTTTCTACCAAATTGTGTGTCTGAGTATGTTTCTAAAAACACTCAAAAAGCATTTAAGATGGATCAAAACAATAAACACCATAGACAGTTCTCATTGTGATGCATATAAGACGGATAAAAACAAACACCAAACACCAAAAATAGTTCCATTTAACTTGAAAAAATGGTGCAAACCTGAAAAATGATTTTTTGCCGATTTTGAGAGAAAATTCCAATAATTTTGGTAATGTAATAGTAAATCTTAACCAAATTCATCATAAATGTTAGTATTCAATGTATATATGACAGAACAGCCTATTTTATTCATCATCCACGATTTTTGATCGATTGCATGGCACTCTGGGACAATATTTACCACTTTCAATATTTTGGCCGCCATTTTGGCTCATTTGAGTAGAAATATTCATGAGCAATGGTATGCCTAAATTAATTTGCACAGTTCTGCTCATTTCTTGTGGAAATATGACTAGAATCCAAATGGTGATTTTTTGTGACATTTAATACAGCGTTCTGTAACATCGAATTATTGAGGGATCGAAAGGGGCTGGGATCTCATGAATGGCATATGTCATTTATCCAATGATCAGTTAACATGAATAATGTAAAATAAAGTCACATTTCCGAACCAGTTCCATACAGAAGAAACTGGTCTAGAAGATATTAGTGAAAAAATGTCAAATTTTCCACTTACGGCTGCCATTTTGACGGTCATCTTGAACGGGGAGTTCCAATTTCTCCCTAAAAATGTGCCATTATATCTCACAGAGACATACTTACTATATATGCGTAATTTTAAACAGCAGATTCCATGGTAAGATTCATTGTGACATTTAATATATTATATAATCACGAAATGCTCTTTAAAAGCCCTTAAAAGAGGGGTTAAAGTGAAATTTCAGCGTGGCTCCATATGTAATATCAATTGGTATGGGACTATGTAAATATGTGCAAATTTTCATGCTTTAGTCGCGAAGTGAACAATTCTTTTACTGATCTACCCCACTAGTAAGCAAAGGTCCCAGATCGAGATTCCATGATTGTTGCGACTTTAATTTGTGAATCACTTTCGCCCCGGGAATAATGTTTATTGCTAAATCTGCTCACAAAAGTCACTACATGCTTATTGTCTCGTTCCATTCCAATAATCCATCATCGATCACTGAAAGCTCAGATATGTATTTTTTGGCGGCCTGACAAATATTCGTCAGCCAACGGTCTCGTACCAAATTGCGGATGACGATGGACAACTCTAAAATAGAGTGTCTTTGGTGTTAGATATTTGACAATCCGGCCAAATTTCGTTGAAGAAAATGTTGATAAATAACACGTTTTGGACAATTTTATACTATAGTTAAAGGTACTCAATCCGATAAAACTCCTCTCAATTACTATTTCCTTTGCCTCGGCGGACAAAAATATTTGATTCGAGTCGAGGAAGCCACCCATCAAAGCTCAGATTTATTAGATATCGATTTTAGAAATCTATTATTTTTCATTATCGGGAATACTTTCTGTCCCAGAAGTTTTCCGAAAAAGCCGACCGACATACTCTCGATACTAAATTCCATTGAACAAAATGTTGCTATACAACACATTTTGGGCAATTATATACGATAGTTCATAGTCGTTAGCATTATTTTTGGATAATTAATCGATTCTGGTAACTAAAGTGACCTTTGATAAAAAAAAATTGTTGTTGGAATCTGTTGAGATAGGGACCCTCTGATCGGATTGAGTACCTTTAACTGTGGTTAGCATTATTTTTGCCAGAAAAAAACAACAACAGATAATACACAAGAGCAGAATAATGTATATTCATTGGTGAGAAATAATCTAATAAAGACCTATCGTTTGTTGAATTTTTTTATCTGAACATTCCCCAAGGGATAACTAACTACTAATCAATGAGTATTTAGTGTAAAGAGGGTTAATGATGCACAGATAATCCACAGACAGTCACACATAACGTGAGGGCTGTCATTGACAGAATTTGTAATTTGGGTCAGACATGCGGACTTGTGAAGATTTTTTTTTAATTCAAAATATCATCAAAACAACAAATCGATGGTCAAAAGATCGAGAGATCTTCTCCTCCACCCCACGATTTGTTGTTTTGATGATATTTTGAATAAAACAAAAATCTTCACAAGTCCTCATGTCTGACCGTGGCAAAGTAAGTTTGGATAGAGCCCACGAGCTTTAATATGGGGTAAGGGGGTGTCCCTTTTAAGTTGATGTTGTTGATGGTGCTGAGCGATCCATGTGTGGTGCGCTGAAATGAAGAACGGGGACCGTGTTATAACCATATATACACAGCTACGGCCAAACAATTGAAGTGCAGTTAGTTGTGTTAGTTTAACCCTTTAACTCGAGCGACACTGCAAACAAGAGTTTATAAGTTATTGTCACCCAACGTTCCTTATAAGTTATTGTCACCCAACGTTCCTTATAAGTTATTGCCACCCAACGTTCCTTATAAGTTATTGCCACCCAACGTTCCTTATAAGTTATTGCCACCCAACGTTCCTTATAAGTTATTGTCACCCAACGTTCCTTATAAGTTATTGCCACCCAACGTTCCTTTAATAAAATATAATTAGCTTATGTGTCAACGGTACGTCACTCTACTAGCACAGTGTTTGTGTATCTATTTTGGTAAGGTTGGAATTTTTTATATTCGCTCATATATGTTATTATAGTTCAGTTGATAATTCAATGTGTTGTATGCCATGGATGTCGTAGAGAGCGTTCCAGGTCCGAAGGCGGCTCTTTTCAGGCTCCACAAGTTTCATTAACTCTTTACCCAACAGAACGGCCTTGTGCCAATGCATTCTCTTATATATGCGAGTCGACCATAGGTCGCCTCACATATATAAGAGAATGCATTGGCTTAACACATTAAAAATTATAAAATTGTTAAAGAATGTAAGAAAAAATGGTAAAAAGTGTTTAATTTTTTTTTTTTTAGGCCAATGCATTCTCTTATATATGCGAGGCGACCTATGGTCGACTCGCATATATAAGAGAATGCATTGGCACAGGGCATAACTGTAACTATCACAATGTGGTCAAGGAGCCGGTTCCAGTGATATCCATATTTGTATGGTTCTATTGAGACAGACCGAAGATATTTTAGGCTGTTGAAGCTTTATTTGGCCGGTTTTGGCCGGTTTGTTGGGTAAAGGGTTAAGAGAGCTTTTGCATTAGTTATTACATGTTGTTGCGATTTCTCTCTCCCGCCCATCATCCCCTGGGCACGGGCGTACGTAGGTGGAAGCATGCATTGACAAAATCTTAGATACAGTGTTTGTTGGAGTTTATTAGCTGAAATAAATCTGAACGATATTGAACAAGAGAGGATATGCATACAATATACAGTAAATAGGTTTTTTTCCTTCTATTTTTCTTTCATTTGAAATAAAATATTGTATATGTACATATTTGGATAATGACAAATGTGTTCTTGATCACCTAGTACAAACGCTATCGCATGCCAAATGGGGTGGGATGCTGAAAAATCGCAAGCCAATTTGCGCGCGATTTAGTTTGCCGTGTCCCGCGTGACTCAGCATCGCATGCGAATATGTTTCGATTGTAAAATTCAAAGAAATGTAACTCTAACATACCCGTTATTTAGTAAAAAATCATACCAAAAGAATGACACCACAAAGAGACACGTTTCAAAAACACTATAGGAAAAATCACGTTGGGCTTGGGGGAGGCGGACGGCACTGTCTAAGACCTGTTGGGAAACACAAAAAGCAGTCAGGTCATCTAAACAACTCTATATATAAGCGCCCGCGGCTACCACTTTATAGCATCAAGGGTAGACTGAGCAAATCGAGACGGGATGCTGGTCCCGCCAAACTCTCCAGACGGCATCGACATATCAAAACGCATGCGATTCTCGCCTATCGTATCCGTATTTGGACGAGATTGTAAGACCATAGCCTGTCTTGATAAGCCGTCCCGTGACTCCCGAACAAAGGTCAGAGCGGTAAGCGAGCCGAACACAATTATGTGGGTATATGGTACTATATGCCCGTCCCAACTCGACGAAAGCTATGTTGACCACTTGTGGGTCTGCAATTCCGTTCAACCCATCCAATAAGCTTGTGCATGCTGTGTCCGCTTTTGCGCCGGATCCCGCTTGGTGTGTGTTGTAGGGTGCCAGTGAGTTGGAATGTGTTAACCCTTTGAGTGCCAGGTCGATTTTTGTATCAACCCATATACCCTGTGCCAATGCATTCTCTTATATATGCGAGTCGACCATAGGTCGCCTCGCATATATAAGAGAATGCATTGGCCTAACAATTTTTTTTTTTTTTTTTTTTACAATTTTAATAATTTATTCTTATATTCTTTAACATACTTATTGTGTAGGTTTAGGGCCGATGAGATCGGCCCCCTGGCACTCAACGGGTTAAACACAATAACTAGCTTCTGTAAAGAAATGAGAAGATAAGCAATGTTAGATAGTTGTTTGGAGGAGATAATTACTCAATGCATGGCTTAAGGTTGTTCCACACCGGGCGCGAGCGAGCGATTATAACGGCCGTTTTCTAACGTCCGTAGCAGTTCAAAGCGCGCGATTTTTATGTTCACACCGCAAGCGACCGACTTGCTGACCACGAGGCGATTATAGCAGTGATTTTATGCTTCGTCGAATTGTCGCTTTGTTGCAAACCAGCGAGATAATTGGACGGCTCTCAAATAGGTGTTTATACGACCGTTATTTTTCTATTTGATGACGGCACACTGATTTGTCGCCGCGATAATGGAGGACTTTAGCGAGAGGCTAATAATCGAAGTACAACGCATGTGTGTCTGTATGGCACATGTGTGTCTGTATGACTGTGTGTGTCTATATGACTGTATGTATGTATGTATGTATGCATGTATGCCATATGTGTCTGTATGACTGTATGTCTCTATGACCAAATAATTAAACCATTTATTTTTGTTATTTTTCCTGACTGAAATTCCACCTTAGATTACTATATTCAGTTTATTCCTTGTAAAGAACTAAAATCATGGACCGTATAATCTGCGCCATTGGCTGGTGAATTATATTTTGGTATAATCAGGGGAAATGATAAAGAATATAACGAGGCTAGTTCATTCCAAAAGACGTTGTCGTAAACATGAGACAATGCATTCATGAACTAATAATAATCGCGTATTAGCGGGTGGGAGCACTATTATAACTAATGTGTAGAAACGATTACACATCAAATGTGTAAACCCAGTTAATACACATAGCAATGTGTAGTTTTACATACAAATACATTGACCAAGTGCCGTTCTACACATAATGTGTACATTTTATTACACACACTTGTGTAAGAATGTAGATCGTGCGCATTGCGTGCCTTCAGTTTCATAGTCTGCTACATGACGACGATATTGTTTGAGTATATGTTTTGGAATACAATTTACTACTGTCTCAATACCCATGTAATTTTGAGTGACGAGAATAAACAAATTGTAGACAAGGAATGTAAGTTCAGAATTCCGACTTGTGAGTATTGTATTAATGATATATGAGGATATATTTGTTAAAACTTTCATGAAGAATACTGCTCTTTATATGATTGTTGTAATACGTTAATACTAATCACGTGCAACCACGCCACGACCATGGTTTGTTCATTTAAAACGAAAACTCACACATGACAGAGCTAAATATTACGTACCATTGTACGCCATGAAAGTTTTAACATATAAATCTCCATTTGCCATGAGTACTACATACCCACAGTTCGGAATACTGAACTTTACATTCTTGTCTACGATATATATGTGTAAGAATTTACACAACATGTGTAAGGCATAGGTGTTGATTTTATGCACACCAGTGTGTATACATGTGTATAAATTGACCCATTTATTGTGTAAAATATGTTTAAGATAATAAATGAATAATGGTTGTGTAGCAGGGCTACACATTGTTTGTAGAAACCCTACACATTAGTCATAAGTGTGTGGGGTGGGGGTATCCCCCATGCAGCCACCTGACTCCCCTGAAATTAGCGTACACACAGAATAATAACCTGACTATCGCGCGTGACGAAGCGTTTCAGTCGCTTGCGGTGTGGACATAAAAATCGCGCGCTTTGAACTGCTACGGACGTTAGAAAACGGCCGTTATAATCGCTCGCTCGCGCCCGGTGTGGAACAACCTTTATACTGCGGGTACGACAAGGGTTTCCTACTCCGCCCGGACAGACAACAACGCCCCCGGAGCAATCTAGTGGGTTAGTATGCTAACCTATATAGTTTGAGATTGGTGTGAGTCATGAAGTATATTATTAATGACATGTCATGTTTCTGTAAATGAATATTACTAGATAAGCAATTTTTGTTTGTTGTTTTGAAGGAGATAATTACTCAATGGCTTATACTACGGGTACGACACGCGTTTCCTCCCGCGTCAGGGGACATTCAACAAACCGCCCGGATCCATCTAGTGCGTGAGCCCGCTATCCTATATCTTAGTGTTGGTGGTATTAATGATGTCGATAACTAATAATAAAAATAATAACAATAATAATATCGTCATTTTGCTAAATGTTTGCTGAGCTCGCTGCTAGCGTTCAGTGAGGATGGCCTTCCTAATGCTTAGTTCATGCATGAGGCTCGTACCACTGATTATAGTCTCTCCGCACAGACAACTCGAGAACAAAAAGTAAGACATTGGGTATAATTAATACGTGACTCGTGTATTAATGGCATGGCTTCTGTCACCCTATAATGCATCAAACCTTAGAAGGACGCGACAAATCCTTTATTGAAGAGCATAACGTCAATGCCACGTTGCGCTTCAAGGTCGTGCGAGATCAGTCTGATAAATATCCAGGCTCATTTCTTTCATCTGTTTTTAACGTGACAAGACTGATGCGAGGTTTCGGCCTAAAATCTGGGTCATCATAATTTATTTATAGTTTTCAGAACATGACAGATGGTGCCATCTGGCGTATGGTTCTCGGTGCGATTTGAAAAATCTAAAAAAAAATAAAATAAAAAAAATGAACCTTGGACGTATTTTTTGAAAAATTCTATGTGATCAGTTGTTTCTTGTTGGCTACAGTTGTGTTCAAAATTTAACTTTAAAACCTACGGAGAAGCTAATATTGTTTTTATAAATGGCACCATTTTGCGTATGATGATATGCGCGAATTGAAATTACTCAAAAATACTGAGTATGATACTCAGACGTAGTTAGGCAAATTTGGATGTGATCAGATGATTTTCGATGGCTACATTTGCGATAAAAATTTAACACTGACCTCTATGGAGAATTTCGTATATTGTGCTCAAACAATATCACATATTTGCGATAATGTGCTACTATATATGAAGATTAACGGTCGCGTTTGACCCACTGTAGCTGAGTCAGTAATTAAAGGCCCACTTAATTTTTGAATCACCAATCATTTTGTGTGTGTGCCTTAATAACAGTATATGCCATAAAATATGATTAAAATACTATAATTCATCACCATTTGGAATGTCTGTGTCTCGTAAGATTCCCATAGAGTAATAGGAATAGCTGAAATAATAAAATCATTTCCACCTTTGGCTCCCAGAATGCAACATAATTCAAACTAAGGATGTATTTTTAATGGAAGGGGAATAACTCTATTTCTAAATATATAGTTATTCTCCTTCCATTGAAAATAATTGACTTTGTGCATAAATTTGATCACAGAACAGACGCCAGTTTCTCAATAAAAACAACATGTTCACAGTTTATTACATCGAATAAGTTTAAAATACAATGTTTTGGAGCTTACTCTTTCAAATGGTATATAATATGGCATATATTTTACGTAATGTGAATTGGGGGTTCGAAACTTAAGTGGGCCTTTAAATACATAAATAAACGATATAGTTATGACTCCGGATACAGTTATTGGCACAAAAGTATGTGTCGAATTGTTTTAAAATTTCACCAATAATATGCAGTCTGTTGAGTTAAAGGTACTGAATCCGATCCTATATTACTATTTCTTTGGCTTCGGGGGTAAAACAATATTTGATTCGAGTCGAGAAATCCACTCATCAAAGCTCAGAGTGATCGGATATCGATTTTTGAAGTTTGTTTTTCTCGAGATGTGTAATAATATGTGGTCCAGAAACACGTGGTCAAACGGAGGGTCTGGGACAAAATTGCAGATGAAGATGGGTAACTCTAAAATCAAGTGGTAATACGGTCAAATTTCGTGATACTTTAGAGATAATACGGCCATATTTTGTTGAACAAAATGTTGATAAATAACAAGTTTTGGGAAATTTGATACTATAGTTGACATTGGCTAGCATTATTTTGTTGCAATAAATCAATTCTGATAACTAAAGCGTATTTTGAAGAAATGTTGTTGTTGTATCTTGATGGTATGGGGACCGTCTGATCGGATTGAGTACCTTTAAACAAAAACATTCTCAACAATACTGAAGTTTTACGATGTGACTACAATCATATATTAAACTATTGTATTATTGATTCTTGATGTCAACTGACCAGTGCTTGAAGCCACATTGTAGATAATAACGGGCTGCAATGCCACAAATACACAGGCAGATGTTGGTCGTTCATAGTCATTGACTCGGATATTATCTGTTCATGCAGTGAAAAACAGTATCTTCTCTCGTCCTTTGCTTTTGTCTCGACTTGTGGTTTCCACGAATGACGTGCATTGACTAAGTATGCATGATGTATTGTATTCACAGCTGCGCAGTATAGATGAATAAATTCTCCTTTAGCTCCCACGACTCTGTTATTACACACAGAGAAACGAATTTCTTTGCCAGTAAAAGCGATCCTTTATCGAGATTTTTTTTTTTTCATTTTTGGGACAATTGAAATAACTGAAACAATAAAATCCTGATTTCAGATCCATATTCTTGATAAAAATCGTGGTTCGGTTGTATATATATTTTTGTTGAAATAAACCATGGTGTTTCATATATTTCAGCAATGGTAGAAAAATGGCATCCAATTTGAGATCAATTTGTCAACAGAAAAGCCATGTATGGTGGGGCTCAGTATTGGTAGTATACACACGAATCATGTTTAATAATTATGGAGAATTTTCAATAATAATAATAATAGCATACCATATCACAATGATGTTCGCTACAGCAAACATAATATAAGTAGACAATATAATACTGAATTATTCATTGGACGGGTATGACAGGTGCATTTGTGGATATGCATTCATAAAATAGTATAGAGTATTATATTGTGCAACATTACTCAGTAATGTAGACATTGGCAACTGTTTGATTTAAAAGCCTATTTAATTTTCGAACCCCCAGAGCACATTGTACAAAATATATGCCATATTATATACCATTTGAAAGAGGAAGCTCTAAAACATTGTATTAGCAACGTATCCGGTATAATAAACTGTGAATATGTTGTTTTTGTTGAGGTACCGATGTGTGTTCTGTGCTTAAGTTTAATCTGTTATGTTCTGCAAAGTCTATTATTTTCACTGGAAGAGGAATAACCAAATATCTGAGTTCGAATTATGTTGCATACTGGAAGCGAAACGGTTGATATGTTTCTATGATTTCAGCTATTTTCTATTACTCTATGTGCACCTTCTGCGACACAGACGTTCCATGGTGATGAATTCTAGTATTTTAGTCATATTTTATGTCATATATTGCCATTAAAACCGTATATGAAGGCACTATACAAAATAATC
Organism: Siphonodentalium dalli; assembly: GCA_032622095.1. Lineage (NCBI taxonomy): Eukaryota > Metazoa > Mollusca > Scaphopoda > Gadilida > Siphonodentaliidae > Siphonodentalium > Siphonodentalium dalli. Next base: position 146,309,138 of record CP136067.1, on the reverse strand, counting down.
GGTGACTTGAAAATTAAATGGGCCTTTAAAGAATGATTGTGCTAGTCCTACCCTGACATGGTAAAAGTAAAGAGCGTTTGTCCCACTTTTCCAGAAAGCTGAAAACAGCTGATACTTAACTTTAAGCATATTTCAATATATCTGATGTATATACAAACACATATATGATTGAGGCAACAGTTGTTTGTGCAACTTACATATAGTCTAGCCCCTCTTATCAGAACAAATACATTAAAATTACACTATATGAGATGGTGTAAGTTCATGTAAGTCTTTTAAAGTGATATGAAACACTCCGGTATGGTGATAAAATAGAAATGGAGAATAATCTTGTTCAAAGTAATAATGTTTACAAATAGTATATCCAAATTGACAACAGACACCGTCATTCTTATATACTAATTAAATGCAGTGACTCTCGTTTTCGTTAGATTATCGCCGGTAGATGACTCCCGAATCGATTAGTAAATATTTGCAATTGAGCGTAGTTCTGACGATGTTCTCTATGGAGTGGCACGGTCGATTTGCTTCAAATTTTCGGCGATGTTAGTAGAATGTTACATTCTTCCAGTTGCCATAGTGCCTGAATACTAACTTATCAGTTTCACGCACCCGAACAAGTACATAATATGTCTTTAAGAGTATATATATCATGTATTTTTGTCACCGGGCGATACATCGTACGATTTAATAACTAGTAAACTTGATTGATTGTTCAGGTAATATTTGCTGGGACACACTGTTGCATGGACTTTAGACTACACACTGTTTCATACGTCCTAGGAAGGACCCCGAAAAGGGAGACCAATTATTTTAGTTCCAATATAAATCTAGTTCTTTGTTCCTTGTGTGATCGATATTATCTATCTTGCGCCACTCCGTTCTTATTATATGTTGTTCGTGCCGCTGCACATTAATGTCCTTGTTTTAGGATTGATTCCTGGAGTTATCCTTCCTATATTGTTTTCACGCATTGTATTGGTTACAATCAACTAAATATTTCCCATAGGCGACAGTGATAGGGTTAAGCCATCCCCACGATTCATTGCCCTACTGAGCCAAACTTTAAATATTTCTGCGTGTAGAAGTCCATGTCGGACATAAGTTGTCAAAAAAGAAATGGTGCCTCACCATACTTATTCCTGGAAATAAATTGGCATTTCCACAACTACCCCCTTTTGTGCACAAAATTTCAATATAGAAAAATACCCCCACCCCCTACCAAATTTGGCGAAAAATGTAGCCGCTTGACGAACAATCCCACACAAATGGCCGAGGAATTAACATAGCCTATGAATTTCTTTTTTCTTTCACATTAAACAACCGAAGATATTATACACCATTCAGCTGCCGGTATTTTTTTTATGCTGACTCGAGTTTCCCCATAGAAATCGGATATATAAAGACTTTATATATCCGATTTCTATGAGTTTCCCTACACAAATGCCAAGGGGCATAATTTCAAGTATTTAGTTGCTTATAACCTATACGCAACCAAAAATGTGTGGATTTTTGCTTGAACATATATCAAATTGTCACAGAAAACATAATATTAATAAAAAAACGTGCTTTCCAGACAAGAACTACACCAATTCTCCCTGTATTGGGTTGTATTTAACTCCCCTGTTCCAGACATTGGGCGCAAAATAAAACTTCGTCGAAGCACCTATGTTCCACTTTAACCCCAGCAGACACCACACCATTGGGACTCTAGCCACTTTTTTCCTGTTTTATGTCTTACATGACCACGTGCTATTTTTTAATAGAAGTCGTATGGCTGTGAAGTGTATACTTGACATAAATATTTTCCAAAACAACATAAATAGCCAAAAAGCACGAGAGTCGAAAATCGTTTGTTTTGGTCGCGGAAAACACACAGGGACATATAATAACTCCGATTTGACGATGTAACTGGATGCCAGTAATAACAGTCTTCAAGACGCAAAAAAGTCGCATTTCATTACATGGAAGGAAATGACAAATTTGTAACTTGAATTACCCCACCCCCTCGATTTTTCGGACTCGAAACTGGGGTTCGCTGTGTCCCTTAGAATTTCCCGGTCCACTCCCAATAACAGATCGAGAATAGTCGGATCACTAAATACGACGAGAGGCTGCTGGGCTCGTTTGTCCACTTTTCGACATTAAAGGTGCACTATCTGTTCCAAATAGTTCATTTTAACAAAACACCCATTGTTTGGCATTAAATTTGAATTTTGTTGCAAAGGGTTAATTTGTCAGATTATGGGGCGCTACGACACGCTTTGGGTCCCTAATTTTGTTCACTCTTGGATTTGATTTGATTGGTGGCCAAAATCTGTACTTCGTTGCCCTACAAGCCGATGATACCACAAAACACGATTTTTGCCTATAGGTTACAATCAACTAAATAATTCTCATAGGCGACAGTGTTAGGGTTAAGCCATCCCCACGATTCATTGCCCTACTGAGCCAAACTTTAAATATTTCTGCGTGTAGAACTCCACGTCGGACATAAGTTGTCAAAAAAGAAATGGTGCCTCACCATACTTATTCCTGGAAATAAATTGGCATTTCCACAACAACCCCCTTTTGTGCACAAAATTTCAATATAGAAAAATACCCCCACCCCCTACCAAATTTGGCGACAAATGTAGCCGCTTGACGAACAATCCCACACAAATGGCCGAGGAATTAACATAGCCTATGAATTTCTTTTTTCTTTCACATTAAACAACCGTTTAGCTGCCGGTATTTTGTTTATGCTGACTCGAGTTTCCCTACACAAATGCCAAGGGGCATAATTTCAAGTATTTAGTTGCTTATAACCTATTGACATCTGCGAAATATTTGGATTAAAGTTAGTAGTTTAGTTCTAAGCGTGCTTTATCGATGATTCTACGACTGGGGAAGTCCGATACAATAACGTGGTGGCAGCTTTGGTGTTTTAAAAAAGACTCACCCCCCCCCCGTCAAAGAAGAAATCGTGTTATATGTTCTAACATTTTCGCTAACGCAATTTCCAAATTTCGTGCAAATATGTCACGTGCTCCAAAACAGTGGCGATTGACAGAAGAAGAAACTTTTTCGTCCTTCGCCAACTGGCAAAACAATCTAGTGTTTACTCTTAGCCAAGAAATCAGCTTTGCACCTTTCATTAAAGCTAATTGGACCAAAGCAAGTGATGCTACTGCTCATCGTGGCCTAAAAGATGCAGCGGAATGTGCTAACCTCACCCAGATGTTGGGGCTTATTACACAATATGTGCCACATTTTCTTTCTGCAGAAATAGTCAAGAACTCAATAAACTTAGACTCTATATGGCAGAGCATCCGAAAGTATTATGGATTCTCTCAATCCGAAACACAGTTCATGAAATTCCTATCTATTCGCTGGGAAGAAGGTGAACGTCCGGAGCGTTTGTACCAGCGACTAAGCGCGCACCTGCAGGATAATTTGATTAGCAAAGATAGTAAACTTATACATGACGGTGCACCCATTCTTGCAGATGAATTCATGAGCCCCACGGTTGAGCGTTTGGTTGTTCTCCGATGGATGGAACTGCTCCACCCTAATCTGCCCTCCCTTGTTCAAAGAACACCTGCGTTCGACCTGCAGCGAATGACCTTGAAGGACCTCCAACCACAGATAGTAGATGCGTTTGATGGATTCTTGAGAGTGAAGTGCGTTCTGATGATGTCAAAGCTTCTCGTGTGAACTATCGTGGAGATCGTCGACCATCTACGAGTGGTGGTAATCGGAAAATACCACCCGCCAGTCATCTGGAAAACAATGTCGCTTGTGTAAAGCGGAGGGTCGAGGTTATTTTGGTCACACAATCACCGATTGTGATTATTTGAGTCGTGCAGAGAAACGTGAACTCATTAGAGCCTTTCGCATTGACGCGGATGAGTTGGAGACACACTTTGACAATTTCTTGGACATCAGCGATGATGATGACCCAACACAGGCTGATGATTTCTTAGAATTTTCTGAGGATTTCCGAAATTCAGCTGACGTGCTACCTGATTCTGATGTAAACGACTCTTGTAGTACCCCGCCATCATTAAATCAGACAATAATCAGGGTTAAAACCATTCGATCACATATGTTCAATGTGTTTTATAATCACAACCCTGTGATGATTACTTGTGACTCAGGTGCCACTTCCTCACTTATAAAACAGTCATTCGCTATGAGGATACGCGTACCTATCCAGACAACAAGGCATTCTGCGAGTCAAGCGGATGGAAAGACGAATCTAAATGCATGTGGTGAAGTTCATCTGACATTATTTCGAGGATCTACAAAGTTTTCATTGGAGGCTCTAGTAGTCAAAGACATTGATTGTGATGTTCTTATCGGTATGCCTATTTTAAAAGATAACAAAATTGTTTTAGATATTCCAAATGACAAAATTATTATTGATGGTAAACAAATAATTTCATATGGTCACAAATCTTCAAATTCAAATTCTGCTAATGTTCGACGTTGTTCTACTTACTTGCTGAGAGCCGAAACACGTTGTATTATCTTATCTGGGGAATATTTGGAAATATCCAGTCCATTGGGTCTCCCAGATGATGAGGAAGTTGCAATTGAACCCCGCTGTGACACACCCACTTCCAATTGGCCATCTCCCACCACTACCACACCTATTGGACAGTCCTATAGCCATACACAAAAACCAACATGTTACTCAAGTTCGACTTACCTGTCCTGTGTCAACTTATGATTCATACCCTGGGTCATGTACTCAGCTTTATGTACACTCTTCAGCTGTGTCCTCAACAGATATTTCTCAGTCAAGTTACGTTTAAGATATTTATGTGGACCCCGACCATCAGTTGACATCACTTGAGCGACAACTATTTTTAGATCTTCACCACTCATACACTGATGTTTTCAATCCAGTTATTGGTAACTATAATGATGCATCGGGAAAAATCCATGCTTCCATCAACATGGGCCCTGTCGATCTACCCACATAGAAAGGCCGGCTTCCTCTGTACAAAAGCAGTGACATGACAATTCTTCAAGACAAAATGGATGAACTTGAGTCACTTGGTGTGATAGCGAAGCCAGAAGAAGTCACTGTAAAAGTTGAGTATGTGTCGCCCAGTTTCCTGGTTAAAAAGCAAGGAGGAGGACACCGTCTTGTTACTGCATTCAACAACATTGGTAGTTACACACGACCTACCCCTAGTCGAGTTATGCATACCGAGGATAGCATGAGCTTTCTTGCAAAGAGCAAATATATGATAAAGACAGACATGACAAAACATTTCTTTCAGCTACCTATGGAACAATCTTCTATGAAATATATTGGCATTGTCACGCCATTCAAAGGCACTCGAGTTTACACACGAGCGGCCATGGGCATGCCAGGCTCTACTGAACAGCTTGATGAACTTATGTTCCGTGTACTCGGAGATTTGATACATTCTGGGGAAGTAATCAAACTTGCAGACGATCTTTATATTGGTGGTTCAGATTTGTCATCATTGCTACACACATGGGAGAAAGTTCTGATGAAATTTCGTCAAAACAACCTTCGGCTATCGGCTATCGGCTACAAAGACTTCTATTTGTCCAATCAATACTATCATTCTTGGTTGGGTTTGGTCAGCTGGGGCAGTTTCTGTTTCACCACATAAAGTCAATCCTCTCTCAACTTGTGATTTACCCAAGACTGTAAAATCATTACGTTCTTGGTGTGGTGCCTATAAACATCTCAATTCATGTATTCCTCATTGCTCATCTCTCATATCTACATTCGAAAGCATGTCAGCAGGAAAGAACTCATCTGAAAAGATTGACTGGACACCTAGTATGGCGGAAGCATTCCAAACTGCACAGCTCGCATTAAAGGACACAAAATCACTATTCCAAAACCTACAGATCAACTCATACTTACAACTGACGCAGCTATTCGTGATTGTGGTGTGGGTGCAGTGTTGCATGTTTTACGCGACGGAAAGACCCTTCTTGCTGGTTATTTCTCTGCTAAATTCAAGTCCCGCCAGCTTAAATGGCTTCCATGTGAGGTTGAGGCTTTCGCCATTGGTGCAGCTGCTAATTACTGGGGTTCATATATCTTGGAGTCTGTTCTCGCCACACAGATTTTGACGGATTCACGACCTTGCGTTCAGGCTTTTGCAAAGTTGTCGCGTGGAGAATTCTCTACACGTGACCGTATCTCCAACTTTCTATCTACTTTGAGTCGCTACAACGTGACACTCAGTGACATTTCTGGATCAGTCAATCTCCCAGCTGATTACATAACGTTTATTAAGCCGTCACTCAGTTGAATGCCCCGCTGGTAGCTGTCAAATATGTCAGTTTGTTTCCCAAGATGAGGACCCGGTTGTCAGGTCTGTGACGGTACAAGATATCCTTAATGGTTCTTCTCCAATGCCATTCCTTAATGGCACATCATGGCAAAATACTCGGCAGGAATGCCCTATTTTGCGGAGGGTTTATTCACAATTATCTCAGGGTACTAGGCCCTCCAAGAAAACAACTGGGATTCGTGGCGTCAAAAGGTACTTAAAGGTTGCCACGATCAGCAGAGGCGGCTTGTTGGTGGTTAAAAGCTCGACTCCCTTCCAACGGGAAAACAGCTTAATTGTTGTCCGCATCATGTCCTTTCCGGTTTGCTTACCGCTCTACATATGCGTTTACAACATCCTACAAAGTCTCAGTTCAAGAAAGTTTTTCATCGATACTTCTTTACCATCAATGCCGATAAGGCAATTGATTCTGTCACTCAATCCTGTCCGCAGTGTGCTGCATTGGCTCAACTCCCCGCCGAAATACCAGAGTTCTCCACGTCAACACCATGCTCTGTTCCTTGTAAAGAGTTTGCATGTGACGTAATGTGCCGAGCTAAACAGACGGTTTTTGTCATTCGTGACACTTTTTCATCATTTACTATCGCTCGCATTATCCCGGACGAGCAGTCTACTACACTTCGGGATACACTTCTTGAGACCACGGTGGACCTGAAGTCTACTCAAGGATGTACAGTCCGTACTAACGGATCACCCTCCTTCAAGTGTCTTACTAAAGATGCTATCTTGCTCGCACATGGCATAACCATTGTTGTTGGACGGTTAAAGAACTGCTATAAAAACCCTATCGCAGAGAAGGCAATTCAAGAGCTTCAATTTGAAATCAAGCGCCAGGCTCATACTGGTGGGCCAATTAAGTCATCACTCCTAGCCACAGCTGTCGGTGTTCTCAAAGCTCGTATTAGAAACAGAGGTCTTAGTGCAAAGGAAATACTCTATCAGAGGGACAACTTTTCAGGCGAACAGTTACATTTTTCAGACAACACCCTCGCTTTGAATCAACACACTATTCGAGAGAAGAATCATTCGCCTAGTGCTCGATCCAAGGTTCCACGCGGGAAACCTGCATCTCATAGTGCTTTCTCTCCTGGGGATTTGGAATTCGTCAAAACTGAAGGTGACAAACACACATCTCGCCCACAGTACATTGTCACATCTTGTGACGACACATATATATATACATTCAGAAACTCATTGGCCAACAGTTTCGATCACAGGCAAGCCTACATAAATATATCATTATCACACCAGTAGCACCAATTCACCCTCACTTGGTCCCTATACTGACCCTCACGCCTCAGATTCTGACTCTGACTCAGAACCCAACGTAAGTATTGCTTCACAACCACGGCAAATTGTACAATGCACACCCGCAGGTTTGGTTCACCCAATTGGACACCAATATTTCAATAATCCAAAACCCTCTGCTAGGCGTTCCGAACGCCCCCGTTGTAAACCAAACTGGCTCTCATCGGGTGATTGGGACACTGTCCCGAGAGGATTAGTTATTATGTCTCATTCTTAAAGTTTTCTATAACAAACAACACTAAATGTTTTCTTACAACAATTTTTGTCTAAATTCATTTCACTAAAATTGTTGCAATTAAATTTTTTAATCACATTCTTTTATTTGATACTTGTATTTTAAAATTAATTTCTATCTTTAAAAAAAAGAGAGAAGAGACCACGCCACTCCGTTCTTATTATATGTTGTTCCGTGCCGCTGCACGTTAATGTTCCTTGTTTTAGGATTGATTCCTGGAGTTATCCTTCATATATTGTTTTAACGCATTGTATTGACATCTGCGAAATATTTGGATTAAAGTTAGTAGTTTAGTTCTAAGCGTGCTTTATCGATGATTCTACGACTGGGGAAGTCCGATACAATAACGTTGCACCCAAATAAAACATGGCGTCGTCGGCCGCGAACATCTAACAAGTTAATATTCTTGACATATTACATATCTATCAGAAGGAATTTCCATTGGTGTTTGATGTGGTTATAAGAACAATACCTGAGGAATTCAGAATTCAACTCGGACAGAATGCGACCCCGTATTGTCTCAAACCGCCAAGAACAATTGGCACACCCTTATCGAGATAACATTGAACAGAAACTCAAAAACATGGTCGAAAACAAAATTATTGTGCCAATAACTTAACAAACTGACTGGTGTTCTCCAATTGTGGTGGCTCAAAAGAAAAAATCTGTTGATATTCGGCTATGTGTTGACTTCACTAAACTTAACCAGTATATGAATAGGGAGCGTTATGATTTACCTACTTCCCATGAAGCAGTAGCTGATATAGCCGCATCACAAGCCAAATATTTTGAATCTTTTGATAATCTTAGTGGATACTAGCAGTGTTCACTGTCAACAGATTCTCCGCCGCTCACAACATTTAGGACACCATTCGGGAGGTTTATCTTAGTCTCCGTGCTTCTTTCGGAATCAGCTCGATATCTGAGCATCACAACTGTCGCATGGATGAGGCTCTTGCAGGAATCCGGAGATGCAGGAAAATCATCGACGATGTAATAGTTTACGACAATAATATGGACGATCATATTGACCATGTTCCAGAGCTTCTGATTCGCTGTCAGGAGAAAGGAATTTCATTAAAGGTACTCAACCCGATAAAACTCCTCTCAATTACTATTTCAATGGCTTCGGGGGTCAAAAATATTTGATTCGAGTCGAGGAAGTCATCCATCAAAGCTCAGATTTGTTAGATATCGATTTTAGAAATCTATTATTTTTCATTATCGGGAATTGTTTCTGGCCCAGAAGACAGTAAAAAATTCGTTGTTATTACCCACTTGATCATAGAGTTATCCATCCTTGTCTGTTTGAATATAATTTTGGCGTAAAATCTCGAGCATGTTACCAAATTGACGGCAGTTATTGGTACTCATCTCGAGAACATAAGAATTTTCAAAAATCAATATCTAATAACTCTGAGCTTTGTTTGATGGGTTCCTCGACTCGAATCAAATATTTTTTACCCCCAAAGCCAAAGAAATAGTAATATAGGACCCTCTGATCGGATTGTTGTTCTTGGAATCTGTTGAGATGGGGACCCTCTTTACGGGTTGAGTACCTTTAAACTCTGAGAAATTCCGTGCTTGTGAGACAGACATTGACTTATGTGGATATAGACTGAACGGATCAGGTTACACCATTAGTCCTGTGATTACAGAATACCTTCGCAACTTCCCAATTCCAACTAACCTGACTGACTTACGTTCGCTTTTGGCCTAGCCAATCAATTGGGAGGATTCACTGACAAATTCGCCACTTGTTTGGACCCACTGCGACCGTTACTGAAACAAAACAACGATTTTGTATGGGATTCCATTCATAACACAGCATTCCAAGAAGATTGTGTTGTCCTTTCGACGGTACCGGTACTTTCCTACTATGACCCAAGTCGACCAACCTCACTACACGTGAACGCAAGCCGTTTGAACGGACTTGGTTTTGTGTTGTTACAAAATAATCCAGCGTCTGGGACATGGCACGTGGTACAGGCCGGGTCCATGTTTATATCGGAAGCAGAGTCACGCTATGCTATGATCGAGTTGGAAATGCTAGCTGCTGCATGGGCTCAGAGACGTGGCGACAGGGGGTGGGGGGGGGGGGGGGGTCAAAATGTTGGAAATTTCATACCTGCCAAAACATTAGTTGGAAATTTCACACCAACAATAGGTTGAAAATGTTCTTGTAGTTTGATTTTCAAACAATTTATTGGGGGGAATTAATTGTTTTTGGACCAATATTTGCATATTTTCGTATTTTTGGTCAAAATGTTGGAATGAAATTGTCATCAGTTGGAAATTTTCCAACCTTAGGTGGGGGGTGACAGGTTGGAAATTTCCAACACTTGGAAAGCTTGTGTCCTGGTCCCTCCCCCGTGGCCAGTCAACAACTGCTAGTTAATTTAAGAAAACAATATTGTCATTGGAATTGTCATCAGTTGGAAATTTTCCAACCTAAGTGGGGATGTCAGGTTTGAAATTTCCAACTCTAGGAAGGCTTGATGCTAGTCTAGATGGTAGGATTTTGCGATTTTCTTGTTCAGATTTCAAAATCTTTGCACACCGGGCCGAACCATGGTCGGCCTGGTGTGTCATTGTCCCTGTGGCCAATAAAAAACTGCTAATTTGTTTAACAAAACAATATTTTACTACATTTGGTCAAACTTGTGGACTGAAATGGTCATCAGTTGGAGAATTTCCCAACCTGAGGGGAAGTATTAGGTTTGAAATTTCCAACACTATAGAAAAACTTCAGTTGAGGCCAGTCTAGATGCTATAGGATTTGCGATTTTCTTGTATAGTTTTCACAATTTTCTCACACCGGGCGGAACAACCATGGTCAGCCCGGTGTGTCCTGGTCTCTTGCCCGTAGCCGTGTGCATTTGTCTGGAGTTAGACCACTAGATGTTAGGATCTATGCAATTTTTCAGGTTAAAATATCTGAATGTTCTCATATCGGGAATTTAGAACCATGGTTTATGAATACATAGGATATTTGGCCTGAGAGCACTGATGTGCAAGGGGCGGGGGGGGGTGCAAATGGAATTTTGCAAAACTTGTGTTTGGTCCGAATCTGATTCAAGGGGGGGTGGTGCAGTTGGAATTTTCCATGGTGGCACCCCTCCCCCAACGGAGACCCTCTAGCCACGTCCCTGCATGGGCTGTTCAAAAGTGCCAGATATTCCTGGAAGGCTTATCTCAATTCGATGTAATAACAACCGACCATCGTCCTCTTGTGCCAATTATTAACAGTTACCCTAACCGATATTGAAAAACCACGTCTTCAGCAATTGAGAATCAAATTGATGCGATACAAATTCTAAGTATTTTGGATACCAGGAACAAAATGGAAAGCAGTTGATGTGATGTCTCGTCATCCCACCAACTCGCCCAGTGTCGAGGACCAAATACTTGAACAAGAGTTGCAGTACAACATACAATCAAATATCAAGTCTTGTTCCTGAATATCAAACTGGAGATCTTCAGTTGGAAGCTGTAAAAGAGTATGCTGCGCCTGATGGTGAATACCAAGAGCTGTTCCACACTATTGAAAACGGTTTCCAAGACTACCAAATACATTACCAACAGCCGTACGTCCTTATTGGCACATGCGCGATAAATTGATCATTGGCAATGGGTTCATTGTGTGTGGCTGCAGACTGGTTATTCCAAGAAACAAAATTTTACAGAAACTTCATGCAAGCCATCAGGGTATTGGGAGGACAACACGACGTGCAAGACTTTGTTTACTGGCCATGGATCGACTGTGACATAGAAAAAACTGCGATCATGCTCTAGTTGTGCCACAAATTTGCCTTCTCAGTGCATGCAAGGAGCCAATAATTCAACACCAAATTCCGACCCGTGTGTTTGAACATATTTGTTCTCATTTGTTTTCTTGAATGCGACGTAAAATATGGATGGCCGTCAGTATTTCGACCCGACAAAGATGTTACATCTAAAACCTTGATAGATTCTTTCCAGAAAACATACAGTGATAATGGCCCTCCGTATACAAGCTACAAGTTTCAACAGTTTATCTCAGATTGGGGTATCAGCCATATAACTTCGTCGCCTCACTATCCCCAGTCAAACTCCCATGCCGTAGCGAGTGTTAAAGTCACGAAGCACCTCCTGCAAGCATGTTCGGGACCTGGGCAAAAAAATTACATGGATAAGTGGAGAAAGGGGCTTCTTCAGTGGCGCGACACGCCCTGCGCATAGGGTCGCTCACCGGCGCAAATCGTATTTGGTCATCAAACCCGTGACATATAAGGGCGATTTTTGCCCCCGATTCTTGAGTCCGTGGTTTACCACCAGTCCTCTGACTCAGACCTATACCATTAACGGATCAGGTTCAACCTTCCACTTCCGTTCCGCGACGAGGCCATCGGAACAGACGACGCACAAAGCGTCTTATCGAAGAGATGTGAACTCGATAAAATGAGAGGGAATTGAGATGTTGGACTTTAGACTGCACACTTTTACATACGTCCTATGAAGGACCCCGATAAGAGAGACCAATTATTTTAGTTCCAATATAATTCTAGATCTTTGTTCATTGAGTGATCGATATTATCTATCTTGCACCCAAATAGAACACACACACGCTAACATTGTGTAATGTATGTGTTGCATGTCAAATTATCTATGTACTAGCTGATGTGCCCGACTTCGTCGTGGCTATTTAGGGATTTCTTTGTGTCGCCTCCGTCTGGGCAATTCAAAGTGACAACGTTGAACAATACTGAGCGAACAACGTTGAAAATTATTAGGAGAAAGAAAAAGCTATTGTTCAAAATGACAATGAGAGAAATGAGAGATTGATCTACTAATTCAAAGTGACAACGTTGATCAATACTGGGCGAACAACGTTGAAAAGTAAGGAGAAAGGAAAGAAACTATTGAGAAAATCGATGGCAAGGTTCAGGCCAAGGAGACGGTCGCACGTGAAATTGGACCCGCCCATATTGTTCCCGAGATCAAAGTTGGCCTACATACCAAATTTGAGTAGGATCGGTCGAGCAGTTTTCGAGTCTATAACAAACATACATACAGACAGAGAGACAGACATAAGTTCCAAAAACATAGGAGACTAGCTGATGTGCCCGACTGCGTCCGGGATATTTAGGGATTTCTTTGTGATCGCCTCCGTCTGAGCAGAAGATACAGCGTCTGGACAAACTGTTGTTCGATCGGTCCAGAAACATGCCTATATCAGCGTATATGAACGCGGTCAAGGTCAAGGACACGGTCGCACGTGAAATTGGACCCGTCATATTGTTCGCAGGATCAAAGTAGGCCTACATAACAGATTTGAGTCGGATTGGTCGAGGTCAAGAAACATGCCTGTATGAACGAGGTCAAGGTCAATGACACGTTCGCAAGTGAAACTGGACCCGTCATATTGTTCCCGGGATCAAAGTAGACCTACATACCAACTTTTAGTCTGATCGGATGAGCAGTTTTCGAGTCTATAACACATACACACAGACAGACAGACAGACAAACAGACAGAAGTTCCAAAATATATAATAGATGAACAAACTTGTTATTCAGAATAAAATATTGTTTACACTAAAAGTGTGAAAATACTATGTCTAATTTGATGCAAGAGAAATACGATTCGAAAACCACACAATTTTCAAGCTTCGAGACAAACAGTAATATCAATGCCTTTGAATATTCCGGCGATCAAAATTGGTTGAAAAATAATGATACCACGAAAAGTCATAAATTTATCGAAGTGATTGGAATTTATCAGCTGAAACAGCTGATAAATTACCAATCACTTCAGTAAATACATTAGTATTCCGGTGTGTGTATATATAGTCATTATATTATAAATAATAAAACGCTCTTCATTAATTCCTTATTGGGAAGAGGCTAAATAATCGATGGCTCCAATCTAGAGGTCACCCCTAAGATCCATATGAAGTTTGGTGACGATCGGGTCAGTGATGTGGCCCTGAATTAAATAATCCAAAGAGTAATATCCAACATCGCTGTTGGAGGCCATGTTTTTCAACAAAATTCGGAAATATTTGATGGCTCCCATCTAGTGGTCACCCAAATTATCCGTACGAACTTACGAAGTTTGATGACGATCGGATGAGGGCTGTGGTCTGTAGGGTTTGTCAAAGGATTTATTCATGCAAAGAGTAAAATCCAAGATGGCTGTCGGCGGCCATGTTTTTCATCGAAAATCTTTCAAATTCGATAGCTCCCATCTAGAGGTTATCCTATAATCATGCCTGTAAACTTACAATACATTTCTTCGATATTTGCGGGCTGCAGGGTGTGCCGATGGATTCAAATTTGAAATCAAAGATGGCTGCACGTTCACTGCCGAAAACCAATGGGTAATTCCATCCCGTATGCCAACATGGGATTGCATGTTTTGCCGATAGTAGTTGATATTTGACGCATGTATGAGTGGTGGTTCGGTCAATATCGGGTTATATGACGCTGAAACATGTCACAAGACTACTACAGATAACTCGTAGTCGGCAACTGTGATGTAATTTACCAGTGTTTCGTCGCTGGTGCCAGCTACGAGTTATCTCGTAGGTAAATAAAATTACGTTTTCTACGACATAGATGACGAAGAGTGTCATATAGGGGCAACCATATCGTGTATAGGACATGGTAAATTAATTTGTATACAAACAGTGGTACACTGTACGTCATCTGAGACGTCGCAAATGTAATGTTGATTTACCTACGAGATAACTCGTAGCTGGCACCAGCGAAGAACAATGGTACATTCCGTCCAGGTGCCAAGTAGCTCTATAACACGTTTCAGAATCATAATACCCGATTTTGGTCGACTAAATAAGTCACGATAAATGAATTTATATATGCAAACTTGTACATTCATTACCAGGGAACTGAATTTGCATGCATGGGTAAACAAGCCACAGGTATTCGCTTGTGCCTATACTTGGTGTAGGGCTAGCTCGAGTTTCCAACTTTCTCTAGTACTATATCCGTATTCTTCCACTGTCAGAATGTAACCATGCAGTTATAAAACCAGTGGAGTAAGTTCGAGATGTGGAATAAACATATAACCAGAGCAGCTGATAATCAGATTAGTTAGAATTTAGACATTAGCGAACTCAAGCATGGTGCTGATTTCTAACTAATCGCAAGATACATGTAAGTGTTTTTCTATTATATAGTATAGCCAAAATTGGATATTTAGCGAACATTGCAGTGGCTTGCACCCACCCCTCAAACACTGGGGTGTATTATCAGTATAGGTCTATATAGCTTCAAGTGAGACCGGAAAACTTTAGAGCTAACTGATTACTGATTTATGCAACGAAAACCCGGGAAAGGTCTATTTGCACATGTCTACCATGGGTGATTGATGAACGGAAGAGGTCCTGATGAATTGGAGTGTCCTTGCAAGATTTAAACTGCACCCCACCCCTTTATTGGGATGCGGAAAGCGTTTTATCTGAAGCCATTCTAATTATACATATACAATCTATCAATGGAACCGTTGGGTATGTATTGGCGCATAACAGACATTGCTTGTGGTTTCTGTTGTTATTTATGTGGTATGGACATCACTACGAGTTAACTCGTAGTAGCAGTCCCCATGGAACCGTTTACTACGAGTTAACTCGTAGTGGCAGCAAACGTGAGTTTAAGTAATCGACGGCTCCCATTTCGAGGTTACCCAGAAGGTCCACATGGAGTTTGTGATGATCGGATGAGGGATGTGGCCTGTATGGTGTGCCGAAGTATTTAGTCGTGCAAAGAGTAGAAACTAAGATGGCTGCTGGTGGCCATTTTTTTAAATCGAATTTCGGAAATAATTGATGGCTCCCATCGAGAGGTGACCCGAAGATCCATATGCAGTATGATGGCGATCAGGTAAGGGATATGGTCTGTAGGGTGTGCCAAAGTATTTAGTCATGCAAAGAGTAAAATTCAAGATGACTGCTGGTGGCTATATTTTTTCAAATCGAATTTCGAAAATAATCGATAGCTCCCATGAGAGCTATCTAATTTGAAAGATTTTCGAAGAAAAACATGGGAGCCGGTAGTAAAATTCAAGATGGCTGCCAGCGACCATGTTTTCATCGAAAATCGACAAAATAAATTTGATAGCTTCCATATACAGGAGATCCTAAACATGCCTGTAAATTTTCAAACATTCTCCAATAATTGCGGGCTCAATGGTGTGCCGATGGATTCAAATTTGAAATCCAAAATGGCTGGCCGGCGGCCATGTTTTTTGACGAATTTCGAACAAAAACATCGATGGCTCCCATCTAGAGGTCACCCCGAAGTATCATATTCTGTTTGGTGATGATCGGATAAGGGATGCGGTCGGCAGGGTGAACCAAAGGAAAATGTTGACGGACGGACGGACGCACGGACGCACTCACGACTGACGCCAACATATGGCAATAGCTCAATCTTGACTTCTTAAATTTGAGCTAAAAAGCGGTACGTATTTTGCTATTGGTACGCCCAGCCATCTAGCCGTCAGTCCGTCCGTTCGCTTAATGTTTCCGGATGATAACTTTAGATATACTCAAATGAATGGAATAAAAATTGGTATGCGAGTTTACTAGCCAAAACTACATGTCAAGTTCGAATTTGGGTTCCGCCCTCCAATTTTCACCAGCGTTATGGCCCTTTGTTGTAATTTCCACATGCGTATACTTTGCCACGCCCTACAGATGCTTTTTTGTTTTGATTGAAATAGCAACAGTTGGACAATTTCCAACCATTATGGTCGGTTAAAATGTATGCATGCTTCATGTTGTTTAAAAGTTTGAGATGCGTACGTACCACGAACCAGTTGGAAAATCCCAAACCCTTTACAAATGGAATTTCCCGTACAAGGTGAGTTTGGTTTGGTTCGAGGTGGGTGTGTCGGAAAGTTTGTGCTGGACTCTCTCTCCCTGGAACATTTGACGTTCTGCATGACAGGGAACTTAATAACATTAATTAAAAATAAATAAGGTAATATAATTTTTTCAGTTAATGCCTGGTTGCCTGTTCCTTAATAATGTATTTCACAGTAGGCGAAGGTCATAGCACGAGATTGCATGATTTAAGCGACTTTTGTGAGCTGATTTCGCTCTGCTTTGCTTACATTCATGATATCTCCCCGGTGATCAATTCAATGTTTAGTCGCGAAATAGTCTTACAGAAGTGGGCTAAATCATGTAACCTCCAGTTGGGGCCATCGCTAACCGAGAAATGCATTCTTAAGCAATGGGTATTAACTAAGAAATGTATTAGTTTAAACAATATCTATTCCATGAATATAGTACAACAATAATAAGCAAGGAAAAGTATGTTACATAATGGACCGGATTCGACATCAAGCATGATTATGCGAGTAGTTTCGGGGCACCATTTGATATCTATCCAACCGAAAGCGTGAAGATATACTAACTACGTTTTTTTCAATGTTATAAAGTTCCCCATCAGAACTTCTAAAGTTCATATGTGTTGAACTCCATGTGGAATATGATATCTATACGTGCGCAACCGAGGGGGGGGGGGCGGAAAAAATTTCAGGCACGTATGCCTGATTTTTAACTTTTGACCCTTCTTGGGACCCAACCACCTCCGCGTCCAAATTGTTTCCGTTTTCGGCTGTTTTTTTCCGACCTTTTTTGGACACCCACCCTCCATTTTAACACTAAAACAGATATTTGCGGGGGGAAATTCACTGTAAACAGCTGTATATGAATTTCTGTGCATACTATTTGTCATGGATGTTAACATTGACATGTATATAGGAACGAGTCATTTTGGGGTCATTCGGTCAAAAAAACATGGCTGCCAGCGGCCATCTTGGATTTCAAAATTCAATTCATTAGCATGGGCTACATGCAGGCTATACTGTTTGTCAGATTATCATTAAATTTGAAGAAAAAAATCCCCCCCCCCCCCCCCCCCCTGGCGCAACTAGAGTAGAAATTCATGACATGATCTATATCTCCCCAACCGATACGGAGACGTTCTAGCGACGTCTCTGATTATCGGGCGCTCGAACATTAGTTCGATCTTTACTGGGTTGTTGTGAAGAAATAATTCCTGGTCTAGACCAAGGACAAGAACTCGGTCGATTGAATCTAAGTATATTTAAGCTGATTTCAAAACAATTACAAAATTTACAGTGTGTCTTCCCTCGGGCGAGCATGTGGGATGAAGGTGTGCCATTAAGTTCCGCCATGTTTGGTTCTCGATCATTCACGGTGAAATGCAAACTATACACGACGTTAAGTCTAGCAGAAGGTCGGGATATAGCCCTAGGCAGTGAAGATTAAACCGAGTCACCTTTACCAGTTTGCTTGCCAGTGAGTCACTACTGCTTCAAGTAAAATGCTATTGTCTTTTTTTACTTATATAAACATATATACACGAGGAAGTGCTCATAATTTCGACTCATCCACTCATTAATATACTAGTAATGTAGAAACAATGAAATAATCCATTTCCGGGATGTGTTTGTGGTTTCAGAATATTATGTAGTGACTACTTCAGCTCAGTGTATAGCATATGTATAATAGTGGATAAAGATAAGTCGATCTGTCCTTGTGGTAATAATTTTTGGTGTGTATATATCGTTGCAACAGAAGGAATACGAAACAAAGAGGCCGGGACTGTACTCCAGCTCCATTGGCATATATATACCGTTCGTGATCATCGGAAGGAATTATGTACGGCGCTAACTCGAGGTGGGCAAATATATTTATATGCTTATTTCCAGGAACCAGTCTAGAGAGCGACTTTAGAGGTATCTTGTCACTAAATTGTGTCACTTCTCCCTAAGTTTGTCATTGGAAGAAGTGACTTATCTCGCATATACCTGTATATATAGCAGTCCCTATACACAGCATAGTTAAACGGACATGGCTCATTAGAATCTCCAATTTTTTTTCTACGTAATTTGGAGCGACGGATATACGATAGGTCGATAAATGCACGAACTATCGATATATACCGACTTCATATATGCTCTGAAAAACACTATGTTTTTTTTCTTCAAATTTTCGCCAGAAGTCAGATAAACGCTCTTTATTGCTACCATATCAGGAATAGACTACCACAGAACGCTCTTTTTTGTTCCATGTCATGCAAATGGCTGTTTTGTGTTTGGGACCAAACACCGTATTCACAGTTGCGTCTTTCTGGGTGAAATAGAAAGGTAGTTCAGATATTTATCGACCTATTTCGATACTGAGAACAATTCAAAAGCGAATAATATTATGTGTATTTTGGAGGGCAAACCGCCATGTGGCTTTAATCCTTTACCCAACAAACCGGCCAAAACCGGCCAAATAAAGCTTCAACAGCCTAAAATATCTTCGGTCTGTCTCAATAGAACCATACAAATATGGATATCATTGGAACCGGCTCCTTGACCACATTGTGATATTTACAGTTATGCCCTGTGCCAATGCATTCTCTTATATATGCGAGTCGACCATAGGTCGCCTCGCATATATAAGAGAATGCATTGGCCTAAAAAAAATCTTTTTTTAACACTTTTTACCATTTTTCTTACATTCTTTAACAATTTTATAATTTTAATGTGTTAAGCCAATGCATTCTCTTATATATGCGAGGCGACCTATGGTCGACTCGCATATATAAGAGAATGCATTGACACAGGGCCCTTCTGTTGTTGTATTTTATGTTTATGTTGGTGTCATTATGCATTATACAAGTGTTTGTTGTATATATGAGCTATTGTACTGTATTGTATTGAATAATACATAGCTGATAATATAATGGTTATGTTGGGGTGCACATTTAACTTGATCTATTATGACTTAATTCCCCTTGATAACAGTCCACTTCTCCCCCAATACTCCTTAAACCTCAAGGCTGCTTTCCACTTACTTCACTACGTAAAACTGATATTTGACGACTCAGACGCAATCCTACATTTGAAGAAGGCCTCATTAAAGATGCATAATCCGATTAAGCCTCCCTCAATTATACTATTTATTTGGATTCGGGGGTAAAACATATTTGATTCGTGTCGAGGAACCCACCCATCAACGCTCAGAGTGATAATATATCGATCTTTGAAATCTATTATTTTTCACCACCGATAATTTTTAGTGGCTCAGTAAAGAGTCGACGAGAAGACTGTCTCGGACCAAATTCCGGATGAATATGGATAACTCTAAAATCAAGTGGCTTTTTTGTGTCAGATATTTGACAAACCGGCAAAATTTCGTTCTACAAAATGTTGATAATTAACAGGTTTTGGATAATTTTATATTATAGTTGACTGTGGTTATTATTTTTGGGCAATTAATCGATTCTGATAACTGAAGCGGCATTTCAAAAAATGTTGTTGTTGTTGTTGGAATCTGATGATATGGGGACCATCGAATCGGATTGAGTACCTTTAAAGACCAGCTGAATAATACAATTAATTTAGCTCCAAACATATCTAAATATGTCTTAACTCATGCTAAATAAGGTTTATAACATGTATCCTTTCCATTTTGTTCACATTTTTACAAAAAAGTACTATTTCCAGACATTTGAATAAAACGGCTTCTTTGTTTACAATAGTCATTTTTGAATCGGGTGTTTCCGTCGCGACTCGGAAATGACGTCACCGAGGGTACAAGGACCGAAGAAATTTTATGCGCCGTTTTAAAATCACGTATTTTGAAATCGTCTTTTTTATTGTTGTTTATTTTTTTGAAGAATAAAACGTATTCGTCGCTGCATGGCTGCAAACTGTAGCCATAAATGTTCAAGTGGCACAAGAATTAATGCAGCCATTCAACAACAGTGGACGGCGTTTAATTGTCCACAACGAGAGTTTAGAAATTGGAATGGACTGTCACAATACAGCTGCTTGTGTTCCAAGCACTTTGAAGAAGGATCTTTCACAAATATTGTGAAATGCAAGCTTAGCTGGGACATACAAAAGTGTGATTCACATTGTCAAACAAAATGTTATCTACGTGAATACCGGTACCAATAAACACCCATGAACTCACGGTTCTTGTGGGGGGGGGGGGGGGGGGGGTATCAGTAGCCTAGTAGACCTACGGCTACGTCGTAGTACATGGATCATACATGAGGATTACTTTCGGCGATGTGTGAATCGTCACTTGTTCTACTCAAGCGTGAATACATAAATCGGCACCTTGACAATACAAAATGTCAGCTATGCATGACAATATGCAAAATTAAGCACGATTTACTAGGCTACCAATCAACAATCTGTGTAAAATAAGTGACTGTTCTACGTTAATTCTAACGTGACGTAAACATCGATTAGAACCTGAACTTTAAATGTAATGATTCAATGAAAATCATTAGTAAGTCTACTCACCAGATTGAATGTTTCGAATAATTAAAATATAATACGAATCACCAATGTATTAATCCATTTGTGAAAGCATATAAATGAAATCAGACGAAAAAGTACAGCACTGCATCCACGTGTTACGAGCTGTGTCGATCATGTCAGTTTGTCACGATTTTTCGCCAATATTTCCACCAACAAAACATAAATTCCTTGTATTCCAATCGAATTGTTCAGAGAAATTCTTGACGGTACTTCGAATTATATACATGGCTACGAATTTATATGACTACATCAGTCATTAAGCAGTAACCGAGCATTAACAAACTGGTATTTGAACTATAAACACAAACAAATATTATGCAGGTGATGTGACCTAGATACATCTGACCTAACCTCAACGTCATACACGTGCGTGTGCATATCCATACTCGACAATAATGTGTCTAAAGTTGACTATGAAACACCTACTATCGTAAAAGATAGATCAATTATGGAATTATGTTACCTTTTAACATGCCTTCAGTCCACTGTATGGGTATTATTTTTAAAATAAGAACAGCAATCGCGAGGGACTATTTTGTTATTGCGAACGTAGCTTGCGTAAAATATCGTTCGATTTGTGATCAAAGCGCAGTAAGGTAGGCCTAGTAAGTACTACGTTCGTCATATGCACAGGAACGCCCACATTTCCACCGAGTTTGGTAGATATAGGCCTATATAGGCCCTAGATAGTTGGTCCGGGTGGAGATTGTGCGTTACTGGTCTTGATTCATTTGAAACAATAAATTGAATAAACATAATACATACTGAAAATAATATATATACGTACGCCTTTTGTGGTTTTTGTTTTGTTGACAGATAGTCAAAAAATGTGTTTTATATGATAATCTAAAGGCCATGCATGATACTGCATTTATACTTCAGGTCAGTATTGGTACGTATAGACAGCAGTTTGGAAATTCTTGATAGTATAAAATGTTTGATGTTTCACACCTATACCTACCATTAGTGACCAGACATTCTCAATGAGAACTTGGGTGTCTATATAATTTATAAAGCCAGTTGAAAAATTTAAACATAAAGAGCATTTAATTGGAGGATTATAGGGCCTACTAGTAATGGAATATATAGGTCAAGCTTTTGCGGATTTCTGCTCACTATGTTCATGACTGACTAGATGAAATAATTACATACCAACAAATCTAATACCAGTATCGTGGAATATCAAGTTAAAACATAATTGTTTATTTAATCATGGAGCGATCTAGGCTTGTGATATGCAGTTTCTGCATAAATGGCGAAAGGATGTGCCCCCCCCCCCCCCCCCCGCAATTAACTGCTTGACACAACATAAGTTGAAAATTATACGTAACCACATACAGGCTGAACTGTTTGAATTTCAATTCAGTTATTGTTGAGGATTGGGAAATGTGTTGACGTTTAGACCAACGTACAGCAGCCAATATGCAGTGTTTGGTCCGAAAGAGGGGGAACCGGTGCAAATGCATGGTCCATGGATGCGATGATTTATTGTCGGATCGTCGGTCACCGGTCTCTCGCCGATATGTGGATGATCATTAATGTCATCAGGCTCGAATGCAGCAAGATCAAAATCATCGTTACAACGTTAGCGCTGACCTGCCATCGCCATTATAGCCGCACGTTGCCAATGACGCAAAGCAGAACCGAGCATTTGTGTTCCCTCCGTGACGTCATGTCACGTGCTCCTCCAGTAGCCATGTGCGCGCAGTGCAAAATGAAAACAAATCTTCGGCGACTGTTTCGTTCCCAAGATATAAAAAATAATTGCAGGATATTTTGACGGGATTTTTTGCGGATTCGTGTTAAGGGGACTTAGATACACACGGGATGATATATCAATACTCAAATTAGGTTACAGTTCAGCTGGACTTTAATTCCCCTTGATAACAGTCCACTTCTCCCCAATACTCTTTAAACCTCAATGCTGCTTTCCACTTACTTCACTACGCGATAATGAACGCGCGCTCATCAGTGCTCTTGTAATTGATAATTCACTATGAGTCGTGTCAGTTTAGGCCAGACAAAAAATGAATCAACTACCAGCAGACCAAAGCAGTTTATTCTCACACCAGTTAATTGATAATGGTTCGAAGAGAAAGAATGAAAGGCGCATGAGAACAAATCACATATGAATACACAATAAACAACAATGTACATGCATGTACACCAATAGAAATAGGGCTACTTCATCTACCAGTACACATGTTCTTACTCACACAGTGTGAAATACATGGGTTGAAATGACAAAGAAAGATTACGTGTGCACATTCGCTAAGCCCGAGTAACAATTAATCAAATCAGATTTGCATGTAGCAATGCCTCGGCGTTGACCGTGAATTATAACGGACACGATTTTTGCTCACACGAACGAATACCGTTTTCTTTCTGTGTGCATTTCTGTATCAACCCGTTTACACTATAGTATGCGTGCTGAACTGTATACAGATCTACAGCAATGTAAACACACCCTCAGACGCAAATATATATTGTATTTCAAGAAGGCCTCATTAAACTATCATTGGCATATATTCTACAACATCGGCTGAGCCGTTTCGTAACACACGACATCAGAACTAAAATGAAACAAACTTGCAGTCCTTGTTATTCACATGAAGCTGGTGATATGTGTAAATTTATGTCGAAAGTGCTAATGTGTACTTCCCGAAGAGTCGTATTTTGCCACTCTGAGAGGCATTTTATCCCCACCGCGTTGAATGCCAACAGTTCATCCATTACAAGAAACTCCCGGCGTTGAATTTTCGCCGCATCCCCAATTGCTGACTAGAGTAAATAGCTGCTGTTTGAAGGTTACAGACAACAAATTATTTTCTATATGGCGACAGTGTTAAAGTGATGTGAAACACTCCGGTATGGTGATCAAACAGAAATGGAGAATAACTTGCTCAAGTATAGTTATTTTTACAACTGTTATATCCAATTTTACAACACACACCGTCATTCTTATATATTAATTAAATGCAGTGACTCTTGGTGCCGAAATCGTTTTCGTTAGTTTATCACCAATAGTTGCGTCCCGAATCGAGAGGTAAATATTTACAATTGAGCGTAGTTCAGACGATATTTTCTATGGAGTGGTATGGTCGATTTGCTTGAAATTTTCTCGATATTAGCAAAATGCTACATTCCTCCAGTTGGCATAGCGCCTGAATACTAACTGATCAGTTTCACGTACCCGAACAAGTCCACCATATGTCTTTAAAGTTTCATTTATAACGCCAGCCAACGCACCAGTTGTTGGCAACAAACGCGCCATTTTCGGTATTTTTTTCAAACTAAAATCTTTCATTTCCACAACTACCCCAATTACTGCACAAAAATTAGCAGCATAAAATTAATCAGAACCCGTCCACAACTACGGGACCATACCAGACTCATCCCGGCCATCTGAAACATTAGCGCCGTATTTACGTATAGGCTATGATTTTATGTGCCCAAATTTTCCCTAAAAGATAATCGCACAATCAGCTGCCAGAATTTTTGTTAAAGGCTCACTTATTTTTCGAGTCACCGATTATGTTTTTTATAGTGACTTGATATACGGTTTTAATAACAATCTATGCCATAAAATATGATTAAAATACTATTATTCATTGCCATTTGAAACGTCTGTGTCTCAGAAGATGTCCATAGAGGAATAGAAGACAGCTGAAATCTTAGAAAGATGCCCCCCGTTATCGCTCCCAGAATGCAACAGAATTCAAACTAAAAATGAATTTTAAATGGACGGGGAATAACTATATCTTTACGATATAGAGTTATTCTCCCTCCATTGAAAATAATACATTTGCACTACAAAACAGATAAAACTTAGCACAAAAAAAAACACGTCGGTAACTCAACAAAAACAACATGTTCACAGTTTATTACATCGGATAAGTTGATAATACAATGCATTAGAGCTTCCTCTTTCAAATGGCATATAATATGGCATATATTTTATATAATGTGATCTGGGGGTTCGAAAATTAAGTTGGTCTTTAATTGCGGAGTCTAGTTTCCATGCAACTCTATAATAATTACTATTAATTTTGCTCTGCTGATGTGTGACAGCAATATATATGTGACAAACACACGAAACTACATTGTGCCAATTCACTTCCATGAGTCATTTCATGTGGAGCACAATAATGTTAGATCGAATACACAATATCATAAACAATAAACGATTGTCGACGAATTGAATGCACTGCCAACTAGGCCAACACGTAAATGTGCAAATATTGCATATATGTTATATTCTAGTTTAATTGCACTCAACATAAAGCTCACATAGTTACACTTTTATCATAACAATTGAATTATATTGTACTGTTTGTGATTATTACCATAATGTAAGACAACTGTAGTCAAACCTCAGCCCTGTCCATACTTACTCACTGTTTAAACGTTCTTACCTCACCCTCTCCACTGATGATTAAAGACATATTATGTACTTTCCGAGTATTTCCAAATAAACCGAAAACGGCACCAATAGAAAAACAATATACTTCCTTGGTTACACCATGGACGTATACTAAACGGTTGTTGACGAATTGAATGCACTGCCAACTAGGCCAACACGTAAATGTGCAAATATTGCATATATGTTATATTTTAGTTTAATTGCACTCAACATAAAGCTCACATAGTTACACTTTTATCGTAACAATTGAATTATATTGTACTGTTTGTGATTATTACCATAATGTAAGACAACTGTAATCAAACCTCAGCCCTGTCCATACTTACTCACTGTTTAAACGTTCTTACCTCACCCTCTCCACTGATGATTAAAGACATATTATGTACTTTCCGAGTATTTCCAAATAAACCGAAAACGGCATAAATAGAAAAACAATATACTTCCTTGGTTACACCATGGAAGTATACTAAACGGTTGTTGACGAATTGAATGCACTGCCAACTAGGCCAGCGCGTAAATTTGCAAATATTGCATGTTATATAGCAGAGTTATATGTCTAGTTCAATTGCACTCAACATAAAGCTCACATAGTTACACCTTTATTGTAACAATTGAATTATATTGTACTGTTTGTGATTATTACCATAATGGTAAGACAACTGTAGTCAAACCTCAGCCCTGTCCATACTTACTCACTGTTTAAACGTTCTTCTCTCACCCCCCCCCCCCCCCACTGATGATTAAGAAAATTCAAAACATGCTTATTGACTTTCTCTGGTCAGGGAAAAATGATAAGTTGACGAGAAATGTTATGATAAGTACCTGTTGCATTGATACAGCGACAAGCACACATCGATGCCAGAACGAGAGGGTTATAACGATCGGCAAATGTTTAACTAATCTCTTGGCGATAGTAAATTACTATGATCGGAATAATAAAGAGTTTTGATGTTGAATTATTGATTTTTTGGCATATCTTATCACAAACAAAAAAATCAACATTATTGACATAACAGCTACACCTTTTACCGGACTCGGGGTCGCACTACAACTTTTAATGCGTCCCAAAACAATCGGACTCGGGCCCATAGTAAACGTGAAATTGTGACCATAAAATTTATAGAAAAGATAAAAAATGTGAAAAAGCATGCAAAACATTTTACCCTTTGTCCTAGATATAACCATTTCTAGAGAAGATTGGGACTAATTCATATAGTAATACGATCATAAGTCATGCCAATCTGTTATATTTTCAATTTAAATATACGGGCGGTGTTGGTGGTGGGTATGCTGTTAAAACATTCATGTTTTTCCTTTGTTATGTAAACAAAAGCAAAACACGTTACAGAACCTGGCTTTCGTTTAGATCCGGATATGGTAAACATAAATAGCGTTATTATACTTCCATGGTGTAACCAAGGAAGTATATTGTTTTTCTATTGAGGCAGTTTTCCGTTTAATTGGAAATACTCAGAAACTAATTGCAGTAGGAACGCGAAATCTCTAGCGAATGTGGGCATCTAAGAGCTACTGAAAATGAAGGTATCCCGATTTCGGCGCAAGGTTTATTCACGGATTTATCTCCCTTTTACGATTATTTTTGTTATTATTATATACTTAACCATTTTTCAACTCCGTAATCTCAGAAAGTATGAGGAGTAGCAAACTAAAAGTTGGTACGTACGTTGGGGCCAATAAGTTCTAACTAATAATCACATAACGAATATTGTCCTCGTTTCTCCTGTGGAGTTATCTCCCTTTATCTGCAAAAAGTCATTTTATTATCTCGGAAATTATAAGGAGCAGAGCATCCAAAATTGGACAGTATGCACACCTCGATATGCCCTACTGCACACGGGCATCACATCTTGTATCCGCGCTTTCCCTGAAGAGTTAGCGCCCATAAATAGAGACACACTATATACTAGGATGAATAATTATTTTATTGCATATTCCAAATTGGACGAGTGATCCGGGCCCGAATATACCGCTTAAAAATGTTTTTTCCCCAGGACTTTCCGCGTTACGGGGTACGGAAATATTGCACCTATTTTTCCCGCCAAATCCAAACCGGCTAATTAAAGAGCAAGATAATGTCGTAGCAGGTACGTTGACATACTCTATGTACGTCTCAAAAGTTTGACCACTATACCTTAAAAGTAACTTGCCCAACGGAGAATGCGAGTCGGGGTGGATTGAGACTTTAGGAAAATTTCACGAAAATTGCAAAGGGGAACAAATTCAAACATAGAGATAAAAAAAAATTCGACGAATACATCTGATGGGCAGTGTTCACGCGCATCTACAGTGCGATTTTTTTTTATTTTCAGATGGAACGGTTTACTCGTGACAACGCTATATAACATAAATATGTATATTTAAGTAGTCTATCACTAACCCATTTTTAGCTCCAAATCCAAACGGGCTAATAAAGAAGCGAGTTTAACGCAGGCGCATGTAAGCCGGTATACTAAAGGTACGTCTTCAAAATTTGACCTATCTACTATAAATGCAACCTGCTCAATGAAGAGTTTGTGTCGGGCTGGGTTCAGATTTGGCAAATTCCAACGAAAATCAAATGGGGAAAATTACTCCGAAAATCAAATATTGAGATAAAAACTTATCGACGAGTGGATGTGGACTGTAGTACCTAAACGCAAGTTTAGTACGCTTTTCAAAGTTTTAGAGTGGACGGTTTAACCCTGGTAGCGTGAAGCGTTGTTAACGGGTGATATATATATCACTCAAGTTCAAACCCAATCTTCCTGACTCAAATTCAAACGGACTTATCTTTTGGCAAATTCCACCGAAACTCGTAAACGGGAAAAAGTGGAAAATCGCGAATCAAGTGTTTTATATTTGAACACTGCCTGTGTTTGGTAGTATATAAGGACAACATTAGTTTTAGATCAGACGGGTAAGCACTCAGCTAGCATTATCGATTGTGATATAGTTATCTCTCAATTACAAAGACGATGATGACTATAGTGTGGCGATGACGCACTACAATACTAATTAATTAATTAACCAAGCGGTCTTTCCTCCGCCATTAAAACTAAAATATTCTGAATCACCCCGTCACTTGTTTTTGTGCCTATTTTCGTTAGTGCAACGAATTTGGACAATAATTGAACTTTAATGAACAAAGCAATCATTTTGTAATGTCTGGTATTGGTGTCAAGCGCGGCTTTTCTAAATAGTATTAATCCGCGCGGTAATTTACTTGGCGCGATGCCAAGTATCCCGGAAAGCACGCGACGATTACTCACTAGTGAAAGATAAGAAAATATCTAATGGATTTTTCAATGATATTATAGGGATTTCATGTGATATATACATATCATGTAATAGAAATGGTCACAATAAATATTTAAAAAAAAATATTTGTGATTTGATTCAGAGAATAAGATATGTTTACACAATGACAATTTAAGGGTCTTATCTTCCATTGCAGAGGCACAGGGGTCGTTCAACTGATATTGATGCTATCTATATTAACTTTAAGGACGGAATCATCTGCAGACGACACTTCCCAAAATGGGCGTGGTTTCAGCAACATGTTCCTCCGTCAGTTAGATTTCTCGAGAGATATCACATCATCTGTGTTCGAGTCTCTCGTTGGCGGTGAACAGCTCTCAGGTCACGATGTGGCAATTTTGTTCAACCTCTACGCGCTCGTGAACCAAGGTAGAAATGGTCGACAAAGGGTGAACGGGGAGCCAATAGCAAGGCCGACCGACACCGGGTTAGCTGAAAACGTAACTACGACAGACCAGAATGGCAACCACACTCAAAACATGTTTCAAGGAATATCTGCCAACAGCGCTGTGTACGTGAACACCACATATAGTATGGAAACGATGGTTTCTGTAATTCGGTCAATCGCTCTTAGACAGCCGATTGAAAGGAGTACAGTTGAGTTGCTAGGGAACTTGTACAATCAGACATCACCGAGTGACCTCGGGACAAGTGATCACAATTCGAGATCACAAGGCGGATCTAGATCTGCTACAGACAGAGGACGTTTCGTTGTTATTGGATGATAAGTATGATGCTGAACAATATAGGTCGATGGAATTTGTCAATTGCAACTGATTTAATTTATATGATTACCATTCTCCGGAAAGTCCTATTTGGCATCTCACCCTGTGAGCATAGGATAGGATAGGATAATTTTATTTACAATACACATATGAATAGTACAATAAATTAACATATGATATAACTAGATAATAATTCAGTATCTTGCTGGGGGAACATAGCCCTATCGGGCTGTCTTCCTGTTTCCCCCGAGTGATCTGTGATGTGCCATTTCGAAGAAAAAAACGTACCAGTTAGTAAGTTAAAATCGATTGATGATAAGTGTCTAATTCGAATCGTTGGACATAAATCATCATATAATATCTAGGCGTGGGTGGAGGGAAGTCACCATTAAAAGGAAATAATGGGACTAGAGTTTTTCTTATTGCAAAATTATCATTGATTGGGAAAATTCACAAAAATATAATAATTTGGATATGTAACATGATTTTCCTATTCAGTGAAGGCCAATTATCTCCGTTTATTTGGTTGCAGGAAAATAGCCCGATTTCTCTCCCATGAATTATGTCAACTGCGCTTGCAAGTTGCAAGATGTTTTTTTGAAATTGCCACGATAACTTTTTCCCAGGTTGACCAAATTTCTGAAAAATTGTGTAGTGCTACATTAAAGGGAGTTTTAACCTTGATAAATTAGTAAAAATCTGCTGAAATGTTTTATGCTTCCTATCTGCATGTTAGTTATAGGCTCACTTAATTCTCGAACCCCCAGATCACATATCAGATATATGCCATATTACAATTATACCATTTGAAAGAGGAAACACCAAAACATTGTATTATCAACTTATCGATGTAAAAACTGTGAACATGTTGTTTTTGTTGAGGTACTAACGAGTTTTTATGTGCTTCAGTTTCATCCGGATTGTACTGTAAAGCCTATTGTATTCAATGGAAGGAGAATAAATCTATATCTTAGTTTGAATTCTGTTGCATTCTGGGAGCGAGACGGGGGGAAATGTTTCTAATATTTCAGCTATTTTTCTATTACTCTATGGACACCTTCTGAGACACAGACGTTCCAATTGGTGATGAGTTATAGTATTCTAATCATATTTAATGACATAGATTGTTATTAAAACCGTATATCAAGGTACTATACAAAAATAATCGGTGACTCGAAAATTAAATGGGCCTTTAAAATGAGTTACTTTTGTAGCTACACTCATAGCTTTGTATTAATAAATGTTGCGCTCTGAATTGGGAGCATTTGCTAGTATCACGGTGGGGAATCACGTGGTTTCGAGGTTGGTGAGTACCACGCATTCAAAATGTACAATCGCACAAAATCATAATATATGAGGAACTGATGACACACAACATAGCAGTTTGATTGTTACGAGCCTATGCTGGTTTATTTTTGAAATAGTTGATAACTTATTTGCTCGGAAATAGTTAGTGGTTTTCTATAACATTCTGACCAAAGTTGCCAGTCGGAGAGTGTGTGGAATACACCAGTCCACACATCTTTGAAAATCCTTCGTCTGACAACTTTGGTCAGAATGTTAGAGCAAACAAAAATGAATTTGGACATGAATGAGGTATCAGGTTGTTTGAAAAAATAGTAGAGCATCTGCTCGTAGCTGTCAAAATACTATGTAATATGTCATATCTTAGTTTATTACCTTTTTTGCTCGCGTCTGGTCGCGTTTTAGATCGCCTCGGCCATTCTGAATGGGTGACACTCATCAACTCAAAACCACGTGATTCCCCACCGTGAGTATAGTATTTGTCTGAAGCTAGACATAATGTGGATTTCAGCTTGACAAGTCATTGAATGCACAACGACAGGGCAAAATCCAAATTCAAGGTTGTACGGTAAAAAAAAAACACATTATTGCACGAGTTATTCCCTACGATTAGTTTGAAGTTTTTCATTGTCGTGTGACTTCATAAAAGTGTTTTGAATTTAACGAAACGTGTTGCTAAGGAAACATTTAAACAATGGAATTCCTAATAATTCTTCAAGAGTGGCCCAGCCATTGTTCATACCTAAACATCGAAAGCAATTAACGCGGTCATAAAAGTTGCATACTGCAACAATCAGACATCCGCGAAGATACATCCACGAAAACCCGAAATGTGTTGTCCTGCGAGATACCCCCATCGCTACAGCTCCATTGACACGGCCAGATCATCGTAGCAGTAAACACCAATATATAGTACTAGAAGGTGACCCGACTTCGTCCGGGCTATTCAAAAACCAAATTTCAAGTCGATTGCTCCACCCGTTTCCTAGATCTGTTCTGCGCATGCGCGAAGCTGGTGTCGCACGTGCTCGGCGACCCGATAAAATTCGTATCCGGGGCAAGATACATTCACATACCAAATTTCAAGTCGATAGCTACCCCCGTTTCCGAGATATATAGCCCAATGTCATTTGCGGATACCTCGGCCGGTGATGAGTTAACGCGACACAGTCAAATGCATCGGCAGGGTGAGAGTTAACGTAATCTAATTTTATGACCTCTGACGACGTCATAGAAGTTACGCATTGATTTTATCCTGATAAAAGATTGTACCACTTGTCCCTAATAATTGAGGCAGATAACTAAAACGGATACATACATATTATATATCGTTGGAAAGATGAAGCCACACAGATTCTAACCGTGCAAATTATATGACTGGCAATTTATTATTCGCGCTATATCGAATCGATTTGTGAGCACCGAACTGAAATATATTACCGCAAAAACGGCGTAAAAATAGATTTGACCTCCGCACGTGAAAAGTTGACTTCGCACGGATAAATAAATATGCCTATGTTCGTCTCCGGCCGAAAACACATCCAAATACCAAGTTTCATCGAAATTGGCTTAGTCGTTTTCGATTCCATCGATTTCAAACACACAAACTTACACATAAACTTACACATACACAGATCTTTAAAAATATATAATAGACTAGAAGGTGACCCGACTTCGTCCGGGCTATTCAAAAACCAAATTTCAAGTCGATTGCTCCACCCGTTTCCTAGATCTGGTCTGCGCATGCGCGAAGCTGGTGTCGCACCTGCTCGGCGACCCGATAAAATTCGTATCCGGGGCAAGATACATTCACATACCAAATTTCAAGTCGATAGCTACACCCGTTTGCGAGATATATAGCCCAATGTCATTTGCGGATACCTCGGCCGGTGATGAGTTAACGCGACATCGGTCTCTTAAGAGTTAACGCGAACACGTCACGATATGTTGATGGCGTAATATATTTTTTACGCAATGATTTTCGATGAGCGAAGCATGAACTTGTGTTCTTCCCGATAATTAAGGTAGAAACTTTAAACGTACACAGGCGTGTCATACATCATTGGAAAGGTGACACGCCACAGATTCTAACCGTGCAAATTATATGACTGGCAATTTATTATTCGCGCTATATCGAATCGATTTGTCAGCACCGAACTGAAATATATTAGCGCAAAACGGCGTAAAAACAGATTTGACCTCGGCACGTGAAAAGTTGACCTCGGATCTGAAAATGAATATGCCTATGTTCGTCTCCGGCCGAAAATACATCCAAATACCAAGTTTCATCGATATTGGGTTAGTCGTTTTCGAGTCCATCGATTTCAAACACACACACAAACACATACACACACAGATCTTTCAAAATATAAAATAGACTAGAAGGTGACCCGACTTCGTCCGGGCTATTCAAAAACCAAATTTCAAGTCGATTGCTCCACCCGTTTCCTAGATCTGGTCTGCGCATGCGCGAAGCTGGTGTCGCACGTGCTCGGCGACCCGATAAAATTCGTATCCGGGGCAAGATACATTCACATACCAAATTTCAAGTCAATATCTCAACCCGTTTCCGAGATCTCGTCTGCGCATGCGCGAAGCTGGCGTCGCACGTGCTCGGCGACCCGATAAAATTCGTATCCGGGGCAAGATACATTCACATACCAAATTTCAAGTCGATAGCTACACCCGTTTCCGAGATATATAGCCCAATGTCATTTGCGGATACCTCGGCCGGTGATGAGTTAACGCGACACAGTCAAATGCATCGGCAGGGTGAGAGTTAACGTAATCTAACTTTATGACCTCTGACGACGTCATAGAAATTACGCATTGATTTTATCCTGATAAAAGCATCGTACCACTTGTACCTAATAATTGAGGCAGATAACTAAAACGGAGACATACATATTATATATCGTTGGAAAGATGAAGCCACACAGATTCTAACCGTGCAAATTATATGACTGGCAATTTATTATTCGCGCTATATCGAATCGATTTGTGAGCACCGAACTGAAATATATTAGCGCAAAAACGGCGTAAAAATAGATTTGACCTCCGCACGTGAAAAGTTGACCTCGCACGGACAAATAAATATGCCTATGTTCGTCTCCGGCCGAAAACACATCCAAATACCAAATTTCATCGAAATTGGCTTAGTCGTTTTGGAGTCCATCGATTTCAAACACACACACACACAAACAAACACACACACAGATCTTTCAAAAATATATAATAGACTAGAAGGTGACCCGACTTCGTCCGGGCTATTCAAAAACCAAATTTCAAGTCGATTGCTCCACCCGTTTGCTAGATCTGGTCTGCGCATGCGCGAAGCTGGTGTCGCACCTGCTCGGCGACCCGATAAAATTCGTATCCGGGGCAAGATACATTCACATACCAAATTTCAAGTCGATAGCTACACCCGTTTACGAGATATATAGCCCAATGTCATTTGCGGATACCTCGGCCGGTGATGAGTTAACGCGACATCGGTCTCTTAAGAGTTAACGCGAACACGTCACGATATGTTGATGGCGTAATATATTTTTTACGCAATGATTTTCGATGAGCGAAGCATGAACTTGTGTTCTTCCCGATAATTAAGGTAGAAACTTTAAACGTACACAGGCGTGTCATACATCATTGGAAAGGTGACACGCCACAGATTCTAACCGTGCAAATTATATGACTGGCAATTTATTATTCGCGCTATATCGAATCGATTTGTGAGCACCGAACTGAAATATATTAGCGCAAAACGGCGTAAAAACAGATTTGACCTCGGCACGTGAAAAGTTGACCTCGGATCTGAAAATGAATATGCCTATGTTCGTCTCCGGCCGAAAATACATCCAAATACCAAGTTTCATCGATATTGGGTTAGTCGTTTTCGAGTCCATCGATTTCAAACACACACACAAACACATACACACACAGATCTTTCAAAATATATAATAGACTAGAAGGTGACCCGACTTCGTCCGGGCTATTCAATAACCAAATTTCAAGTCGATTGCTCCACCCGTTTCCTAGATCTGGTCTGCGCATGCGCGAAGCTGGTGTCGCACGTGCTCGGCGACCCGATAAAATTCGTATCCGGGGCAAGATACATTCACATACCAAATTTAAAGTCAATATCTCAACCCGTTTCCGAGATCTCGTCTGCGCATGCGCGAAGCTGGCGTCGCACGTGCTCGGCGACCCGATAAAATTCGTATCCGGGGCAAGATACATTCACATACCAAATTTCAAGTCGATAGCTACACCCGTTTCCGAGATATATAGCCCAATGTCATTTGCGGATACCTCGGCCGGTGATGAGTTAACGCGACACAGTCAAATGCATCGGCAGGGTGAGAGTTAACGTAATCTAACTTTATGACCTCTGACGACGTCATAGAAATTACGCATTGATTTTATCCTGATAAAAGCATCGTACCACTTGTACCTAATAATTGAGGCAGATAACTAAAACGGAGACATACATATTATATATCGTTGGAAAGATGAAGCCACACAGATTCTAACCGTGCAAATTATATGACTGGCAATTTATTATTCGCGCTATATCGAATCGATTTGTGAGCACCGAACTGAAATATATTAGCGCAAAAACGGCGTAAAAATAGATTTGACCTCCGCACGTGAAAAGTTGACCTCGCACGGACAAATAAATATGCCTATGTTCGTCTCCGGCCGAAAACACATCCAAATACCAAATTTCATCGAAATTGGCTTAGTCGTTTTGGAGTCCATCGATTTCAAACACACACACACACAAACAAACACACACACAGATCTTTCAAAATATATAATAGACTAGAAGGTGACCCGACTTCGTCCGGGCTATTCAAAAACCAAATTTCAAGTCGATTGCTCCACCCGTTTGCTAGATCTGGTCTGCGCATGCGCGAAGCTGGTGTCGCACGTGCTCGGCGACCCGATAAAATTCGTATCCGGGGCAAGATACATTCACATACCAAATTTCAAGTCGATAGCTACACCCGTTTTCGAGATATATAGTCCAATGTCATTTGCGGATACCTCGGCCGGTGATGAGTTAACGCGACATCGGCCTCTTAAGAGTTAACGCGAAACGTCACGATATGTTGATGGCGTAATATATTTTTTTTACGCAATGATTTTCGATGAGCGAAGCATGAACTTGTGTTCTTCCCGATAATTAAGGTAGAAACTTTAAACGTACACAGGCGTGTCATACATCATTGGAAAGGTGACACGCCACAGATTCTAACCGTGCAAATTATATGACTGGCAATTTATTATTCGCGCTATATCGAATCGATTTGTGAGCACCGAACTGAAATATATTAGCGCAAAACGGCGTAAAAACAGATTTGACCTCGGCACGTGAAAAGTTGACCTCGGATCTGAAAATCAATATGCCTATGTTCGTCTCCGGCCGAAAATACATCCAAATACCAAGTTTCATCGAAATTGGCTTAGTCGTTTTCGAGTCCATCGATTTCAAACACACACACACACACACAAACACATACAGACACAGATCTTTCAAAATATATAATAGACTAGAAGGTGACCCGACTTCGTCCGGGCTATTCAAAAACCAAATTTCAAGTCGATAGCTCCACCCGTTTCCTAGATCTGGTCTGCGCATGCGCGAAGCTGGTGTCGCACGTGCTCGGCGACCCGATAAAATTCGTATCCGGGGCAAGATACATTCACATACCAAATTTCAAGTCGATAGCTACACCCGTTTGCGAGATATATAGCCCAATGTCATTTGCGGATACCTCGGCCGGTGATGAGTTAACGCGACACAGTCAAATGCATCGGCAGGGTGAGAGTTAACGTAATCTAACTTTATGACCTCTGACGACGTCATAGAAATTACGCATTGATTTTATCCCGATAAAAGCATCGGACCACTTGTACCTAATAATTGAGGCAGATAACTAAAACGGATACATACATATTATATATCGTTGGAAAGAGGACACGCCACAGATTCTAACCGTGCAAATTATATGACTGGCAATTTATTATTCGCGCTATATCGAATCGATTTGTGAGCACCGAACTGAAATATATTAGCGCAAAAACGGCGTAAAAACAGATTTGACCTCCGCACGTGAAAAGTTGACCTCGCACGGACAAATAAATATGCCTATGTTCGTCTCCGGCCGAAAACACATCCAAATACCAAATTTCATCGAAATTGGCTTAGTCGTTTTTGAGTCCATCGATTTCAAACACACACACACACACACACACACACACACACAAACAAACACACAGATCTTTCAAAATATATAATAGACTAGAAGGTGACCCGACTTCGTCCGGGCTATTCAAAAACCAAATTTCAAGTCGATTGCTCCACCCGTTTCCTAGATCTGGTCTGCGCATGCGCGAAGCTGGTGTCGCACGTGCTCGGCGACCCGATAAAATTCGTATCCGGGGCAAGATACATTCACATACCAAATTTCAAGTCAATATCTCAACCCGTTTCCGAGATCTCGTCTGCGCATGCGCGAAGCTGGCGTCGCACGTGCTCGGCGACCCGATAAAATTCGTATCCGGGGCAAGATACATTCACATACCAAATTTCAAGTCGATAGCTACACCCGTTTCCGAGATATATAGCCCAATGTCATTTGCGGATACCTCGGCCGGTGATGAGTTAACGCGACACAGTCAAATGCATCGGCAGGGTGAGAGTTAACGTAATCTAACTTTATGACCTCTGACGACGTCATAGAAATTACGCATTGATTTTATCCTGATAAAAGCATCGTACCACTTGTACCTAATAATTGAGGCAGATAACTAAAACGGAGACATACATATTATATATCGTTGGAAAGATGAAGCCACACAGATTCTAACCGTGCAAATTATATGACTGGCAATTTATTATTCGCGCTATATCGAATCGATTTGTGAGCACCGAACTGAAATATATTAGCGCAAAAACGGCGTAAAAATAGATTTGACCTCCGCACGTGAAAAGTTGACCTCGCACGGACAAATAAATATGCCTATGTTCGTCTCCGGCCGAAAACACATCCAAATACCAAATTTCATCGAAATTGGCTTAGTCGTTTTGGAGTCCATCGATTTCAAACACACACACACACAAACAAACACACACACAGATCTTTCAAAAATATATAATAGACTAGAAGGTGACCCGACTTCGTCCGGGCTATTCAAAAACCAAATTTCAA
The DNA here is from genome assembly GCA_032622095.1 of Siphonodentalium dalli. Taxonomy (NCBI): domain Eukaryota; kingdom Metazoa; phylum Mollusca; class Scaphopoda; order Gadilida; family Siphonodentaliidae; genus Siphonodentalium; species Siphonodentalium dalli. Next base: position 146,270,918 of record CP136067.1, on the reverse strand, counting down.
GTCGATTGCTCCACCCGTTTGCTAGATCTGGTCTGCGCATGCGCGAAGCTGGTGTCGCACCTGCTCGGCGACCCGATAAAATTCGTATCCGGGGCAAGATACATTCACATACCAAATTTCAAGTCGATAGCTACACCCGTTTCCGAGATATATAGCCCAATGTCATTTGCGGATACCTCGGCCGGTGATGAGTTAACGCGACATCGGTCTCTTAAGAGTTAACGCGAACACGTCACGATATGTTGATGGCGTAATATATTTTTTACGCAATGATTTTCGATGAGCGAAGCATGAACTTGTGTTCTTCCCGATAATTAAGGTAGAAACTTTAAACGTACACAGGCGTGTCATACATCATTGGAAAGGTGACACGCCACAGATTCTAACCGTGCAAATTATATGACTGGCAATTTATTATTCGCGCTATATCGAATCGATTTGTCAGCACCGAACTGAAATATATTAGCGCAAAACGGCGTAAAAACAGATTTGACCTCGGCACGTGAAAAGTTGACCTCGGATCTGAAAATGAATATGCCTATGTTCGTCTCCGGCCGAAAATACATCCAAATACCAAGTTTCATCGATATTGGGTTAGTCGTTTTCGAGTCCATCGATTTCAAACACACACACAAACACATACACACACAGATCTTTCAAAATATATAATAGACTAGAAGGTGACCCGACTTCGTCCGGGCTATTCAATAACCAAATTTCAAGTCGATTGCTCCACCCGTTTCCTAGATCTGGTCTGCGCATGCGCGAAGCTGGTGTCGCACGTGCTCGGCGACCCGATAAAATTCGTATCCGGGGCAAGATACATTCACATACCAAATTTAAAGTCAATATCTCAACCCGTTTCCGAGATCTCGTCTGCGCATGCGCGAAGCTGGCGTCGCACGTGCTCGGCGACCCGATAAAATTCGTATCCGGGGCAAGATACATTCACATACCAAATTTCAAGTCGATAGCTACACCCGTTTCCGAGATATATAGCCCAATGTCATTTGCGGATACCTCGGCCGGTGATGAGTTAACGCGACACAGTCAAATGCATCGGCAGGGTGAGAGTTAACGTAATCTAACTTTATGACCTCTGACGACGTCATAGAAATTACGCATTGATTTTATCCTGATAAAAGCATCGTACCACTTGTACCTAATAATTGAGGCAGATAACTAAAACGGAGACATACATATTATATATCGTTGGAAAGATGAAGCCACACAGATTCTAACCGTGCAAATTATATGACTGGCAATTTATTATTCGCGCTATATCGAATCGATTTGTGAGCACCGAACTGAAATATATTAGCGCAAAAACGGCGTAAAAATAGATTTGACCTCCGCACGTGAAAAGTTGACCTCGCACGGACAAATAAATATGCCTATGTTCGTCTCCGGCCGAAAACACATCCAAATACCAAATTTCATCGAAATTGGCTTAGTCGTTTTGGAGTCCATCGATTTCAAACACACACACACACAAACAAACACACACACAGATCTTTCAAAATATATAATAGACTAGAAGGTGACCCGACTTCGTCCGGGCTATTCAAAAACCAAATTTCAAGTCGATTGCTCCACCCGTTTGCTAGATCTGGTCTGCGCATGCGCGAAGCTGGTGTCGCACGTGCTCGGCGACCCGATAAAATTCGTATCCGGGGCAAGATACATTCACATACCAAATTTCAAGTCGATAGCTACACCCGTTTCCGAGATATATAGTCCAATGTCATTTGCGGATACCTCGGCCGGTGATGAGTTAACGCGACATCGGCCTCTTAAGAGTTAACGCGAAACGTCACGATATGTTGATGGCGTAATATATTTTTTTTACGCAATGATTTTCGATGAGCGAAGCATGAACTTGTGTTCTTCCCGATAATTAAGGTAGAAACTTTAAACGTACACAGGCGTGTCATACATCATTGGAAAGGTGACACGCCACAGATTCTAACCGTGCAAATTATATGACTGGCAATTTATTATTCGCGCTATATCGAATCGATTTGTGAGCACCGAACTGAAATATATTAGCGCAAAACGGCGTAAAAACAGATTTGACCTCGGCACGTGAAAAGTTGACCTCGGATCTGAAAATCAATATGCCTATGTTCGTCTCCGGCCGAAAATACATCCAAATACCAAGTTTCATCGAAATTGGCTTAGTCGTTTTCGAGTCCATCGATTTCAAACACACACACACACACACAAACACATACACACACAGATCTTTCAAAATATATAATAGACTAGAAGGTGACCCGACTTCGTCCGGGCTATTCAAAAACCAAATTTCAAGTCGATAGCTCCACCCGTTTCCTAGATCTGGTCTGCGCATGCGCGAAGCTGGTGTCGCACGTGCTCGGCGACCCGATAAAATTCGTATCCGGGGCAAGATACATTCACATACCAAATTTCAAGTCGATAGCTACACCCGTTTGCGAGATATATAGCCCAATGTCATTTGCGGATACCTCGGCCGGTGATGAGTTAACGCGACACAGTCAAATGCATCGGCAGGGTGAGAGTTAACGTAATCTAACTTTATGACCTCTGACGACGTCATAGAAATTACGCATTGATTTTATCCCGATAAAAGCATCGGACCACTTGTACCTAATAATTGAGGCAGATAACTAAAACGGATACATACATATTATATATCGTTGGAAAGAGGACACGCCACAGATTCTAACCGTGCAAATTATATGACTGGCAATTTATTATTCGCGCTATATCGAATCGATTTGTGAGCACCGAACTGAAATATATTAGCGCAAAAACGGCGTAAAAACAGATTTGACCTCCGCACGTGAAAAGTTGACCTCGCACGGACAAATAAATATGCCTATGTTCGTCTCCGGCCGAAAACACATCCAAATACCAAATTTCATCGAAATTGGCTTAGTCGTTTTTGAGTCCATCGATTTCAAACACACACACACACACACACACACACACACACACACAAACAAACACACAGATCTTTCAAAATATATAATAGACTAGCAGGGTAGCCCGCCACCGGCGGCTTGTCCGAAACATTGTTTATATTTTTTTTTAATTTTTAGCTCCACGCGTTTCAATAAGAAAAAATTGTACCCGGTAGCTCCACCCGTTTCCGAGATCTGGTCTGCGCATGCGCGAAGCTGGCTTCGCACGGGCTCGGCGACCCGATCAAATTTGTACCCGGCCCAAGATACATTCACATAGCAAATTTCAAGTCGATAGCTCCACCCGTTTCCGATATCTCGTCTGCGCATGCGCTGCACGGGCGTCGCATGGGCTCGCCGACCCGATAAAATTTGTACCCGGCGCAAGATACATTCACATTGCAATTTTCAAGTCGATAGCTCCACCCGTTTCCGAGATCTGCCTTTTTAATCGAGATAAATGCATTTCGTACCCGTCCTAATGTACTATTTCGAGCGATAACAATTGTCAGACTCCCATCGTGAACCTCAACACGAAGTAAAGACGTGTTTCGAGCGATAACATTGCATTGAAGTCAGACTCCCATCGTGGACCCCCAAGACGACGTAAACACGTGTTTGTTCCCGTATAACTCTGGAGACTCTGACTTCATATATATATATAATGACGTTATTAACCCCGGCCGTGCCGTTTGAGCTGATTTTAATGACTGGGAGTGGAGTACGGGTGCTCGGAGCTTCTGGAAAACGCGTGGACGACATCGTACGTGCGATTTTACCTCTAGATGGGAAGTTTGAGCTCAATCTGTCCAGCCGTTGTACTATTTCGAGCGATAACAATTGTCAGACTCCCATCGTGAACCTCAACACGAAGTAAACACGTGTTTCGAGCGATAACATTGCATTGAAGTCAGACTCCCATCGTGGACCCCCAAGACGACGTAAACACGTGTTTGTTCCGGTATAACTCTGGAGACTCTGACTTCATATATATATATAATGACGTTATTAACCCCGGCCGTGCCGTTTGAGCTGATTTTGATGAATGGGAGTGGAGAACGGGTGCTCTGAGCTTTTCTAAACTGCGACTACGGCGGTGTCGGTGAGATTTTACACTTACATACGAAATTTGAGCTCGATCGGATCAGTCGTTTTGGATTCTATGAAGTACACACATATATATATACGAAGTCTCAAAATATATAGTATAGACTAGCAGGGTAGCCCGCCACCGGCGGCTTGTCCGAAACATTGTTTATATTTTTTTTTAATTTTTAGCTCCACGCGTTTCAATAAGAAAAAATTGTACCCGGTAGCTCCACCCGTTTCCGAGATCTGGTCTGCGCATGCGCGAAGCTGGCTTCGCACGGGCTCGGCGACCCGATCAAATTTGTACCCGGCCCAAGATACATTCACATAGCAAATTTCAAGTCGATAGCTCCACCCGTTTCCGATATCTCGTCTGCGCATGCGCTGCACGGGCGTCGCATGGGCTCGCCGACCCGATAAAATTTGTACCCGGCGCAAGATACATTCACATTGCAATTTTCAAGTCGATAGCTCCACCCGTTTCCGAGATCTGCCTTTTTAATCGAGATAAATGCATTTCGTACCCGTCCTAATGTACTATTTCGAGCGATAACAATTGTCAGACTCCCATCGTGAACCTCAACACGAAGTAAACACGTGTTTCGAGCGATAACATTGCATTGAAGTCAGACTCCCATCGTGGACCCCCAAGACGACGTAAACACGTGTTTGTTCCCGTATAACTCTGGAGACTCTGACTTCATATATATATATAATGACGTTATTAACCCCGGCCGTGCCGTTTGAGCTGATTTTAATGACTGGGAGTGGAGTACGGGTGCTCGGAGCTTCTGGAAAACGCGTGGACGACATCGTACGTGCGATTTTACCTCTAGATGGGAAGTTTGAGCTCAATCTGTCCAGCCGTTGTACTATTTCGAGCGATAACAATTGTCAGACTCCCATCGTGAACCTCAACACGAAGTAAACACGTGTTTCGAGCGATAACATTGCATTGAAGTCAGACTCCCATCGTGGACCCCCAAGACGACGTAAACACGTGTTTGTTCCGGTATAACTCTGGAGACTCTGACTTCATATATATATATAATGACGTTATTAACCCCGGCCGTGCCGTTTGAGCTGATTTTGATGAATGGGAGTGGAGAACGGGTGCTCTGAGCTTTTCTAAACTGCGACTACGGCGGTGTCGGTGAGATTTTACACTTACATACGAAATTTGAGCTCGATCGGATCAGTCGTTTTGGATTCTATGAAGTACACACATATATATATACGAAGTCTCAAAATATATAGTATAGACTAGCAGGGTAGCCCGCCACCGGCGGCTTGTCCGAAACATGACATTTTTTGTTTTTCAATGAGTTAATTGTGACATTTGTTTATTTTTTTTTTTTATTTTTAGCTCCACGCGTTTCAATAAGAAAAAATTGTACCCGGTAGCTCCACCCGTTTCCGAGATCTGGTCTGCGCATGCGCGAAGCTGGCGTCGCACGGGCTCGGCGACCCGATCAAATTTGTACCCGGCCCAAGATACATTCACATAGCAAATTTCAAGTCGATAGCTCCACCCGTTTCCGAGATCTCGTCTGCGCATGCGCTGCACGGGCGTCGCATGGGCTCGACGACCCGATAAAATTTGTACCCGGTGCAAGATACATTCACATAGCAAATTTCAGGTCGATAGCTCCACCCGTTTCCGAGATCTGCCTTTCTGCATAATATTTCGAGCGATAACATTGCATTGAAATGTCAGACTCCCATCGTGAACCTCAACACGAAGTAAACACGTGTTTCGAGCGATAACATTGCATTGAAATGACTCCCATCGTGAACCTCAAGACGACGTAAAACACGTGTTGCGTTCTAGGAAATGCACTCAATGCAGATGCTAATAACGTTGACTTCGTATATATATATATAATGACGTTATTAACCCCGGCCGTGCCGTTTGAGCTGATTTTTATGACTGGGAGTGGAGTACGGGTGCTCGGAGCTTCTGGAAAACGCGTGGACGACATCGTACGTGTTATTTTACCTTTAGATAGGAAGTTTGAGCTCAATCTGTCCAGCCGTTCCCGTCCTAATGTACTATTTCGAGCGATAACAATTGTCAGACTCCCATCGTGAACCTCAACACGAAGTAAACACGTGTTTCGAGCGATAACATTGCATTGAAGTCAGACTCCCATCGTGGACCCCCAAGACGACGTAAACACGTGTTTGTTCCGGTATAACTTTGGAGACTCTGACTTCATATATATATATAATGACGTTATTAACCTCAGCCGTACCGTTTGAGCTGATTTCGATGACTGGGAGTGGATAAAGGGTGCTCAGAGCTTCTCGAAAACACGATTACGGCGGTGTCGGTGGGATTTTACACTTACATACGAAATTTGATCTCAATCTGTACACGCGTTTTGGATTCTATGAAGTACACACACACATACACACATATATACGAAGTCTCAAAATATATAGTATAGATTATAGGGCGTAAAAAAATGCTTTTGATATTTGGCTGCCAGATGTATAGACATTTACGTGCATATACGTCGCGGCGATTCCAATTTGGAATTTATGTTTTCCCGTATTTGTGACATATATGTGATATTTAATTGGAATTAAACATCAAGTTTACGGAATTTGCGTATTTTGACATTTATGTGTCATAAATGTCACGTATACACATGGAAAATACTTGATATCGCATCTTTAAAAGACTGTGCTCGTCCAGAGTAGGGCGGCGCTAGGACTTAGGTGTATGGACCGGGATACTGATTGTGTGGTTTGGGGTACTCATTGTATGGTATGGAACACTTAACTGTGTGGAATATATGATACCCAATGGGTGGTTGGGGACACTGTCTGAGTGGGTTGGAACACTCGTTGAATATGGTGGCCCACTCATTGGTGGGGCACTCATTAGGAATTTAACCTCGGACAAAATTGCGTCAACGGAGGGAAAGGCTAATTCCGGTATGCCTCACACCAACAATTTGGTTGCGGGGGAGGACATAAAACGAATCGTTGCATGGGGTATAGTCGACGCAGGAACGAAAGGGATGGCCGCCAATATCCTTTTATGGTTGTGCTTTGTAAGCCTTTGTTATTATGTGTGAGTCGCCAATACGTGCTATATATATCGAATACAGACTATTTACAGAACAGAATCGCTGTGAAAATGAAACGTCAAAAACACTCTCATGATAAATGTTGGTTTTCCTTGTAATCGAGTGGTCTGTGCGCAGAGTTTTGTTTGAGTAACAATAACTATATATTGGTGACCGCGGCAACGTTTGATTGAGCTCATTCACCGCGTCAAAGTCAGGCAAAACCCAATATTGGCTATTAATCAAGGGAGTGATCAGAGTGATGGGCTATTAAGTGAGGGCATAGTTACCATATCATTTATATAGAACAAGTTTACTAGGTTTTCACAGCCAGGGACACGGTCACTGGCCAGCCATCTGCCATGGGTAAAGATGGAAAGTACTTCGACGATGTTACGCACTATACTGTATGCGTCGTTATCGCTCTGTAATGATCCCACACATAGCAATACAGTAAATATATTTATTGAAGTTCCCAAAGATTGTAGGGCCGATAAAAAGTTAATGAAATTGTCCAATTTCTTTTTGGTCATTCAAATGGGTCAAGTTTGCGTAGTCTACATATATGTGATTTTAACCCTTTCATGGCGACAGCTGGCGCAGCATTAAAGATCATGTGCCAACGCATTCTCGCATATATACGAGTCCCACAGAGAGCCTCGCATATATAAGAGAATGCACTAGCTGGATTACAAGGCCAAGGATCAGATTGGGAGTGTCATGGGGTAGGTGCCATTGACACCAGACGACTTAAAGAGCCACTACTAATTACCATAGATAGCGTTTATTATCAACTTAACATAAAGAAGTAACTTTATCAGGAGAGTGGCATGCAATATGATTTGTTTACCTCAGGTGACAGAAGAGAACCCAAGTGAGAAGAAAATTTTGAAATCTGAAACTGAAAAATTCTAAAATCTAGAAGTCTAACTCCAGACAAATTCGGACCTCGATTTTTTAAATAGATTTGCAGTTTTTAACTGGCCACCGGGGAGGGACCATGACCTCTTGGCCACAATGGAATAACTATTTAAAAGCTGAATCTGAACACTGCAAAATCATAGCATCTAGATGTTTCTCTTGTGGCAAATTAATGGCCCATTTTAATAAAATTAATTGTCAGTTTTGACTGCCCAACAGGGAGAGTTCAGGACCCCTCAGCCCAGTGGGAGAAAATTTAGAAATCTGAAAACTGCAAAATACTAGCATCAATTAGCTCGCCAAGTGTTGGAAATTTCTGAACTGACAACCCCCCCCCCTATAAGATTGGAAATTTCCATATGATGACCATTTCAGTCCAAAAGTTTGACAAATGACAGGAGAAATATATTACTGTTGGTATAAACACAACATATTCCCCACTGAGCTACGCTCACTATACCTGGTCCCGATATGTGATTCAGAAATATATTAAATTTTAGGTGCTCATAGCGTTAAAGGGGGGGGGGGGTAATTGGACTAAATCCAGCCTTTTATGGGACCATCTCTTTTTACATTCAACAGAATATAAGCAGCAAAATGAATGAATTTGATCCATGGATTAGTGCAAATTACACTCATGTGCTCTCTGAAAGATACAAACAACATGATAATTATAATGAAAATGACATTTTACATCGTTCATAAAGCACACGAGTGTATTTTGCACTCACCCATGGCTCAGATTAATTCATTTGTGGCATATATTCTGTTTAGTATATAAGGAGATGGTCGCATAAATGGCCGGATTTAGTGTACAGTACCCCTTTAAGGTTAGACCATATTATGCAGTTTTAGTTTTGTGAAAGAGCTAAAGACATCGTTGGTCTTAGCATGCATATCACTATTATTTACGCACTGGCCTGATCGTGACCTCATAAACACAATCAGTTTGTTCAATATAATTATTTAAGACACTTTTACCTTGGGACAGTTGGTGTACTATTTTCAGATTACTCTGATCATTTAAAACGCATGCATTTCAATTTAATTATTTAAAACGTACGTCTGCCTGTGGCCACTGTACTATTTTAGATTACTCCGATTATTTAAAACGCATGCATTCCAATTTAATTATTTAAAACGTACGTTTGCCTGTGGTCATTGTACTATTTTCAGATTACTCCAATCATGTAAATCTTATGCATTCCAATTTAATTATTTAAAACGCAAATTTGCATTGTGGCCATTGTACTATTTTAGATTAATTCGGTCGTGTAAAGTTAACTCATTCCAATTTAATTATTTAAAACGCACTTTTGTCGTGGGTACTATGTTAGATTAAAGCTGCTTTCTCAACTTTTCTCCAAATATTTGATGCCGTTGCCATGAAAACCAGATTTTATCCTGACATATGATCGCTCACCAAGGCACCCCCTCCAAAATGTTTCTACTGTAACTAAGTAACACATATGGTGAAATATTATGCTTTAGTTGCTAAAGTCAAAAAATTATATTTATTTGGTCTGATGGTCTCTTATGCATATAAGGTGGCTCTAATACGCTTCCATGCAAATTGAACATCGTGATGTGCATTATGGTGGGGATTCTTTTATGACTAAGGCACTAGGGGTAGCGGAATATGAGACAATTATAAAAAATAGACCAAAATATCATATTTTTTTCAATGACCTTGACCTTAGTAATTGACCTTGACCATATATGTTATAGTAGCTCAGTCCGTTTGATGGACCAGTATTGGAACTATAAGTTAACACCATTTCTTCAAACACAAGGCTCGTTGGTTCTCAACAGTGGCCTTTTTAATTTTTTCTTCAAATATTTGATGCCGTTGCCATGGAAACCTGATTTTATCCCGACACAGGGGACCACCCCCACCACCAGGGCGCCCCTTCCAAAAAGTTTTCCCTATGAATAAGCAACATATCTTTAAAGTTTCATGCTTTAGTCACTAAAGTCACGATTAAACCCATAAGGGACTCCACTAATTCCACCTTATGCATGGTACACAGCAAATATGTGGGGAACCAAATAAGGTTATAACGAATTGAGTTCTCCCATATTGAGTCTTTCCAATGTATATATGTGGCATACAATTGTTTTAAGTGTTTTCATTGGTCTACTGTAAAACAAGGCGGACGACAAGAGGAAGTGATTAAAGCCACATGGCGAGTTGTCTCTTTGAAAAGCCGACGAAAATCCTATACCGGATGAACGTCTCTGGAACTCTCTATTAAAATATAGGTTCTGCTTTGAAGGGACTCCCTCTATTTCATTGGAGAGTGGTGCAGACTACGCGCGATTTCATTGGTTTATGACATAACAGATCACTTCACAGACGCGTCGACAATATTCTCACGGATTGTCGAACTCAACTACTGTTGGAAAAATGAATACAGGGCGATATATCCATAATTCATTTACTTATCGCAATATTGAAGACATCATCTTTGAGTTTGTATCAGTCAAGGATATTCATGACTGATTATTCTTTCGCATCTTTTTGTATTTATAACTATTTCTAAATAGGCCTACTACGATTCTCACAAACATTTACTACGTCAGGAATGCACTCCATATTTGGAAACGGTTTATTACGTCATGTCGGGAATGCCGCGTCCTCGTAGAAATGAAATATTATGGACACTTCTCCATGTAGATCGGAGACATGCATCCGTTAGGATATTCGTCGGATTTTCAAAGAGACTGCATGCATGGCGCGTTGAGCTCCATTTTAGATCCATTTTACACCTAATAATATTATCGTTTGAATTTTTCAAGGATGTCGACCTATAGCGAGGTGGACAAGAATTTCAGTTGGGTGCATATGTACATTACATGACTGCGCATGTCTCGTCGCTCTGGTGAAGCGTCTGTAAATGGCGGCTCGCATTTGACTTAGACCATGACACGAATCTCTATTCTTAGCTACACACGTAGAGATCATATTCCACCAGTACAAAACCTTGGAACTTTTTGAAGTATTGACAGGGAACCTTATAAAGTCGAAAAAATAACACAGGGAATATATTTCTTATTTATGATCTGTTCCTTAACCTTTTCAGTGCCAGGTCCGATTTTTGTATCAACCCATATACCTTGTGCCAACGCATTCTCTAATATATGCGAGTCGACCATAGGTCGCCTCGCATATATAAGAAAATGCATTGGCCTAACAATTTTTCATCATTTGTTATTATTTTTTACAATTTTTTACAATTTAATAATTTTGTTCTTATATTCTTTAACAGACATATTTTGTAGGTTTAGCAGGGTTTAGTGCCAGGGAATCTTACGTTTTTCATGGGCATCAAAATTATTACTATGAATACTTGGTGATAGTTTTGAGTTATAACATGCCCCTAAGGTTTTAACCAGTTTGTTTTTAAACTCGTTATAGCATGCTTAAGCATACCCAAAAAAATTCAACCCAAAAAAAAACAAAATCGAAAATAAATATATAGGGCCGACTTTACAGACCGTAAATTAGGGCCGATGAGATCGGCCCCTGGCACTGAAAGGGTTAATAATGTATTTCACTGTATAGTGAAGGTTCCCAACTAAAAAGTTCACGATTTAAATGATTTTGTGAGCGATTCTGCTTTACATCGCTTACAATTATGGAATTTTTGATGGGTAATTAATTCAATGTTTATTGTGATATCGGCTCAGAACAGTCATAGAAAACATGCAATATTGAGTTGGGACCTTCACCTACAGTGACGTACATTATTAAGAAACAGATCATAACAAATATATACATTCCCCAAGTTATTTTTTCGACTTTATAAGGTCCCCTGTCAAAACTTCAAAAAAAAATCCCAGGTTTTTATACTGATGGAATATGATCTCTACGGGCGTTAGCCAGAGTAGAGATTCATGGCATGATCTAGCATTTGACTCGGATGCACGATTCGCCATTTCGAGTTTAAATCATAAGGTTTAAACATGTTTGTACTGTAATAAATCGTTATATGAGAATCGGAAAAATCATAAATAAATGACCTCGACCGAAGGGATGCATACCATTTCCCCGGTGATGACAATGGGGTTAGCGACTTTTATTCTTTGAAATAACATATCTGTGACTTCCATTAAAGGAAGTTAATGAATAATGACCCTAGTTAATGAAAATAGATATGTTGGGACCGAATATCATGCAGTTGTATGACTAAATCATGCAAGGTATCACGTGTCAAACGAAAGAGCTCGTATAGAACCCACAAAAATCGATGGCGTCATTTATCATTGAAGTCACGGTGTTTTTTCAACGTCAGTATTTATTAACCCTTTACCCAACAAACCGGCCAAAACCGGCCAAATAAAGCTTCAACAGCCTAAAATATTTTCGGTCTGTCTCAATAGAACCATACAAATATGGATATCATTGGAACCGGCTCCTTGACCACATTGTGATAGTTACAGTTATGCCCTGTGCCAATGCATTCTCTTATATATGCGAGTCGACCATAGGTCGCCTCGCATATATAAGAGAATGCATTGGCCTAAAAAAAATCTTTTTTTAACACTTTTTACCATTTTTTCTTACATTCTTTAATAATTTTATAATTTTTAATGTGTTAAGCCAATGCATTCTCTTATATATGCGAGGCGACCTATGGTCGACTCGCATATATAAGAGAATGCATTGGCACAGGGCCGTTTTGTTGGGTAAAGGGTTAACGTATATTATCTCTGATCTCTGATATTTCCACAGCATGTGATGTTTCAGCTTGCACGATTTAGCCGAATTTTTTTGTGACGAGTTCGCGAAAAACGGGCGAAATTTCATTATTTTAAGCGACGCAAAGTACACTAAGCTCACAAAGGTCGGCTAAATCATCCAATCTCGAGCTTGGACCTTCAATTAAAGTGAAATGCATTACTGAGGCGAAGACATTAACTAAGATATATCTTCGGTGGGTTTCTAAAATGTCGTACCTCAGGAGATTCAAATTGTTCACTGCAGGAGACACAAAAAACTATTTATCTCTGGAACTAGAAATGTTATCTGCCAATAACTTTGCACAATAACACTTTATATCACAGTTGTTATAATAGATACACTTTCATATTCAATTATCTTCTAGTTGATGAGAAAACATGATTTATGTTGTTTTATACGACACTTTTAGAAGTCAAGAATAGAAATCTTGTCTATATAGGATATTTTAATTTTGACGATTGCCGCGTCTTCGTTAGTCCCTGTCACTCAGGATAAGGAGGATACGCCCCCCTCAGGCCATTCTTCTTCCAAAACAATCCAATCAATTATTCTCTCAGGTTTCGAAATAAAATATACGACATTTCAGAATTAACGAATATTTTTCGCGGGGAACCCAGATACGACATTTTAAAACACGAATTTCCCTGAAAAACATCGAAAAATGGCATTTATACTAAAACTATTGACAAGTTATCTCACGAACTTATGTAATCGAACCCGTAGATTCCGAAAATTTAATAAAAAGTTTAGCGCCAAAATGGCAGGTACGACCTTTTAGAAGCCAACGGACCATATGTTATCCGCCATATCAAATCCAGTCGTAAGTCGGGTTTTTTTTTACCCTGTGCCAATGCATTCTCTTATATATGCGAGTCGACCATAGGTCGCATCGCATATATAAGAGAATGCATTGGCCTAACAATTTTTTATCATGTTTTTTAAATAAATGTTTCTTACAATTTTTAGGACATAAAATAAAAAAACATCCATTACCCTGCAGGGAGCCCCACACATATATATAAGCATATAGAAGAGTGTCGTCTGCTCATGTTTGTCTGGGGCTCTGTATGGGTTAAATTATAAAATTGTTAAAGAATACAAGAACAAATTATTAAAATTGTAAAAAATTGTTAGGCCAATGCATTCTCTTATATATGCGAGGCGACCTATGGTCGACTCGCATATATAAGAGAATGCATTGGCACAGAGTAAAAAAATTCCCGACTTACGACTGGATTTGATATGGCGGGTCACATGTGTTACCCGCGTTATTTGTTCAATGTTATAAATTAAAGGCCCACTTAATTTTCGAATGCCCAGATAACATTATACACAACATATTCCATATTATATAACTTTTGGAAGAGGAACCAAAAATATATATATTCCACCAGAATATGGAACAGCTATGGCCTATGAATGTCCACTAAGTGATAGAGATTCTTAGATTAATTCCAAGACTCCCCCCTTGTCAACCCACAATGCATCAGATAGAGTTATTCCCCTTCCGTTGAGAATAATTGAGTTTACAGTACAGTCTGGGTCAAAATTAAGCACCAACATACCTTGGTACCTTGACATGTTCCCAGTTTATTCAACCGGATAAGTTGATAATACAATGTTTTGGAGCTTCCTCTTTCCAATGGTATATAATATGGAATATGTTGTATATAATGTGGTTTGGTGATTCGAAAAGGTTTTATGTTTTCTCATGTACCAAATTACCAATTGGCTGAGAATAAAGCATTACTTACTATTACTTAAAATTAAGTGGGCCTTTAAGTTCCCCCGTCACATGTTTTGGACTGGTGGTATATGATCTCTGCGAGCGTGGCCAGAGTAGAGATTCATGGCACAGATTGTGAAGATGTGAGTGTTATACATTAATCCTTTCGTGACGGGAGAATCCTGGGGAGATCCTGTGCCAGTGCATTCTCTTATATAATTATGCGAGTCTCCCATAGGGACCATCGCACATATAAGAGAATGCAATGGCTTACAAGGTCAAGTTAAATGTTGTTAGGCCAATGTATCCAATGTATATATATACGCGATGCGGCTTCTACGGGAGACTCGCATATATGTATTAATGCATTGGCACAGGGTTTTTCGCAAAATTTCAGGAAGTTCCTGTCATGGAAGGGCTAAGGGTTGACTGGTCCCCGGACTATAAACCTTGCCATCGCTCTGCTTTGGACGTCGTTATTATAGAGAGGGCACGTCACAGAGCGATAGCGCCGTAGTGTTTCACATATGAGCCAGGGACGAGTCTATGCTAAGGGAAACAACAGTCACAACTATGAAGCCGATTCTTTTCAGATAAATACATGAATAAATTAACATGAAATTGCATCATTACATGTACTAGGTGCCATTCCCCATAGCGTGACCATGGTATATCTTGGTCGACCTTTGCACCCCCCCCCCAAGTTTCACCTTCACCCAACACTGCAGGGTCTGCGCTGGACCGAAATTTACTTTTGCCAAATAATTTGCCAAATGAAAATATTTTTTGCCAAATTATTTTAGCACTTGCCAAATGCGGTTTGAACGACTTTTGTATCGACAGAAAAGCAGTTAGTTAATAATTAATTAATCTCTGTTGTAGTTTATCATACAACAATAAGCCAATCACCGAACAATACAATGGTAGAAGGGTTGCTTCATCATTTTTGCCAAATGAAAATATT
This sequence comes from Siphonodentalium dalli, assembly GCA_032622095.1. Taxonomy (NCBI): domain Eukaryota; kingdom Metazoa; phylum Mollusca; class Scaphopoda; order Gadilida; family Siphonodentaliidae; genus Siphonodentalium; species Siphonodentalium dalli. The sequence goes on along the minus strand of CP136067.1, from coordinate 146,255,449 downwards.
TTTTGCCAAATGTAAATTGTTTTTTAAGGAGTGAGGCAAGTGGCAGCGCGAACACATTTTATTTCTTAATATCTCTTAACTTTTTTCTGATATTAACAAGACAAAACTGGTCTTGGCAAAATTTGGCAAGTGGCAGCGCGAACACATTTTATTTCTTAATATCTCTTAACTTTTTTCTGATATTAACAAGACAAAACTGGTCGCAGCTACTCAAGACAAGTTTTAGATGGTATCCACCATGGCGGTAATTGTGCACCAGGTCTCTTCGATTGCCATTGTAGTTAAGATAGTCTCCTATGCGGTCTTGTCCTCCACTTGATTAGTAATGCTATAATATACCACCCTTAGAAATTACCCAAATATCTGACAACAAAATCCAATATGGCGCCAAGTGGCCTGCCGAAATGTGAAAATTTGCTAAAATTACGACATTTCATCACCTATCGTTTTTCTAAGTGGGAAATCTTGGGATTTTGGTGTAATTTTATACACTTATCAGATAGAATACACACTGAAACATAATATGCACTCTTGGCGGTATATTTTGCCCGATATCAAGTTTTTTTTCTTCGAAAATCCGGTATTAATTATGGGTGCCTACATATAGCCCGTTGATCATAATCAGCCAAGGAACTCAAAGACAGCACGTGTCTTGTTTGTCCTGCTTCAACAGGCAGTAATCTCGAATCACTGGCTGGGTTTAGAGATTTTCTAGAAAGGTCATTTGCTTAACTAAAATTTGTTAAGGAGTTCGAAAATGAACTTGGCATTCTGATTGACCAGCCACGAAGTCTATTATTTTGGTGGGGTCACGGTATGTCAAAAGAAAAACAAACAATTATGGCCGCCCACACACGTTCTGTTAATTCCTGTCATCTGTTCATCAAGACTGAACAACAAATAGCCCAAAGGAAACGTGGTAGTAACTAGTTTTCTTTGCACTCGAACCATAACTATCTGGTAATATTATATTTCACGTGACTTTCTCGCATTCTGATTGGCTGCCCACTGCTATACTATTTTACGATAGTATCCCAGTAGGATTCCTGCATGCCTACTATTCTTTTTCTATTTATAGTAACAAACTCATTTCACGCAATCGGGTTGTCGCCTGAAGATACGGCCATTCTGAAACTATACCTTGTGCAATACTTGTTGCAATATCTGTATATCATTATATTTATTGGTGAATTGTAATGCTCTTACAGATGTCCGGTCATAGCTATCCAATGTATTTAATAGTTTGTCCGTTTAGTTGGCAACCGAACAGTCCTATTTTGTTCCTAAAAGTTCGCCAAAATGTTTGCTAATGACGTATTTATAGAAATAAATGCATGAATTATGAAGAGATGCTGCTATATGTAACTAATAAGATAGTAATGCTCCCCTAAATCGTCAAAAGAATGCCGTAAATTGTAAAATCTTAGATCGATTTTCAAAATTCACGGTAATCGGGTAAATAAAAATGTGACAAAATCAGACACAGTGACACCAATGTTCGATATAATATAATAAATAATGAATGTCTTGTCGTTGACTTTGCCAAAATAGTGGTACTATTACCTGCGGCTCGTGGACTATTCTTCCTCCCGGGCCACTATTTTGGCATAGTCAACTCCAAGCCATTCATTATCTGTATAAAATGCCAACATACATAATGGCTAGGATATGTTTCACCACAATGAAACGTATCCAGAGAATTGATTCAGATTGAGATGTGTACATTTATATGCTGCGGGTATACCTTTTATTGCGAGCAGAGGAAACAATTGAAGCGAAAGCATCGCTTTAATAAGCTATTCTCGTTGCAGAGACGATGGATCTGCAGTGGGATACACCCACCAAAGCTGTGCGCTAGCAATGTGTTATTGTTGAGGCTACATAGGAGCGCGAATGTTTCTATCCATGTCTGTCGATTATTGCATACCAAAATGCATTCCTCGCCACCTGTGCAAAACCTGACATGCAATCATGATACATGTACATATGGATAAGAAGATAAAAACGAATGTATTATGACAATAATACAAGTAGCATCATTATTGTACGTGGTTTTTGCCAACATTTTCAAAACTTCTTCAATTTTGATCAGCCAAGAAGGCGGTGATATTGGTGGGGTCGCGGACTCGCGGTATATCATAAGACAAACAAAATTATTTCATGAAACAACAAAAATGTTGACCGCCAACGAACGAGCTGTTAAATTTTGTCCCCTGTGCACCAAGAATGAACCACAACTTGTCTTTTCGAAATTGGTATGTACACTCGAACCATAACTTGGAACCATGAATCGACATTTAATTTTACTGTTAATATCTGGTATATATGAACCAAGACCGAACCACAAACTTCCCCAAAGCAACTGGGTATAGTAACCACTACGAGTAATATAACGCAAAGCATTGACTCGGCATAATTATAACTGGTACCCGATATTACCACATTGCCATGGCACAACACGTCATGATTGACGTGATCAGTTGATTTAAGCGTATGAGTTGCAACATGTAACTGTCGTTGTGAACGACATTGCATGGTTAGGTTAATATGAGTGTCGCGTTCAAACAGGATAGACCTAGTTTAAAAATAGATATATATCAATACTAGCTGATGTGCCCGACTTCGTCCGGGCTATTTAGGGATTTCTACAATGAGAGATTGATCTACATTCTACCAATCAAAAGTGACAATGTTGAACAATACTAAGTGAACAACGTTGAACAGAATTAGAAGAAGAAAAACTGTTGTTCGATGCCTGTATGAGCGTATATGAGCTCAAAGTCAAGGTCAAGGACACGGTCGCACGTTAAAATGGATCCGCCTATATTATTCCCGGGATTAAAGTAGGCCTATATACCAAATTTGAGTCAGATCGGTTTTCCTGCCCCAATTCGTTATCAGCGAAGGGAGTTTCGGAAATATATATTTCGCCGAAAATTGTCTAATATCTAAATGAGTAAATTTCCAAGTTTAACATAGTCAATTAAACATTTGTCGTATGATAATCAATTAGGGTATGCCAATTCATATCAGTATTTGTGGTCGAAAGCGGTCAATTCAAAGCATTATTCCCGTACGAGATAATTTAAAGAAGCCATTGTTACCGATATTGAAAATATTAGCATCAATAAATGTTACAAAATGTGTTTGATGTTAACATGTACATCAATTCATTAAACGGTTTGCCGCCACCCCCGTGTTTGAGCGTGAGCATTAACCTTGAGGAGGGTATCACCCCCGTCCCCCCTGAATCCTGAATACGAGTTAATTTTGGGGGGTGAATCCTGAATACGAGTTAATTTGGGGGGTGAATCCTGAATACATGTTAAGAAATAATACATAGAAGTTACATAAACACATTATGATGCCGGTCGCGTTATGATGCCGTTATGATACCATTAATGATACTTTATGACCAGGGACGTGGTTAGAGGGTTTCCGTTGGGGGTGTCCACCTTGGGAAATTGCAACTGCACCCCCCTCCTTGAGTCAGAATCAGACCGAACACAAGTTTTGCATAATTCCATTTGCACCCCCCCCCCCCCCTTCCTTGCACCTCAGTGTTTAGGCCTAATATCCTATATCTTCATAAACCATGATTCTATATTCCCGGTATGAGAAAATTCAGATATTTTAACCTGAAACAATGCATAAATCCTAACATCTAGTGGTCTAACTCCATACACATGCACACGGCTACGGGCAAGAGACCACGACACACCGAGCTGACCATCGTTGTTCGGCCGGTGTGAGAAAATTTTGAAATTTGAACAAGAAAATCGCAAATCCTAGCATCCAGACTGGCCTCAACTAAAGCTTTCCTATAGTGTTGGAAATTTCAAACCTCATACTCCCCTTCAGGTTGGCAAATTCTCCAACTGATGACCACAAGTTTGACCAAATGTAGTAAAATATTGTTAAACTTATTAGCATATTTGTATTGGCCACAGGGGAGAGACATGACACACCGGGCCGACCATGGTTCGGCCCGGTGTGCGAAAATTTTGTAATCTGAACAAGAAAATCGCAAAATCCTAGCATCTAGACTGGCGTCAAGCATTTTTAGCATGTTTATGATGGTACGGTGGTCGAATATGCCCAAGAAGCTATTATACCCACCCATTCACACAGATAACTAGCACAAAATATTACTTTGCGCCATCAAAACCTGCGTCCAAAATGTTTTGCTTGAACCCGAATACCAGTTAATTCGGGGGTATGAATCCCGCATACGGCTTCAAAACACCCTGAATCCCGCGTACCGAAGGGGGGGGGGGGGTGATACCCTCCTTGAGGTGATTGCTAATTCACTTCAGACATTATTGAAGTATATGCCGTATGAGTCTGTGTTGATAATAAATGGGAATAAAATAAAGTAACACCATTTAAAACTCATTTGAGTTTTTAAAAAGTTTTCTAATTCACTTGTCAGAGGGGTTGAGACTATCATATATGGCCTGTATGCAATAAGACCGAACCACAAACATGCTCCATAGCAACTGGGTAGTAGCCATTAATTCACAAAAGATCCAGGAATTGTGAATGACTCCACACACAATTTTATTGGCAGTATCTGGGTTTGTGAACCAAGACCATGGGGCTCGGACGTGGCTAGATGGTTTCCGTTGGGGCTGTCTACCTTACGGTGGGGATGTCTACCTTGAAAATTCCAACTGCACACCTCCCCTTCAAACAGACCCAACTCCCAAGTTCGCGAAATTCCTTGTGCGCCCCCCCCCCTAGGTTGGAATTTTCCAACCTGTATACATCAAGCTTTCCAACTGTTGGAATTTCCAGCATTCCACCGAAAAGGTTGGAATGTTCTAACTGGTTGCCATTTCAAGTCACAATGTTGGACCGAAAGTATGAAAATATACGACTTTTAAAGGTGGATTATCTCTTCTGCAACATGATATATATAGTACTAGCAGATTAGCCCGCCACTGGCGGGATTGGTCCCATGGTTCCATTAATATTTTTTTTCAAGGTACCCGTCCCGAGTTGACCATTTTTTATCATTACATTCACCAGAATGTGATAAAGGCGAATATTCGTATAACTGAAGATCTACTATACTGCAACTCTCACATTGTAGAAATATCACGGACATGTCACATTCGAATAAGTTAACTAATACTGAAGTTATCAATCATAAACCATCTCGGACAACGGACGGACAGACAGATAATGCTAATTTATTTTTTATGAAACGACTCAGTTCTGGTTATCGGCCTCACGGAACCACAAACCAACTGTCCATATTACATTGAACGTTCGGCCCATTTCGCAACAACGAAATAGCGCATAATGATAGGATGTTGGCCACGTTGCCTATATCGCGGCGTTGCGAACTCTTTGGGGTTTTGTTATAATAACTAATAGATTGTCATGATAAATAAAGCATTTAGGGAATGATATGTACATGTCAGCTATATCTGCACATTCCGTATACAATTCGCTTAATTTTGGTGTGATTCATATTCTTGATTACACGAAGGTGGTGAATTAGTCTGCACTTTAACACATATTTATGTATATTTTACGAATACACGACGAACGTGTAATGACGTTGTCGGCTCTTCGCAATATAATAATGGATTTTAGAGTTATCCATCTTATATACCCGCGTGAACTGTGCGTTGATATTGTAAATACTCTTTTCTCAAGTGTCGTTTTGTTTCCAACTATCACTTTTTCGACAGGGAGAGCTGATCCGAATAATAGCTATCATGTATTTAGATAGAATTATCGAAATAATTTGACCGATTAGGGTGCATTTTAAGAGAATCGAGTGGAGAAAACTTGGTAACTTTTTCATCAGAAACACGGTTTAACAGTGTGTCGAAGATAATGTTTCTGTATGATGTAGGCGAAGTAACTCTAAAATTTCGGCAAGTATTTAACCCCTCAATTCCAAGGACGGTGGCATGGCGAAGGGTGAAGGAGTGCTCGGGCGTTCTCAGAAGCGGTGCGATGACACTTCCCGTGCTTTTTACCCTTAGATAGCAAGTTTGGACTCAATCGGTCGACCCGTTTTCGAGTTTATAAAGGATATATATATACACACACACACACACATATATATATATACGCAGGTTAGCCCGCCACTGGCGTGGTTGGTCAGAAACATGACATTTAAAAAAACAATTGTTTTTTAATTCTGACTTTTTTATTTTATTTTTTTTCAATGAGTTAATTCTGCCTTTTTAATCAAGAGAAATGATGGTACCCGTCCATAAATGAGGTATAATATACGGTACATCGGGCGGAAAAACTGACCCGATGAAAATCTCCTCCTTCCTAGGAACGACAGACATAAGAATCACATAACACGCATTTTTTGTTTTAATTAAATTTTTTGTTTTTAATGAGTTAATTCTGCCTTTTTAATCAAGAGAAATGATGGTACCCGTCCCTAGGGCGGAAAAATGACCCGATGAAAATCTCCCCCGTCCCTAAAAGAGGTATGATTCGATGAAAATCTCCCCGGTTCCTAGGAATGACAGACATAAGAATCACACGACACGCATTTGTTGTTTTCCAATGAGTTAATTCTGCCTTTTTAATCAAGATAAATGCATTCCGGTTCCGGTGCGTTTTGCATCCGTAGATTCGTACGCATAGGTGACCGTTTAGCAACGCCGATGGCAATAAAGAGCGTTACTCGGTTAACAAAGCCAAATTTGGTCAATATAAAGAGCGTGACTGCCTTAACCCCCGCAGTGCCGAGGACGGTAATTTTGATGATTGGGAGTGGAGAATGAGTGCTCAGATGGGAAGTTTGAGCTCAATCGAGCCAGCCGTTTTCGAGCCTATAGAGGACAAATATTTATATACGGAAGTCTCAAATTATATAGTAGATTCTGGTATGAAATAATAAATATGACTCGAAGACCCATGTCCGGAAATGCGTCTATCGATTAATGTTGGTTTTATTTAGATTTATTTTTCGTATAAATAACTATGTGCCGTTCAATAATGGTCCCTGATATTCACGACCGTCTTTTTGTTTGCGTTATTGGTTATTTTAAGTGTAGAAAATAAACATATAACACATTATAGGGCTTATCTACCACATTTGCACTTAATATTACAATAAATACAATCAATTGGAGACAGTTTACGACTCGCATTCGTTCGGAGCACCACACCGGAGGCCTCTATCTAATAGTTCTATATATAGCACAAATAAGTTTCCCATTAATTGATACTATAGTTAGAACATTATTATAAAATACTATCGAAATAAAATCAATATTAATTGATAGAATCGTTTCCGGGCAGGGATTTCCAACTCATATGTATTCTTTCATACCCCGGAAACTATCAAAAATGGGTTATTAAAAAAGATAATACATCTTTAACCCTTTCTATACAGCATCATTGATAGGTAGTTGTCACATAGGGAATGTTCAGATACTAAGATCAGCAAATGTTTGTTGAACTTATTATCTGAACATTTCTCTCAATAAATAGGTTTCCTTCTGCACGTATCTGTCGTCTGCTTTTATCACCTTAACATCCATCCAAATGAAAAATAGATAATCCAATGTACACATTTTAACTGACTTGGAGAATCCATTTAGTATAGAAAGGGTTAATATAAAAACATCACACTAAAATGTCTAAATACTGGATGGAGGATCAAAATATGAGAAAACAAGAGCATCGCTAGGGCGTGGCAAAATACGCCCTTTAGCCATTTTGAATTGTACTACCGCAAAATAAAATAATAAGTTTAGCTTACAAAGAATATCTGATATACCCCTAATTTCAATGCCAAAATGCGGTCAAATTCCAAGATTGAAAAATGTGTGTAATTTATCTGAAAATATTTGGACAGAACCTATATTCGAACTTGGTGTGTAGTTTTAGCTCGGAAACAGACATACCAGCTTCGGTTCAGATAACATAATCGAATCTGGAGTTATTGGTCGGAAACCAAAATTTCATGAAATCGGTCAAATTCTAAGTCGAAAAAGGGCCGTAACTCATGTAAAAATAATTGAACGGAACCCATATTCGAACTTGGCCTGTATCTTTAGCTGGGAAATACACATACCAACTTTGGTTCAGATCAAATAATCCAAACTGGAGTTATCGGTCGGAAACCAAAAATGTTAACAGACGGTCAAATTCTAAGTCGAAAAATGGCCAGTAAATCATGTAAAAATAATTGGACGGAACCCATATTCGAACTTAAATTGGCCTGTATCTTTAGCTGGGAAATACACATACCAACTTTGGTTCAGATCAAATAATCCAAACTGGAGTTATCGGTCGGAAACCAAAAATGTTAACAGACGGTCAAATTCTAAGTCGAAAAAGGGCCGTAACTCATGTAAAAATAATTGGACGGAACCCATATTCGAACTTGGCCTGTATCTTTAGCTGGGAAATACACATACCAACTTTGGTTCAGATAAAATTATCCAAACTGGAGTTATCGATCGGAAACCAAAAATGTTAACGGACGGACGGACGGACGGACGGACGGACGGACAGACTGATAACATAATACGACCTTTTTTCAAAAAGGGCGTATAAAAACTTAGAGGTACTCAATCCTAAAATATTATAATTATCACTTGATTTTAGAGTTATCCATCTTCATCCGCAATTTGTACATTTGACCACGTGTTTCTGGGCCACATCTCGAGAAATTAACAAACTTCAAAAAATCGATATCTGATCACTCTGAGGTTTGATGGGTGGGTTCCTCGACTCGAATACTATATTATTTACCCCCGAAGCCAAAAATTAATAATTTAGGAGCGTCTGATCAGATTGAGTACCTTTAACCTATTTTGGTCTGAAATTTCCAATTTACATGTATGTTCGGGATATGGAATGATATTTCTAACTGTTGAAAATGTGGGTCAAATTGCGGGGTGTGGAGGGCACAACATGCTCCAAAACAACTGGGTAGTAACTACTCTTCCTAACGTCCGTAGATATCATATTCCACCAGTACAACACCTGGGAACTTTTTGAAATTTTGAAAGGGAACCTTATAAAGTCGACAAAATAACGCAGGGAATATATTTCTTTGATAACACCTGTTGTTTAATAGTTTATTCATCCGTAGGCGAAGGTCCCAGCTCGAGATTACATTATTTAAGGGACTTCGTGAGCGCATTTGCTTTGCGCCAGGGTAATTAATTCAAAGGTTTTTTTTGGCGATATCGGCTAACTAAAGTCACAAAATGCTATACAATTTCGAGCTGGGACCACCCCATACTTTGAAGTTGATATATTATCGAGGAATAAATATAAACAAAGAAATATTTCCCCTGTCTTGTTTCTTCAATGTTATAAAGTTCAGATTAAGGGGTCAGAACATCAAAAATGTCCCAGGTTTTGTACTCTAATATGATCTCTACCGGCGTTAGACGGAGAAGAGATCCATGGCATGATCTAGGTAGTAACTATTACATTCGCGCGATGGACGGAAAGTATCTTGACCCGATACAAAACTTGCCAATTCAATGAAATAAAGCGGTCCTACTAAAAGCCGAGCGCACATCCACCAGGGGTCCGAGCGAGATGGGGCATGCACTATCATGCAGAATAGACCTGTCTGTACCAAAGTTTCAATCCCCAAGTCGATACCTTCAGCATATAACTCGCGGCCGGTTCCGTCAGGTACGCAAAATCCAAAAAGATACCGACCGCACCTCCCCTGACCGAATGACCACGGAAATGAGCGAATACCACTCGAGCTATCGACTTGGTGATTGGAGCAATGGTACATACAATGTACATGACTATTCTGCACGATAATGCATGCCCCATCTCGCTCGGGGCCCTGGTGGTGGTGCGTCGCGGATGTTATTTTCGGCGTTTTTGCGTACATTCATATTGAATTCGACAGCATCATATGGGTTAATTTATTCACTTCTGCTGCAGCTAGCGACTTGCCCGATCGTCCATGGATGCAGAGGGTTCCCATCAGGTAAGCAAAATCCAAAAAGGCAACGACCGCGCACCTCTGACTGCCCGACCACGGACATGGACATCATATCAAGTAGCGAATATCCTCTGCATCCATGGACGATCGGGCAAGTTGCTACATGTAGCTGTAGCGGAAATGAATAAATTAACCCATACGCTGCTGTCGAATTCGCTATGAATGTACGCAAAAAAATCCGAATATATTACCCGCCGACCGCAGCGTATGGGTTAATTTATTCACTTCTTCTACAGCTAGCGACTTGCCCGATCGCCCATGGATGCAGATTGGTATTCGCTGCATGATATGATGTCCATTTCCGTGGTCAGGCATGCAGTCAGGGTAGGTACGGTCGATGCCCTTTTTGGATTTGCGTACTTGACGGAACCGACCGCACGTTAGGGGATAACAGTGCTGTTTCGCTCAAGCTATCGACTTGGGGATTGTAACATACACGATAATGTATGCACCAATTCGATCAATCCCCTGGTGGCGGTGCGGTCGGCGGGTATTATTTTCGGCGTTTTTGAGTACATTCATAGCGAATTCTACACCAGTGTATGGGTTAATTAATTCACTTCCGCTACATATAGCGACTTGCCCGATCGCACGTAGACGCCGATTGGTATTCGCTGCATGATATAATGTCCATTCCCGTGGTCAGGCAGCAAGGGGGGTGGGGTGGTACATGTATATGATGCTGAATGGCACCAAACTGTCATTGAAATGGCTTCAATGTTTGTCATGTTAATTGCTGAAATGCGATTTAACAGGTCGATTCGTAAACGCTGACAGGTAACTGTGGAAATCAGGTGTGTAATTAGCTTACCATTCTGGGCTAATCTGACCACGCAAATAACCTTCACTGCGACTCGATCGATCAATTTACTAGTTTGAGATTATTGTCAACAATGTCAGTGATTAAGTTGGTTATGGGTTGGTAGTAAATAGAATGGAGTTTGCTCTTTTACGATAACAGACGGATAAAGCAATCTCATTATCGGCTTTTCAGGTGTGTATAGGTGAACAATATTATCAGTGTACTTCCGGCGCGTTACTGCTACTTAATAAATCTCACGTTGTTCATACAAAGCGCTGCTACGTCAGCTATTTTCAATACAGGGACCAGACTGGAGGGGACGTGGGAGCTGTCTTCTACATGAACTGTTTGAGTTTTACCTTGTGGTAGGTCTACTTTCGGACTAAAACGCCTTCGTGATAAAGAACCCTCCTCTTGATTATTTCGGATTAAAGATACAAAATCCGAATTAACGCTTCGGGGGTAAAAATATCGGATGCGAAGAAATGCTACTAATATATGTGGTCGTCTACAGATACGTCTACATATACATGTACTACTAATATATATATATGGTCTTTTGTTATTTAACCTATTATCTGAACATTTTCCACCAATGAAAGGGAATTCGTCTGTATATACTTTTATTGCACACACAAATGGCATGTTTGTGCGAAATACAGCAAAATACAGAATATTTCAAAACGTTCAATAAACAATTGTATATTGTTCTTGAAGAATTTCAAACAGATTACGCCAACAACGTCATTGGCGACGTCAACCGTAACAGACAATTTCTTCACTAAATTATTAGATATAGACTACATAAGCACACGTTTGTTCAATTAAATATACATTATAGACCTACATTGTAGTATAGCACAAGCTACAATCATCAGGGTGGGCAATAAATATAGAACAACACAGTTGTGTGAACATGTTAACGTAATTGCACTCGTTTATCGTCCCGCGAGGTAAAACTCGAACCTCCGGTTCTCGTTTTACCATCGCGTCACAACAAACTCGCGCAATAACGTTATCATGTTCGCACACTTGTGTCGTTCTATCTATGTATTAACCATTTGTCGTCTGCTCATATTACCTCATCATCCCCCATATGAATAATAAACCATTACAATGTATACTATTTAGTCCAGTTTAAACAAAAACCCGACTTATATATGATTTGGCGAGATTGGTAGGCGAGCGGCCTGGTCGCCTGGGAGTCCGGGCGTCCGGGTGCGAGACCGTTAGCGCGATAACTCAAACAAATGACAACCGACTTGATAGTTGGTATATGGGTCTATTGCAACAATATCTAGCTCGAGTTCAAAAACCAGGTTTGTCCAACCTTCTATACGAGAGCTATGGACCTGAGTTTATCTAAAAAAAAATCAGCGATTTTGATCGTTTGCGCGATAACTCAAATAAACGTCAACCGATTTAATTGGTCTTTGGTATATATGCTTCTGTTGCAACACTATCTAGCTCGAGTTCGAAAACCAGGCGTGTCCAATATTCTATACGAGAGATATAGGCCTTAAGGTCCATTCATATTGCACACGCGCTGCGGCGCTGGCGATGAAAGGTCAATCCACACCGGACGCGAGCGCGGATTATAACGGCCGTTTACTGTCGTCCGTAGCAGTTCAAAGCGCTCGATTTTTATATTCACACCGCAAGCGACTGAATCGCTGACTACGAGGCGATCACAGCAGTGAGTTTATGCTTCGGCGATTTCTCGCTTTGTGGCAAACCAGCGGGATAATTGGGTCGCTGTGAAATAGGATATGTATACGCGCGTATTCCTCCTATTTGAAGGCGACTCATTCATTCGTCGTCGCGATAACAAAGGTGATGGAGGACTTTAGCGACATGCTGATAACTGAAGTGCAAGGATAAATGAGAAGAGAATATGCCTGGCAAGAGCTCGACGTGATAACAGGATCGTCTGGTTAATTTCTGGTCCCAAGCTTGTGAAGTCACTTTGCTTGTTTTAATTTGCCCCCCCCCCCCCCCCCCCAGATAAAAAAACCTCACAACCTGGAATTATAGAATGAAATTCAATTAAACGCAATTGCTATGGGAATTGAGGAAACCTGTGCTCCATTCCACTTAACATACTATATTTGACAATTAAATGAATTAAACAAACTCTTACATGTACATGTTTAGCAAATTCTGATGTACATATACATTGTATTTGTGACCGGCATGTAAATGCACTCAGACGATTATTTACCCAAACCATCGCGCGCGACGAAGCGATCCAGTCGCTTTCGGTTTGATTATAAACAGCTACGGACAGCTACGGGCGACAGAAAATGACCGTAAAATCGCACGCTCGCGCCCGGTGTGGATTGACCTTAATCGTCGCTTTTGTTAAGGTCGAGTGGATCTCCGTTCGGTTGCATTCCTTCCTCTCAGTGCTAACAGTTTTGTTCCTCCCCCAATATTATATGATTGGGGGGGGGGGGGGGGGGTCAGACGAAACAAATCATACACAGGGGTGGGGTGGGTGATAAAGTACTTTCGGTAGGCGGTGACCACATATATGTTGACACATCAACTTTACTTTTCCTCAGTTGGATTGAACTGAGGTATCAAGTCTACTCAGATATGTTGAGTACCACGAACCATGCCATAACAATGACATCAATTTGGGGAACAATTTATAATTAGTTGGATAAATATTTACTATATGACAAACATAGGGGGTGGGTCAATTCCATGCAGATGGGAATAAATATGCATATTTGATTCCAAATTGAAACGTATAACACACAATACAGTACGATCACAACGCCGACAACATGAGTTTTAAGTACTTAATTGCTACTATAACTAAAAATCAACAAAAGTGTACGATTCAAGTGGTTCGATCATATCTTTCAAACTTTTACTTAAAGTTAGCTGAGTCTGACACAAATCGGCTTCCTGTATAGTCCTTATTTAAAACAGGTATACACTCAGACATATGCTATCCAGTAAAATCATGGGGAGAGGGGTTGGGACCCCAATCTGTTGGAGGAAAAAAATAGTTTTGCATGTTAGGAGGATGGTGGACCTATGGTTGGGAGGGATTTTTATTTTCAACCCTGTGTACGAACGATTTTATTTTTTTTGCAGGACCCCCCTCCCATCATCGATTGTTCATTGATATAGCCTTAAGAGTCACACACACATCGGTTAATGTCGAATTCTGTCGCTAGGAGGCTGTTCACATAAGCGATTGATTTCAATTTGATCGACTTTAGCGGCTTATCATCAGTGATCTGCAGTCGAAAAAGCCTAAATTAATTGCCTTGTCGTTGGCACGAATGGCACACAAACGTGCTTTGAGCCAAAGAAGATTCTGGGTTCTAAAGATTTGTCAAAAAAAATAACTCCCGGCTTAATTGTCTTTCAGTTGTAGATATTCCGACCATATGGATTGCAGGATCTACATATTTCCAAAAGTTGGACATTTTCCATGCAAGGGAAAGATTCGCACATTTTGGAATTTCGGGTTCCAAGGGGAGTGATGAAGATGGACATTCCAAGTTGGACCATCCCCACAACGGAGAATCCATAGCCACGTACCACGTCCCTGCCCCTTCATGTGTTCCCTTTGAAAATACATATATCACCATATATTTATATATATATGACAATCCTGGATATACAGTTTGCGCGAGACTGATAGGTGATATAATTCGATTGGATTGTACAAAAATCACCACTGATGCCAACTATACAGTAATGCCCTAAGTAATCTACTCCTTAACCACAGCAGAATTATGGGTCATTTTTCAGGATTTAGTCGGAAATATGGCTTGTTGCCATTCATCGGAAAGCTCTCAGGAGTCGATTACTTAGGGCATTACTATACGTTGGAAATTTCCTTCCTGTTTCTTTCTTTGGATTCTGGCTTTGTTGTGTCCCAGAGACACGGATATTTCCGTACATCATTTATTTTTTGTCGGCCACTAGTTAAGAGATTGACTATATACCAGGACAGTATGTGCTGGTCGAGTGAACCATGTCATTCCCTTTGACAGCTATCTCGAGGACGAGGTTGATTGCAGGAGATGATTGGTCACGATTAGGACGTGGTTGGTTGAGGAAGGTATTTGGTCATGTATAGTTCTGCGTTATGTTAAAGGTCAATCCACACCGGACGCTAGCGCGATTATAACGGCTGTTTTCTGTCGTCCGTAGCAGTTCAATGCGCGCGATTTTTATATTCACTCCGCAAGTGACTGAATCGCTGACCACGATGCGATCACAGCAGTGATTTTATGCTTTGTGGCAAACCAGCGGGATAATTGGGTCGCTGTCAAATAGGATATTCATACGCGCGTATTCCTCCTATTTGAATGCGAGACACCCATTCGTCGTCGCGATAACAAAGGTGGTGGGGGACTTTGGCGACATGCTGATAACTGACGTGCGATGATAAAAGAGAAGAGAAAATGCCTGGCAAGAGCTCGACGCACACGTACTAACAGGATCGTCTGGTTAATTTTTTGTCCCAATCCATTCCAAGCCTGTGAAGTCACTTTGCCCACAATTTGCACCCCCCCGCGATAAAAAAAACTCACAAACTGGAATTATATAAATGAAATTCAAGTAAACGCAAATGCTATTATAATTTAGGAAGCCCGTGCACCATTCCACTTAACATACCATGTTTGACAATTAAATGAGTTTGATAACTCTTATATGTACATGTTTAGCAAATTATGATTAAAATGTCCATATATACATTGTATTTGTGACCTGCCTGTAAATGATACACTCACGCGATTATCTACACAAACCAATCCGCGCGACGAAGCGATCCAGTCGCTTTCTGTGTGAATATAAAAATCGCGCGCTGTGAACCGCTACTGGCGACAGAAAACGGCCGTAAAATCGCGCGCTCGCGTCCAGTGTGGATTGACCCTCACACGCACATTAAAATAACGCGGCGATTAATCGCCAGCGCGTGTGCACTACTAATAGACCCTAAGAGTCAATCCACACCGGGCGCGAACCTCTAGTTTGTCTACTTTTAAGGTCAATCCACACCGGACGGGATTGTGACCAAAAATTAACCAGACGATCCTGTTATATATAACTTCGAGCTCTTGCCATGATTTTCTCTTCTCATTTATCCTTGCACTTCAGTTATCAGCATGTCGAATAAAGTCCCACACCACCTTTATTATCGCGACGATGAATACATGTGTCGCCTTCAAATAGGAGGAATTATCCACATAAAATATCCTACATGTATTTGCAAGCGAACCAATTATCCCGCTGGTTTGCCACAAAGCGATAAATCGACGAAGCATAAAATCACTGCTGTGATCGCCTCGTTATCAGCGATTCAGTTGCTTGCGGTGTGAATATAAAATCGCGCGCTTTGAACTGCTACGGACGACAGAAAACGGCCGTTATAATCCGCGTTCGCGTCCGGTGTGGATTGACCTTTAGCGATTTGTATCGTTCGTGACCGTTAGCACGATATTCGGAATATGAGTCTAGGATCAACTCAAGATGGGAGCTGTCGAATTTGAACGATTTTCGATGAAAAACATGACCGCCGGTAGCCATCTTGCATTTTACTCTTTGCATCACTAAATCCTTTAACACAACCTACGGATTATTTCCCTCATTATATCATCACCAAACTTCATATGGATACTCGGGGTGACCTCTGGGTGGGTGCTTACCATTTTCCCCAGAATTATGTAAAAAAAACATTGCTGCCATCGTCCATCTTTGATTTTACTCTTGTATGACTAAACGCCTTACATGTCACTTTTCTCATCAAATCGTCACAAATTCATATGGACCGTCGGGGTAACCTCTAGATGGGAGCCTCCCTTTTTCCCAATATTTGTTTAAAACACCAACTCGAATCTTTTCAAATGCAAATTATCTGAAACTGAACGTTGTGGTTTTGTGGGATTATTAAAGAAACAGCCGTGCAATTCAAAACACATTGAGAATATCATTTCATCCTATAGAATGTCAGGCCTACGAATGTATTCGTGAAACTTATGTGAAGGACTTAATTGCAACGTTCCCTCGTTTATTAGAAATGACAAATTATGAGAAGTTCATATTTATTATGCAGAATGAACAAATTGCAACATGGATGCGTCATGATCCGGTCTTTCTTCACCATTCGAGACATTATATAACAACAGTTATAGCACGTATACGTGAGATTTTATGACAGTAAATTCACAAGAAAGTATATACATATTACTCATATGTGATTACTCATGTTAACTTATTCTTTATGTTGATATGTGTTGTATTATTATATGTGCAACAACCCATTGGGTGTATTTTGCATCAAATCTTATCTGATCTTATCTGATCTTTTTTGAATGTTCAGTCTTACTACTTCAATTTAAAGATAATCTCAGAAGTAAATGCGATATATCTCTGCAACTTACCCCAGAATATATCATACTTGGATTGATGAACAACACCTCTAGTCTAAATATCTATATATATATATATTTGCGAATGTCTGTCTGTCTGTTCTATAGAAATTCACAGAGGACCATGTAGACGGTACCAAAGGATTCTAACAGGGGTAACATTTTCCGAGAAAGATTTATGGTGCGGGTTAGAATTTTCTAAAGTGAAGCACCGATTTCCAACAAAATTGATACACATTCTTCCACATGATACAAGGAATCTAATCGTGTGATTTAATGACGCCAAATGGGTGCCGTTTGGGTGAGAGATGCGGGGTGTGGGGGAGGGGGCTAAATTTGATAAGAATTTGTGTAGTCACCAATTACCGCCAAACTGATACATAATCATCTCCATTATATCAGCAGTCAAATGGTGGTTTAAAGCTGTCAAACGTGGCGCCGTTCGAGTCAGGGGTATACGCAGAGGGGCACCAAAACTTATACAATATTTTTAGCACCGATCCTATTTCCACCAAATTGATACACGTTCGTCCCCACGATACAAGGAATCTTCGTGTGATTTAATGACGCCAAAAATGGTGCCAGTTTGGGTGAGAGATGGGGGCGCACTAAATTTGATAAGAATTTTTTTAGTCGCTGATAACGACCAAACTTATACATAATCATCTCCATGCATGATATCAGGAGTCTAATGGTGTGGCCTAAAGCTGTCAAAAGTGGCGTCATTCGAGTCAGTGGTGCACGGAAGGGGGGAGGGGCACCAAAACTGATAAAATATTTTTAGCACAGATTTCCACAAAATTGATACACATTCTTCTCCAATATACGAGGAATCTAATCGTGTGATTTAAAGACGCCAAATTGGTGCCGTTTGGAGGAGAGATGGAGAGGGGCACTAAATTTGATAAAAAAAAATTTAATTGCCGATTACCACCGATATCAGGAGTCCAATTGTGTCGTTTAACGATGTCAATAGTTCGAGTCAGGGTGCATAGAGGGAGAGAGGGACACCAACATTTGATAACAACTATTTTTACAGCCGATTTCCACCAAATTCTTACATATTCATCTTCGTGATACGAGGAATCTATAACCGTGTGGTTTAAATACGCAAAATTGGTGCCGTTTATGTGAGAAATGGGGCACTGAATTTGATACGAATTTATATACATAGTCATCTTCGTAATGAGTCGTAATTGTGTGGTTTAAAGATGACAAAAGTGGCGTCGCTTGATTCAGGGATAAGGAGGGGATGGTCACAAAAACTGATAAAAAAATATATGTTTAGCGCCAATTTCCACCAAAGCCATACACATTTTTCTCCAATGATACTGATGATACGAGGAATCAAATCGTGTGTGTTAAAGACGCCACATTTGGTGCCTACATTTGCGTATGCCTGTCTGTTCTATAGAACTTCGCGGGGACTATCTAGATGTTACCAAATGGGTCTGACAGGGGTAACTTTCAACGAGGAAGATAATGGTTTTGGTTAAAAGTTTGTAAAGTGACGCTGTTGTTTTCAGGGGAAGAAAATGCGAGGGACAGCAAAAATGATTAAATGTATATTTGTCGTTGATTTCCACCAACCTTATACATAATCATCTCTATGATATGGCGCAATCTTACCGATATTTATGAATATTGGTAAGATAGACAACCTTGGTAGATATTGACGGAAACCACAGAGAACGCAGCAGCGTTGAACGTTCATTGCATTCACCACATAACAAGGACACATGGCTGTTATTCAGCTGTGAAAGAAATTGTTGTATCATACTGTACATGTCAATATATTGGGTTTTGGGTATTGTACATGGACCGGATAAATGGCCCGGCTATTCAAGTCTGTATATGGGAACTGACAGTATTGTGGTCTTGGTCCTACTCAACGTGAAGTGTGTGCTGTTAGCATATTACAAATACTCATTGATCCCAGAAAAGGATTTTTATCCAGGAAGGTAAGTTATTTTACGGGTATCACAGGGGGGAGGGGGTCATTCACCTTTTTCCATACACTAGGCCGGGGTGGGTGGGTGGTTTAGCTGCGAAAAAAGTCACTTTTTCCCAAGTGGTCACAGTTTTTTCCTCTTACAACATTTCTGCAATATAATTGCCTCAAAGTGTTCAGCATCATTGTTATGGTATGTATGACACTTAGGTCAGGGCTTAAGGGGGGGGGGGGTAGTTAGTGTGGATATAGGCATAATGCTTCTCAGAAATCCCGGTTACAAACCAACACTCACAATTTCGTCTTTTGCATCAGATCACATTGTCAAGTACCAACGCCACTGGTTCAAGATGAAAATGGACAGTTATGACACCCATGATTAAAGTAAATACAAATGAATAAAGCTATTCATTCATATCATTAATGTTTACTCATTAGGGGTCTAGGGTGGATACACACATGCATGTAATGGCTGTATGTAAAATACATGTATTTTAAATGGCCACACCAATAATTGACAACATTAGTCACCTGCGCTCAAGATGTTCACTGTTAACAGGCCAGACAAGTGAGTAGTGATAAGCGAAGTAAAACTATCTGCTATCAGGACATTTAAGGCCAATCCAAAACATGTCTTCTCTTACGGATGCGGAAATTAGCCAAGTCTATGTGATATGTGGCATTTTATTAATGCACAAACAACAGAAGCGACACGTCTGGAATATTCAGGCTTGATACACTGCTTGATATAGAACAATTTCGACCATGATGCTTGTTTGACGTTGGGTCGCGAAAGCTTCAAATCGCTAAGGGACTTAATTGAATGCATCGGTCGGAATAATATAGGGGAAAAGGTACAATATAATATGTTTTAGTTGAATAGCTCAAAGTTAGCCACACCGCATGGTAGCTTTCGGGATCACATATAGCCCCAGGTTGGTGGAAAGCCTGATCCACCACTGATATGAATATCAAGAGAGGATTGGTAATTGTTTAAATAGAACGTCCACCATATGGGTTATCCCACGAACAAATATTTTAAGTGGCCTGGCGACTCGGTCTAAGATAGCGGTTTATCTATATTCCGACTTAATTGGAACTAGAACCAAGTGCAGGCAACACGTCGGCAATGATTGGGTTGTCAGTGGACACATATTGCATTGTCTGTATGATCCATGTAAAACGCCAAATACACGATAATTACATAGATTACATGCATACACGTGTGTATCCACCCTTAGACTTGATCAGACAGCATAAGAGGCAAAACATGGAAATACCATCATGCTAGAAAGTATTGAATGCTATTTAAAGCCACATCCAGATTTTTGTTTGATTTTTTAGTTTAATTTATTGCTTTTTTGACACAATTTCACATCAAAGCCATATGAATGCTGATCAATCTGTTAAACGCCATGTTGTCAGATGGTATAAGATCGTGTGGGTCCATTACTATTTAGCATAAATGTTTTGCCTAAATTTGTATTTTATATTTTCGATACAGTTGTATTTAAAGTGATTACAGACAAGCATTGGAAATATGGTAAAATGTTCATATATAACTTGTTTACAAGTCATGAATCAATTGATAAACATAAACAACCAGGATAACAATGGGTGCTGCAGGTTTATACGATTCTTATCTGTTCTCAGACTTTATAACTGAAACAAATACCAAGCCTAAATGGTGTGAGACTACAGATTTTTAGGTAAAACGTGGGTGGGTACCCTGCATGAAATTGGAAAACAAATTCCTTCAAATAAGGGTGATTTGGCTGGATTTGGAGGTAAAAAGGGGGTGGGTACCCCGCATGGAATTGGAAAACAAAAATGATTTCTTCAAATAGGGGGGTGGTGGGTACACAAGAGGCGGAAAAAAATTCAGCCTACTGTCATGGCACTTTTTTCCGACCCCCCCCCCCCCCCTGGGTATCATGCCACCGTTTTTATGGTGGAGAGTGTGAGCGTATATAGTCAATAATTGTGAGATTCTTACAATGTTAGTAATCGATGACAGTCAAGGCGCGCCACAAGTGCTCTCATAGAAACTCCAATATCTCATAATGTTACCACTCATTTCATTGACAGCGATATCAATATGACCTTTCTTACATCCCACTGATGTCGCGATGCTTATATTATAATCATATACATATGTTTGTCCACTGTTTTGTGGTGAGGTAATATCAAGCTGGTACATCCCCTACTGTGAAATCTAAATCTATATCTGCGAATGCCTGTCTGTCTGTATGTATGTCTGTCTGTATGTATGTCTGTGTTCTATAGAATTCCACAGGGGACCATTTAGACGGCACAAAAGGGGTCTAAAATGGGTAACTTTTACTGAGAAAGATAATGGTGGCGGGGTATTAGAATTTTCTAAAGTGACGCTGTTTTTGTTGTCAGGGGCAGAAAAAGGGGAGTGGCAGAAACACCTTTTATCGCCGATATCCACCAAACTTATACATAATGATCTCTATGATATGACGAATCTAATGGTGTGGTTTAAAGATGTCAAAAGTAGCGCCGTTCGAGACAGGGGAGCACGGAAGGGGAGAGGGGCACCAAAACTGCTAAAATATTTTTAGCACCAATTTCCACCAAATTGATACACATTCTTCTCCAAGATACTAGGAATTTAATCGTGTGCTTTAAAGACGCCAAATTGGTGCCTTTTGGGTGAGGGATTTGGGGGGGGGGCACTAAATTTGATAAGAATTTGTTTAGTCGCAGATTACCACCGATATCAGAAGTCTAATTGTGTCGTTTAGCGATGTCAAAAGTTCGAGTCGGGGTGCTTGGATGGGGAGAGGGACACCAAAATTTTATAACAACTATTTTTAGCGCCGATTTCCACCAGATTTTTTACATATTCATCTTCGTGATACGAGGAATCTAATCGTGTGATTTAAATACGCCAAATTGGTGCCGTTTGGGTGAGAAATGGGGACACTAAATTTGATATGAATTTAGTTAGTCGCGGATTTCCACCAATTTTATATATAGCCATCTTCATAGTGAGTCTAATTGTGTGGTTTAAAGATGACAAAAGTGGCGTCGCTTGATTCAGGAATAGGGAATGGAGGGTCACAAAAACTGATAAAAAGTATGTTTAGCGCCAATTTCCACCAAGTCCATACACGTTATTTTCCAATGATACTACCAATATTAACCTATGGATGTGAAATATGGGGATTAGGTGACATCAGCGTAATAGAGAGAGTACATCTGAAATTTTGCAAAATGATGCTATGCCTAAAATCTTCAACACCATCATTTATGGTGTACGGTGAAACCGCGCGGTACCCCATTGAAATTATCTTTAAACCAAGACTTATCAAATTATCTCACAATAAAATAAAACCATCTAACTCATTATATTCACTCTTATACAGTAAATTTCGAGACGCTACTTTTCTGTCGCCCTGGTTATCAGCTGTTAAAGGTATTCTGGACTATTGTGGTATGTCAGATGTTTGGAATGATCAGAATCTAAATTTGAACAGGGACGGAATACATGAACAAGTTGCACAAATATTGAGGGACCAGTTTATTCAAGGGTGGTATATTGATATCAGTTTATCACGTAAAGGTCAATTTTATTCCATTATAAAAGATGAATTCATTTTCGAAAATTACCTGTACGCAGAAAGTCAGAAAGATATATACACGCTCGCAAGATTTAGAACACGAAACCACAATTTACCCATTTAATCCGGTAGTTGGAATAATATCCCTAAAGATAAACGTTTATGCTCAGGATACGACAAAAATGAGAATGGATATGAACTACACTATTTAATAGATTGCCAGTGTCTTAACCAGTCAAGAGAATTATTATTCCCAGTATTTTCTAGAACCGAATATAGCTTGAGAAAATTGAAAATGCTAGTAACAAATTCGAGATCATCGGTTATGAAAAAATCTGTAGGATGATCAGATGTATCTTATTAACGGCTACCTGTTCTCCAGGTTGAAAGAGGAACAAATAGCAACCACCTGTCAGGAGGCAACCTGATAAACCTGCCATAACCGATACACTGCTTATGCTTTTTTGTCAAATCCCCTGTCACGTCCTGATAACACACACATGCAAACTTTATGGAGTACATGCAACGAATATTCTAAAATTAACGTACATTTTAATTAAATATCCTTTACCATTTAACATAAATTGTTATATAATAGTTTATTTCAGGCAATGTTGCCCATGTATGAAAACAATCTATTATATATTTTGAAAGATCTGTGTGTGTGTGTGTGTATCTATCTATCTGTCTGTCTGTCAGTAATCGATGGACTCAAATACGGCTGAGCCAATTTCGATGAAACTTGGTATGTGGGGGTATTTTCGGGTCAGGACTAACATAGGCCTATTAATTTGTCCGTGCGAGGTCAACTTTTCACGTGCCGAGGTCAAATCTGTTTTTACGCCGTTTTGCGCTAATATATTTCAGTTCGGTGCTTACAAATCGATTCGAAACAGCGCGAATAATAACATGCCAGTCATAATAATGACACTATGAGAATCTTTCGTGTTTCCTCTTTCCAACGATATATAATATGTATGTATCCGTTTTAGTTATCTGCCTCAATTATTAAGAAGAAGTGGTACGATCTTCTATCAGGGTAAAAACAATGCGTAACTTCTATGACGTCGTTAGAGGTCATAAAGTTAGATCACGTTAACTCTTAACCTGCCGATGCATTTGACTGTTTCAGACGTCTTGGCGATATCTCGGGCACCGATGGTAATTTATCTTTACGTTGAAACTTGATAATTAATGAGCGTGTGTATATGAGGCGCGTTTATATACTTGAGTGGAAATCAAATCGGGTTAAAAGGTCAAATCGGGTAAAACCGGATGGATTTCGACGGGTACTTTTGTTCGGGCAGTGTTTTGGACGGGTCAAATCGTGACCCCACTTGACATTGGCCTTCAAAATAGACAATTCAAGGTCAAAGCCCGGACGAAGTCGGGTCACCTTCTAGTCTATTATATATTTTGGAAGATCTGTTTGTGTGTTTGTGTGTGTGTAATCGATGGACTCGAAAATGGCCCAGCCGATTTCGATGAAACTTGGTATGTGGGGGTATTTTCGGGCCACGAGCAACATAGGCCTATTAATTTGTTCGTGCGAGGTCAACTTTTCACGTGCCGAGGTCAAATCTGTTTTTACGCCGTTTTGCGCTAATATATTTCAGATCGGTGCTCACAAATCGATTCGATATAGCGCGAATAATAAATTGCCAGTCATATAATTTGCACGGTTAGAATCTGTGGCGTTTCATCTTTCCAACGATATATAATATGTATGTATCCGTTTTAGTTATCTGCCTCAATTATTAAGAAGAAGTGATACGATCTTCTATCAGGGTAAAAAGAATGCGTAACTTCTATGACGTCGTCAGAGGTCATAAAGTTAGATTACGTTAACTCTCACCCTGCCGATGCATTTGACTGTGTCGCGTTAACTCATCACCGGCCGAGGTAACCGCAAATGACATTGGGCTATATATCTCGGAAACGGGTGTAGCTATCGACTTGAAATTTAGTATGTGAATGTATCTTGCCCCGGATACGAATTTTATCGGGTCGCCGAGCACGTGCGACACCAGCTTCGCGCATGCGCAGACCAGATCTAGGAAACGGGTGGAGCAATCGACTTGAAATTTGGTTTTTGAATAGCCCGGACGAAGTCGGGTCACCTTCTAGTCTATTATATATTTTGAAAGATCTGTGTGTGTGTGTGTTTGTTTGTGTGTTTGAAATCGATGGACTCGAAAACGACTAAGCCAATTTCGATGAAATTTGGTATTTTAGGGTATTTTCGGCCGGAGACGAACATAGGCATATTTATTTGTCCGTGCGAGGTCAACTTTTCACGTGCGGAGGTCAAATCTGTTTTTACGCCGTTTTGCGCTAATATATTTCAGTTCGGTGCTCACAAATCGATACGATATAGCGCGAATAATAAATTGCCAGTCATATAATTTGCACGGTTAGAATCTGTGTGGCTTCATCTTTCCAACGATATATAATATGTATGTATCCGTTTTAGTTATCTGCCTCAATTATTAGGTACAAGTGGTGCGATCTTTTATCGGGATAAAATCAATGCGTAAATTCTATGACGTCGTCAGAGGTCATAAAGTTAGATTTGACTGTGTCGCGTTAACTCATCACCGGCCGAGGTATCCGCAAATGACATTGGGCTATATATCTCGAAAACGGGTGTAGCTATCGACTTGAAATTTGGTATGTGAATGTATCTTGCCCCGGATACGAATTTTATCGGGTCGCCGAGCACGTGCGACGCCAGCTTCGCGCATGCGCAGACGAGATCTCGGAAACGGGTTGAGATATTGACTTTAAATTTGGTATGTGAATGTATCTTGCCCCGGATACGAATTTTATCGGGTCGCCGAGCACGTGCGACACCAGCTTCGCGCATGCGCAGACCAGATCTAGGAAACGGGTGGAGCAATCGACTTGAAATTTGGTTTTTTAATAGCCCGGACGAAGTCGGGTCACCTTCTAGTATAATATATAACAACAATTAATCACAAATTTTAGCAATAACGTATTTTGATTTGCATTATGTGTATAATATAGAATTCCAATTTAAAAATAGTTTTGATCTATACTTAATATCTGGAGAATGTATACTAGAAATCATTGTATTCGAACATTGACAGGGGATAGGTATTGTTATTGTAATCTGTTCTGTCTCTGTACCATGTATGTTGGATGAGAGAATAAACATATATAAAGAATAAAATCGTGTGGGTTAAAAACGCCACATTTGGTTAGCTACATTTTCGAATGTCTGGTCTGTTCTACAGAACTTCGCGGGGATCATCTAGATGGTACCAAATGGGTCTGACAGGGCTAATTTTCTACGAGGAAGATAATGGTGTGGGATAAGTTTGTAAAGTGACGCTGTTGTTTTCAGGGGCAGAAAAGGGGAGGGGGTAGCAAAAATATATTTGTCGTTGATTTCAACCAAACTTATACATAATCATCTCTATGATATGGCGCCCTTCGAGTCAGTGGTTCACGGAGGGGGAGGGCACACAGGCTGATACAAATATGTTTAGCACTAATTTCCCCCAAAGTCATACACATTCTTCTCCAAAGTCATACACATTCTTCTCCAAAGTCATACACATTCTTCTCAAGGCATACACATTCTTCTCAAGTCATACACATTCTTCTCAAGTCATACACATTCTTCTCAAGTCATACATATTCTTCTCCAAAGTCATACACAATCTTCTCAAATCATACACATTCTTCTCAAGTCATACACATTCTTCTCAAGTCATACACATTCTTCTCAAGTCATACACATTCTTCTCAAGTCATACACATTCTTCTCAAGTCATACACATTCTTCTCAAGTCATACACATTCTTCTCAAGTCATACACATTCTTCTCCAATGATACGATGAATCATATCACGTGGATTAAAAAGACGGCACATTTGGTGCATTTAGGTCAGGGATGGAGAGTGGAGGAGCAATAGCATTGATAAAAATGTCGCTGATATCCACCAAAGTTAAATATAGTGATCTCCATAATTCGTTCTAAGCAATTGTTGGCGTTCAAATTTTACAACCTTGACAAAATAATGGTGATCGAATTAAGTCACTTGAACAATTATATATTATCATTGTCATATTTTATATGGGGACGGGAATCAGGGCATTCATATAGCGAGCCAGCAAAAAACAAAAGATACATAGGAGAAAGCATTAAAAGTTTATTTGTCATTCTATTTAAGAGATACATATATAAACGAGGGACATTGAACCGTCAAAAGATGGCATGTTAGCATGGCTCATGTATTATAATAAAATTGAGTCTGTTCTGTTCAAGATATCGTCGAAAGAAGATACAATTTGTCAAGAGAGATGAAAATGTATAGGCCTGTTCAAAAATAGTGGTCACAGTGTGCAGTCAAATTTAGTTTCTTCTGAGTAGCACATGACATTTCACGATTCTCCAATACTGCCATCTGACAAGGGTACATCTGCCAGATACAGAGGATTTCTTTCATTTTTAGAAAAACTTAAAATATCGCTCAGTGTCGGGCACATGTAGCTGATAAATAGCAACATTTATTTTTGGCTGAGAATAATTAGCCATTATAGCACCATGAACAGAGACGTACCTGGATATTTCTTTAAAACATCTGTTTCCTCGTGGCGATATGATAACCATGTGTCCTCAACATATTATTCTAACCCACTAGATTGATTTTACATCTCAATGTAAAGCCTAATTGTCGTATTTTGAACTAATGTTCATGTTTTAATCCCATTACAAAATCAATTTAAAAAAATTACACACAAAAACACATCCATTCCAACCACGTCGACTGTACGATTTAAAGGTACGGTTGGCCTTGGCGGTGGGTATCCTGTGAAAATATTCCCACCCGTCAACAACCGTCACAAACAGAAAGAACATCAAATTGTAGACAGACTTTGTCCGTATACAAATAAGAAATATCGCATAAACAGTATGTTATTGTCAAATGTTTGACCATTGTTATGTAAACAAAAGCATAAAAAGTTACTTTTCTGGTGTTTGTTTATATTATGATGGTAAACATAAAGAGCGTTCTTTGTTGGTGAATTCCTGATATGGAACTAATAAAGAGCGTTTATGCCATTTGTGTGTGATTAGCCAGTAGCATTGTGCTGTCTTCTGTAACACAATAAGGCTCTTGCTTCAGGGGGGGGGTCGGAATTTTTTTTCCAGGCACGTATATATGATGGGGTGGGTGGGTGTCTCTTGGGTCCAAAAAGCAGTTTTTTCCATATGCCAAATTTTTTTTCCATTCCTGCTATTGAGTCTTATTTTGATGTGTTTTGAACAGAAACGGGTCATATATAGTTAATAGTAATGCTATACTACATATAGAGGTTATCAGAAGTTGGATCAGTTGCACAATGGCCAACAATAACCCAAATTCAACTTGATAGAACTAGAAACTGCGCTGATACAACAAAATAAGAATAACTATGCAGAACTCAGCTGAAAATAAGTAATAAAATGAAAGCACACTTGACCATATGTGACATGGAAATAAAGATATAATAAATAATGGAATAAAATAGACTTTTGACAACGTAAAACATAAAATCTTAACAAATAAATTGAAGGCCAGACAGGTCAGCTTGAACAATTTCACATTGTTTTCCATGTTAATGTGGATCAGCTTGTAATGTTAATCACAGTAACGAAGATTTTATCGTCACTGATATCGTGAGCAAAAAAAGAAGTGAAATTGGGCTATCCATCCATATTATTCCCAATTATTACGAAGCCTATTACTTCAGGCAGTGGCTACCAGCCTGCCATTACACGCTATAACATGTTTCCTCAGTTCTGGTTTCTGAGATGCCCCAAGAAGAGTAGCGCGGTTATATCATGGTTATGTTTGGTATTAGCATTATTCTTCAAACTTGGATGAACTGGGATGACCAGTTGTATTTCCACATGTTTTGATAAACAATTTGATTCCAGCAATACATGCAGTAATGCCCTAATTAAACGACTCCATAACCACAGCAGAATAATGAGTAATTTTTCAGGATTTTGTCGGAAATATGGCTTGTTGACATTCATCGGAAAGCTCTCACCGAGAGCTTTCCGATGAATGCCAACAAGCCATATTTCCGACTAAATCCTGAAAAATTACCTATTATTCTGCTGTGCTTATGGAGTCGATTAATTAGGGCATTACTGTATATCACATAGCAAATATCAAAATATCAAATAATCTGAAATTTGTTGTTCCGGTACCATGTATTATGTAGAATACTCAAATGTGATTATGTGACTAGATCATGTGACTATATATTATGAAAATGAATGTTAATAAAAACTTTGGCACTCTGTCTATATATCCCTTGAAATGTGATTATGTTGACACATTTCTTGATTAATGACACTTATATGATAAATTCAAATAGTATCGTTATCTCATTATGCACTGTTCTATTCAAATATCGCGCAATAAATTATGATAATGCAGGATAATCAGCTATTTGGTTGCTCAATTGATAATTTTCTCAAATTTAGGGGGGTGGGTGTCCAAAAACTGACCGGAAAAAACTTCATGAAACGGAAAAAAAAAGGGTGGGTGTCCAAAATTGCCTGGAAAAAAAGGCCGGAAACGGAAGAAATTGGGTGGGTGGGTGGTCCGAGGCCGGAATTTTTTTTTAACCTGGTCAACACTGTGTAACCCTGCTAGTACTTGATATATGTATAATTTTATACAAGAGATACATATACTCTTGTAAAATGAGAAATAATGAACATAATAAAACTGAAGTATTAACACCAGAACTTGCAGAACAAAGATTCTCCCCCGCCGTGAAAATAGATATTGACAATACGCAGATACGGGCAACAGAAATTATATCTGCACTGCGCGAACTGAAACTAGGGAAGGCATCTGGATCAGACAATATCGATAACTGGTTATTAAAAGCCGTTGGACCTCTCATGGTCGACGAGTTTGTCAAGTTATTCAATCAAGTTTCCTTGACCAACCAGTATCCTAAGAATTGGAGTAAATCTATTTTAAGTTTAATCTATAAAAAGGGAGATCGAAACGATCCAAATAACTACAGAGCAATTGCAGTGAGTTCAGCATTAGGGAAATTATTTAATAAAGTCATAAACCATAGGCTTACAAGTTTTCTAGAGGAGAATAATATCATTGGGAACAACCAATTCGGATTTAGAAAGGGAAGAAGTACAATTGACAGCGCTTTTATTCTAAAAACGGTAATTGACAAATACAAGAAATTGAAAAAAACGATATATGTCGCATTCATTGATTTTAAGAAAGCTTTTGATACAGTTAACAGACCACGTTTGATGAAAAAACTGGAACAAATAGGTTCCTCTGGAAATATATACAACATAATTAAATCTATGTACGAGTCAAGTGTCTACTTAACTAAAACAAACCATGCAGGGACTGGGCCCTCCAAATTTGTCCTCGATTGGAGTAAGGTATGGGTGCATACTCTCACCAAATCTTTTTAATATTTACATTGAAGACATAAAAAACATTTTCAATGATTCATGTGACCCTATTCTGGTTTCATGACCACAAACTTAATCATCTCTTATTTGCAGACGACCTGGCGATAATTTCAAACAGCCAAGTCGGCCTACAAAACTGCCTGAACGGTTTGAACACTTACACAAAGTCAAATGGGCTAACACTTAATATTGGAAAATCGAAATGTCTCGTTTTCGGGAGCCATCTGTTACAATACAAACCGACGTTTAACTTCAATGGTGTTCAACTTTAAAATGTCAACGACTATACGTACTTACTTAGGGATAAATATTTCGCACGAAGGGAAATTTGAAAATGCACAGAAACAACTTTGTGGGAAAGGTCAAAAGGCAATGTATGTATTACTTTATTCCTCCATGACGAAGAGCAGATATATTTACATAATATTAAATACAAATATACGTTATGATATATGATATATACACAAAGCAGAGAGCTGAGATTGTCCAGGTGAGTGATCCATTTTTGAAAAGGGAGCACACATTCAGCAGATAAGTAGCAGTATCGATTATCAGGTAATGTACATTATATACACAGCCGTTTGTGACACTTCCAAGAAAGAAAGACACGAGATCTGCAATCAGGAGCAAATAAAGGAACAAGAATGTATTTACGCCATGGCGGTTGATTATCACATATCAGAGGTGGTTACGCATGTTGGTCACAACCAAGGAAGAGCACTCGAATGCGTGTATAATCTCGTTGTTGTATGTGTTCATACACATTTGGCACAGACTGTTTTGGGGTACATAGTTTTGTTTAGTAGGCGGGCCATGTTTTTGAGCTCAACAGATCTATGCCGATTAGCACCAAGCATATACCAGACGTTCCAGCTTTCAAGTGGATCAGAGTGACATTTTGCGACGAAATGAAAGCACTGTTCGTTGTTGATAGAAAGAGACCAGTCTTTCCTATAAACTTCCCGAATTCTATTGTTCACGATTCGTTTCCTTTCGTTTTTCCAGGGAATATGCCAGTGTCCAAGAAGTTTGTTAGAAAGTGTAACATATTGTACCTTCCAAGAATCGCGAACACATCATTCACAAATCCCGTAACTGCGCGATCATAAAGTATATGTCGATATACTTTACCCAAAAACAATTTCAATGCAGCCTGATGGGTGGGTGGAAGATGGATGAGATTTCCAAGAAATTTCAGCTTTTTTATATGGATTTCCCTCTCAATAGGCAGAACACCGACGAGGCCCAAGGCTGCATTAGTCCGTGTGCGAGATGGGAGTCCTTACATGTGCTTCACACACGTTCTGAGTGATTTCTCTATACATTGGATGGCACACGCATTATCGAGCGGCATCAGTTCTGAGCCAAACAGAGCTTTCGGAAGTGCGACTGTTTTGAGCAATTTGGATAAAACACAAGGGGAACTGTTCTTTGTCATCGTCTTTCCAGCAAAACCAAAGTATGTCTTGCGCAGTTTATCAGTCATTTGCGTTCCGCGTAGAGTGGATATCGAGAATTTCCCTTGGAGAATCCCAAGATGGACGCATTCAGTCGCTTCTGTTAAGGTGTTAGAACCAAGCTTCCACACTCTGTTAGATGAACTGTGCTGACTGCGAGACTCGTTAAAAACAACAACCGACTCTTGCTGCACGAGAACGCGAAACGCCATATTACACTGTAGCGATAGCAGTAACTGTTGTCTAGCATAATGTCCAGTCCTTGTTTGCTGAGTGAAATAACGGATATATCGTCGCCTGTTGTAGGGGCTGCACACGATACTCCATGAAGTACGAGATCCTCGTTTAGCGCAGATAGTTCTATCAGCAAGTCGTTTATGTAGGCGAGATATAGAAACGGCGAAGTTACATCCCCTTGGCGGGTTCCTTGTGATATAGGAAA
The DNA here is from genome assembly GCA_032622095.1 of Siphonodentalium dalli. NCBI lineage: Eukaryota > Metazoa > Mollusca > Scaphopoda > Gadilida > Siphonodentaliidae > Siphonodentalium > Siphonodentalium dalli. Next base: position 146,223,353 of record CP136067.1, on the reverse strand, counting down.
AGCATCAGACACGCAGTTGTTGTGCAGTACACGACTGGCACAGTCCTTATGCATGTTTTGAAATATCCGCAGAAGCTTGCCGTGGATCCCCAGTTTGCTAAGCTTAAGCAGAAGACCAGCGTGCCAAACTTTGTCGAAGGCCTTCTGGGAGTCAAGAAAACACACATAGGCCTTCGATCCCATGTCAGATGCGTCAAATAGTGCCTCTTGTAGAATAAAGAAGGTAATTGTGCAGCCCACTCTGAAATCCATTCTGTTGTCCGCAACAAAAATTTATTTGTCAGAGAACTGCTGAGCAAACGGTTCAGGAGAATCCCCTCGAAGACGTTATAGATAATCGAAAGGAGCGTTATGGCCCTATAGCTATCTGGACTATCTGCATGTTTAGGTTCTCCTTTGAATAGAGGGATAATTAGGCCCACTTGCATTGCCGGTGGAATGTGCTCCAGAGACAGAATTCCATTGAAAGAACACGAAGGGCACTCATTGTCGAATCTGGAGCTAACATCAAATGTTCGTTAACAATATTGTCGAGTCCTCCTGACTTGTTGCGCTTGAGTGATCGTATTACACCGTATATTTCGCTCATTGTTACTGGATGAGAAAGGTTGGACTCATTATAGTGTTCGTGTGAAGTAGACAGTAATGAATCAAGCTCTGACTGAACTTGATTTGCAAATATCGCAGACTCGTGCTGGTCCTCGGAGAACAGATCGGCGAAATATTTCATCTAACCCGACAAAATGTTTGAAGGATCCAGTTGAACACCAGCGCCGCAATTGATTGCCGTGGACGGTACTGATACTTGAGTTTTGTTGGCATTGATAGCTTTCCAGAAGGAATTATGATCGTGTTCTGCGAATATCTCTAAGTCTGATAGCCGTTTCTGGTTATATGCTTCAACAGCATGCTGTGTTGCGCGACGAAAAATTCGTTTCGCACTCTTATAGCTAATATACGCTGCACAATGAACAGAATGCTGTCGTCCACCCTGAATCCACAACAGTCGATAATTCTTCATTTCGCCCAATTTGGGTGGTTATCTAATGGCTGTTTTTCATCTGACGTGTGTGTCAGGATAGAGGAGCTGGAGGATTTGTGTAAATGTTAGCCCAAACTACATTTCCAAGTAACGATGGTTTGTTGTTTATTTTGAAGAATCACACCACATCAGATGAATTCAGCCCAAATATGTTAACAGTTGTCGTGTAAAACATTTGCAGTAGGTTAGCGTTATTTTTTATTTGCGGATGTCGTTTAACATGGGGAAAATAGACTACTACGTTTGAACGGCATGTGCATTTGTCGTTTTTTAATTATAATAACATGATAATCAATAACAGAGGCAGTCTCTGTCAAATACAGTCGCTCTATTTACGATACTAATTGGGGAACTTTGTAAATTAAATTACGCGTAATTATGGCATGTGCATTTGTCGTTTTTTAATTATAATAACATGATAATCAATAACAGAGGCAGTCTCTGTCAAATACAGTCGCTCTATTTATGATACTAATTGGGGAACTTTGTAAATTAAATTACGCGTAAACCAGCGTAAACGTATACCTGCTGCAAATCGAGAAGGTGCCGGAATCGGCGTACTCGCCCCAGGGCTAACTCGCCCCAATCGACGTGTGTCAACTCGGAATAAAAGGCCGGCTCGGAATAAAAGATGTATACGGGGTGTTATATGGCGTTTGGTCCGTTGTTTCTCATTGAATATTATTGAAATTTGGTGTATATGTCCGGGCTGGGACATGGAATACAATAACGCTTGAATTGTTTTTAAATTTACAAATGTGTTGATTTTATTCAACTTTTTCGTTCTGAAACACACTATACTCGTCAATTCCATATCTAGTATTACTTAGAAATTTCAGCTTTCCAGATTCATTATCGCTCCATTGACTGTAACAGATGAAGTTATCCCCCACTTCGGATCGAGTGTCACTGAAACTTTATTTTGTTAGACTGCCTGTAGTCACTGATTATATGTGGAAATAATCTGTAATAAGATGTAGCACTGTTTTATTTTATATTTACATGTAGTGCTGTTTTTTTATACAACAATGCCACCCATGCTTCTCAACGGTACGCAGTATCGGTACCGCGTACTCGGGCATTTTTTGCGGCAACGGTGCCGGTGTGCAGATCCGCCGGTACTCGGTACTGTGGTTGCATATATGTACGTTCTTAGACCAGCAGGCTGTCTGGCAAAATACAGTAGTATCAAGTTTCGCTCTTTAAACTACACGCGATGCACATCGATCGTGATTGTATTCATGGCGTGAGAGGTCGGTCACGGAAGGGTGGTTCCTGGTTTTTATGTGTCTATTATAACTCTTCAATGGTTGAATTCCAATTCTTTGAAAGCACGGCCTTGTGATATTGTTTTAATTTTCAAAGATTATTTTGTGTTGGGAGCTTGTGATTGCAACTTATGCTTTTGCCTTTATTTTTGCCCAGTTGTGGCAATTATACACTAAACCCAGTTACAATTTCTTATCATTTATTCACCAACGACATCACCCACAAGTATGGCCCACACGTTTTGATTAATCACATACACACGTACCCGTTCACATGTCGTATCAGTTTGCATATATAAGGTAGACCATTTTGAATTTAAATGGGGCTCATGGAACCTCCAGTTATATAATAAAATCGGGAACGAATATCCACGAACCGTGCACAATGTACATATAATTTGCTGAATAGACATGATAGTTCATATTTGGTATAGGAACTCGTGGAGAGAAATTGTTGCCTAACTTGACTCATTATTGTTTTGATTCAAAATGGCCGACCGCGCGACTTTGCAAATACATTTAATCTGATTTAATATTGTGAAGTGAAAACCACCGACGTGTGTCGCGTTACTTTCTATCAGTTTATCACACACAGAAGAACAATAAATTAAAACCACAAAACGTGTGCAACGAATAGTTCTAATTTGGTTGATTGAATTGTTTATGTTGTCATTTGCGCATCACTAAACTCTACGGGAAAGTTTGTTAGTATATTCCAAAATGGTATATAATATCCCGAAATAGTTTCTTTATTCTGATATCAAATTATCATTAGTTCATGTTAATAATAGAGTTCGTGGCTTGTGATTTTCAGCACTGTATTACCTCTAGATATTCCTAGAACTATAACATGGCTTGACAGTACCGTACAGGAACCACGGAACTAGCAAAGTATCGATACCGATATAGAGCTCTTTCCATCAATGTATCACATTATTATAATCAATAAATTTGAAAAATGATCAAGGAAATATGGGTTGATACAAAAATCGGACTTGGCACTGAAATGGTTAATAACAAAATTGGGGGAAGTCATTTCTATGGCTGGTCTGGTACCGGCGGTACTTTGAGAAGCCCCATTCCACCTAGATCATCATGTGATCGACCATACATGGGGTGTGATGACCTGGTTGAATTAAGAGCGGTTTGATGGATCACTTCTGTCTTCGAGCTAGATTATACTTATGCTATTTAATGGCATGTTTCTAACGTGGAGGAGTAGATATTCTTGAGACCCCACTACTCTTCAATTCACACCAAGTTCTCAGCTGTTATGTTCTGATATTAGAACCCATTGCCATAATATATAGTTTATTTTGTGTATACTAGTATAATATAGTTATTTTCAGTACCTTTATATACCCTGCCAAATTTCAAATTTGAATCAATTGGCGCACCCTGCAGCAGGCATTTATTGGAGAACTGTTTCTCATGTGGATATTTTGGGTCACCACTAGATGGGAGCCATATTTTTTTCTCAACATTTCCTTGTGAAAACATCACTGCCAGCGGTGATCTTGAGTTTTACTATTTTTATGGCTAAATAATTTGGTTGATCCTACAGACGAAATACATTGTCCGATCGCCACCAGATTCCACAATGATCTTCTGGATAACCAGGATGAGAGTGATCTATTTTTCCCCCGAATTTCGTTAATAACATGACCACAGACAGCAATTTTGTATCTTACTTTTTGTATGACTGAATTCTTTTCTTTAGCACCTCTACAGACCACATCCCTCATATGATAGTCACCAAACTTCATATTGATCTTCGGGGTGAACACTAGATGGGAGCTATCGAATGATTTGAATTTTTTTGGAAAACATGGTCGCCAGCAGCCATCTTCTATTTTGCTTTTTATATACATGTATATCTCTTCGTGCGTATAACCAGTATTACTTGGGTAGTTCAACTTTCCACATTCCTGTCATCATTTGAAATATAAAAATATACCTGATACATGTAGTCCAATGAAAATTAACAAGCATCCATGAATTAAATTTACATATTATCCTATTATTCCTCACATGCACCCTTCAAAATTTTGTTTCGTCGTATCTAATTTTAATGACCCTTATGGTAATATTGATATAGATACATTTGTCAAACATTTCTTTGTACAATATACAGGTATAAAGTTAGTAACTAAATCTAGAAATAGATAATACTAGCAGGTTAGCCCGCCACTGGCGGAGTTCGTCAGAAACATGACAATTTTTAAATTTTTTAATTATTTTTTTTAGTTAATTTTTATAATTAATTTTTTAATTAATTTTTTTGTTTTTCAATGAGTTAATATTAATTTTTTGTTTATAACAAGAGTTAATTGTGCATTTTTCCCGATTTTGACCTTGAATTGATAATTTTCAAGGTCAAGGTCAGGTCGGGGTTACATGACACTTCCCGTAGGTAGCAAGTTTTAGCTCAATCGGTTCGAGTCTATAAAGGACACACACATATATATAATTTGTGGGTACCCGTTTCAAGGTGAAGAAGACATAAGAATCACACAACACGCAGTACCCGTCCCTAAAAGGGGTATGATTTAAGGTACATCGAGCGGAAAAACTGACCCGATGAAAATTTCCCCCGTTCCTAGGAACGACAGACATAATAATCACACAACACGCATTTTTTTTCACACAACACGCAGTACCCGTTCCTAAAAGATGTATGATTGAAATTTCCCCCGTTCCTAGGAACGACAGACACACAACACGCATGTTTTGTTTTCCGATGAGTTAATTCTGCCTTTTTAATCAAGATAAATGCATTTCGCGTTTTTCGTCCGTAGTTTCGTAGGCACATGCGAGCGTTTAGCAACGCCGATGACAATAAAGAGCGTTAGTCGGTTAACAACTCCAAATATGGTCAATATAAAGATCGTACCTCCTTAACCCCAGATGTGTCGTTTGCGGTGATTTTGATGATTGGGAGTGGAGAATGAGTGCTCAGAGCTTGTCCAAAAACACGACGTTGACCATTCCCGTGGGTTTTTACCCTTAGATAGGAAATTTGAGCTCGATCCGACCAGCCGTTTTCGATTCTATGAAGTACCCACACACACACGCACACACACTCACACCCTTGTTTGTATTACATACGTTGTGGGGACATTTCTTTAGAAATTCAAACAATACCGTAGTTGTGAGGACCTCGTTATTTCGTAAATATTACAAACTCGGAGGGTACCTTTAACGAAATAACGGCAATCTTTGTAACGCATGCGTAGTATCATTTCCGCCTAGTGCGGACGAAAAAATATCAAAAATTTCTAAAAATACAAATTTCCGTCGCCTTAAGGGAAAAAACTGTTAACATTGTGAGGACATTGTTTTACTATATGAATGTCCTCACAGAGATGGGTTAACACACTCACACACACCCTCACACACACACACACACACACCCTCACACACACACAAATAATATATATATATTTATCACATAATTTGGCCATAAAAGCAGTTTCATAATTATCGGTAAACACGTTTAATATCAGCGCGTGCGATGACGTCACGGCGTTCTTCAAATCACTTGCGTTCGCTGTAGTTTATGATTGTTGTTTTCGATGAATATTTCGCGTTGCTTCGGGTTTATTTGATCATGTGATAAAAGGTATCTCACACTCGTCCTATTTTATACGTAATTTATCAACCTCGTCCTCTAAATTCTATTTGAGCCTCGGTAAACCTCGGCTCAAATCGAATTTAGTGAACTCGGTTGATAAATTCCGTATAAAATAGAAACTCATGTGAGATCCTCTATATATACGGAGTTCTCAAATTATATAGTAGAGTAGTAGGTTAGCCCGCCACCGGCGGCGTTTGTCCGAAACATGACATTTTTTTATATTTTGTTTAAATTTTTAATATTATGTTTTTATTTATTTTTTTAATATTAATTTAATGTTTTTTAAATTTAATTTATGTTTTTTTGAATTTTTTAATATTTATTTAATTATTAATTTAATTTAATTCTTTTTTATAATTTAATTGTTTTTTTATTATTAAATGACCCGATGAAATCCCCCATTCCTAGGAACGACAGACAACGCATTCTTTGTTTTCCAATGAGTTAATTCATGGTACCCGTCCTAAACTTCTCCGTTATTTAACCTGCCCGTGGCCATTGAGCAGCCCCTGACAGAGGTTGTCCACCCTTATGAGATGGTCAATAGTCCCCGAAAAGAGCGGACAGTCAATTAATCCCGTCGTGAAATCTCTCTGCATAATATTTCGAGCGATAACGTTGCGTTGGATTGTAAACAAACGCTTCTTAGATCAATTCTGCCTTTTGCATTTTGCATTCTTCGTTTTTTTGTTTTTTTAAACCTGCCAGTACCCGTCCTAATGTCATGAAATCTCTCTGCATAATATTTCGAGCGATAATATTGCATTGCATTGAAAACAAACGCTTCCCGTCGTGAAATCTCTCTGCGATAACATTGCATTGAATTGAAAACAAACGCTTCCCGTCGTGAAATCTCTCTGCATAATATTTCGAGTCTGCCGTACCCGTCCTAATGTCGTGAAATCTCTCTGCATAATATTTCGAGCGATAACATTGCATTGAATTGAAAACAAACGCTTTCCGTCGTGAAATCTCTCTGCTTACTATTTCGAGCGACTCCCGTCATACAGATAAGTAGATAGCGAAAACGACGCTAGTTATATAGACACTGCGGAAAACGAACGCTCTTTATATATCAACGCTATTAACCCCGAAGTGCCGATTGCGGTGATTTTGATGATTGGGAAGGAGAAACGGTGTTCTGAGCTTCTCCAAAACGTGACCACGGCGGTGTCCGTGGGATTTTACACTTATGTTCGAAATTTGAGCTCGATGGGTGCAGTCGTTTTCGATTCTATAAAGTACACACACACACATATATATATCTATTATATATTTTGAAAGATCTGTGTGTGTGTGTGTGTGTATCTGTCTGTCTGTCAGTAATCGATGGACTCGAAAATGGCCCAGCCGATTTCGATGAAACTTGGTATATGGGGGTATTTTCGGGTCAGGACTAACATAGGCCTATTAATTTGTCCGTGCGAGGTCAACTTTTCACGTGCCGAGGTCAAATCTGTTTTTACGCCGTTTTGCGCTAATATATTTCAGTTCGGTGCTTACAAATCGATTCGAAACAGCGCGAATAATAACATGCCAGTCATAATAATGACACTATGAGAATCTTTCGTGTTTCCTCTTTCCAACGATATATAATATGTATGTATCCGTTTTAGTTATCTGCCTCAATTATTAAGAAGAAGTGGTACGATCTTCTATCAGGGTAAAAACAATGCGTAACTTCTATGACGTCGTTAGAGGTCATACAGTTAGATCACGTTAACTCTTACCCGGCCGATGCATTTGACTGTTTCAGACGTCTTGGCGATATCTCGGGCACCGATGGTAATTTATCTTTACGTTGAAACTTGATCATTAATGAGCGTGTGTATATGAGGCGCGTTTATATACTTGAGTGGAAATCAAATCGGGTTAAAAGGTCAAATCGGGTAAAACCGGATGGATTTCGACGGGTACTTTTGTTCGGGCAGTGTTTTGGACGGGTCAAATCGTGACCCCACTTGACCTTGGCCTTCAAAATAGACAATTCAAGGTCAAACCCCGGACGAAGTCGGGTCACCTTCTAGTATATATATATATATATATATATATATATACGGAAGTCTCAAAATATATAGTATAGACTAGCAGGTTAGCCCGCCATTGGCGGCAATCGTCAGAAACATGACAATTTTAAATTTTTTTAATTATTTTTTTTAATTAATTTAATTTTTTGTTTTTCAATGAGTTAATGATGAGCCCGATTTCAAGTCGATAGCTCCACCCGTTTCCGAGATCTGGTCTGGGCATGCGCGAGGCTGACGTCGCACGGGCTCGGCGACCCGATAAAATTCGTATCCGGGGCAAAATACATTGACATACCAAATTTTAAGTCGATAGCTCCACCCGTTTCCGAGATCTCGTCTGCCGGGATTTCTGAGAAGCATTATGCCTATATCAACACTAACTACCCCCCCTAAGCCCTGACCTAAGTGTCATACATACTATAACAATGATGCTGAACACTTTGAGGCAATTATATTGCAAAAATGTTGTAAGAGTGCTATGGCATCCAATAAATCTCCCCGCATAGGAAACCACTCAAAATCCCGTATATCTCTCTGCAGATACTAATAACGTTGAATGGTAAACAAACGCTCTTTATAGCGATGCGTCAAAAACAAATGCTCATTAAATTATCACTTGATTAACCACCGCAGTGCCGTTTTTTTGTGACAGAGATTGGAGAACGGGTGCTCTGAGCTTCTCCAAAACGCGACCACGGCGGTGTCGGTGGGATTTTACACTTACATACGAAATTTGAGCTCAATCCGACCAGCCGTTTCCGATTCTATGAAGTACCCACACACACATATATACATATATATATATATATATATATATATATATATACTAGAAGGTGACCCGACTTCGTCCGGGCTTTGACCTTGAATTGACCTTTTGAAGGTCAAGGTCAGGTGGGGTCAAACACCAACACCCCAAAAATGGTGGAAATCGGCCCAGCGGATACCGGGAAATCGGCCCAGCGGATATCCTATGCATCAAATTTCGTCCGTAAAAATCCGCCAGTTTAACCCGATTTGATTTCCACTCAAGTATATAAACGCGCCTCATATACACACGCTCATTAATTATCAAGTTTCAACGTAAAGATAAATTACCATCGGTGCCCGAGATATCGCCAAGACGTCTGAAACAGTCAAATGCATCGGCCGGTTAAGCGTTAACGTGATCTAACGTTATGACCTCTAACGACGTCATAGAAGTTACGCATTGTTTTTATCCTGATGGAAGATAGTACCACTTCTTCTTGATAATTGAGGCAGATAACTAAAACGGATATATACGTATTATATATCGTTGGAAAGAGGAAACACGAAAGATTCTCAGTGTCATTATTATGACTGGCATTTTATTATTCGCGCTGTTTCGAATCGATTTGTAAGCACCGAACTCAAATGAAAGTCCCGTAACACAGCGTAAAAACAGATTTGACCTCGGCACGTGAACAGTTTACCTCTGATCTAAAAATCAATAGGCCCATGTTCGTTCCCGGGTCGAATTACGTGTCCGTACCAAGTTTGGTCGAAATCGGTCCAGCCGTGTTCGAGTCCATCGCGAACACACACACACACACACACACACACACACACACAAACACACAGATCTTCCAAAATATATAATAGATATATATATATATATATATATATATATATATATATATGGAAGTCTAAAAATATAGAGTATAGATAGACTAGCTGATGTACTCGACTTCTTTCGGGCTATTTAGGGATTTCTTTGTGTCGCCTTCATCTGGGCAGTACCCGGTATATACAGCATCTGGACAAACTATTTTTCAATTGGTCCAGAAACATACCTATATCAGCACGTTCGATGACATGGTCGCACGTGAAATTGGACCCGTCCATATTGCTCCCGGGATCGAAGTAGTCCTACACACACATTTTAGTCGGATCGGTCAAGGTCCAGAAACATGCCTATGAGCGAGGTCAGGTTGACACGTTAAATACCAAATCCGAGTCGTATCGGTCGAGCAGTGTGCGAGTCTATAACACACATACATACATGCATTCATACACACACATACATACAGACAGATATTCCAAAATGTATAATCGATAGCTACAAGAATTCTATGATAAATACTTCACGGGCGATCTGATGCATGCATCTTGGTTTTCTTGTTTGTTTATGGAGGTTGCGAAGTTCTTCGTTCCAGTAGGGACGGAGATGTGTGCGGTGTGTCGAGAAGCCACTGGCGTTAGCAGAGACATCCAGTAAGAGTCGAACAATGTTGTCGTACAATGCGTTTATGTCTTCGGTGGAATGTACAGACATAGTCACAGACTCATGGAGATGTAAGTCAATGTATGATCTGTAGGACTGAACATCCACTCGCTTCCAGTTGCATTTCCTCCTGTTAAAGAGAAGTCTTTGGAGTCGTTAACGGAAGTTCCATCGAACATATCACTGGAGCATGACATGAACCATTCAGGTCATTATCATCAAGTATAGAACAGCTCATTAAGAGATCAGCTAGCGAGCAAGGCACAGTGATGTGGTCGAGAAGAGTCGGGGCACCGACTGAAGGGTGTGGATAGAAGGAGAATTTCCTACCAGAGCACATGTCAGATGCTGTCGTGGAAAATGAATTTATCCTCCTCAGGAACGTTGAGAATGTGACGGTTCGATGCTGATGGCCTGGTGGTGGGTTGTTCAGACGAGAATTTCCAATATGGGAATTGAAATCCCCCATAATGAAGACATAGCTGTGAGATGCGAAACTATTGTAGTTATCCATTAGGTTCTCCAGACACTCATTAAAGTAATGATCACCGTGACTGGTACTAGGTAGGTACACTTGAATAATCGTGATAAACATATCGTGTGAAAGTTTTATTTGAACTGCCAATGTCCTGTCGTCTGTGGATTCGAGTAATGTAGAATGTGGGATGAGACTACGTCGAACTTACAAGGCCACGCCATCTCGAACAAAGGAGCCACCATTAGGCAGAGTGATCGTTCAAATAATGGAACAAATAGGTCTCTCTGGAAATATATACAACATAATTAAATCTATGTACGAGTCAAGTGTCTACTTAACTAAAACAAACCAGGGACTGGGCCCTCCAAATTTGTCCTCGATTGGAGCAATGTAGGGGTGCATACTCTCACCAAATCTTTTTAATATTTACATTGAAGACATAAAAAACATTTTCAATGATTCATGTGACCCTATTCTGGTTCATGACCACAAACTTAATCAACTTTAAAATGTCAACGACTATACGTACTTACTTAGGGATAAATATTTCGCACGAAGGGAAATTTGAAAATGCACAGAAACAACTTTGTGGGAAAGGTCAAAAGGCAATGTATGCTTTATTTAGTGCTTTCAAAGAAACGGTCTTTCCACCAATAAAAACGTTGATAAAGTTATTTGATAAACTTATTCTCCCAATAATATTATACGGCTGTGAAATATGGGGTACAGAAATAACGCCGAGCAGAATATACCAAATACAATGTGAACTAGTTCATACAAAATATTGCAAACGAATTTTGAATGTCGGAAAATTTACAACAAATCATGCTGTCAGAGCGGAACTCGGTCGCTTCCCATGGTACATAGATGTGATATACAGAATGGCTAATTATGCGATTAAAGCGTCGACTGAGTCAAAAAAATTCTTCTGACTAAAGCGGTTTATGAACAACAAATGCGCAAGGTCAAATCACTTTCCATCTTTAAATCTCTCCAAAATATCGGCCAAAATATCGGACTAAACATTCAAACAGGTGGGAAGCTTTATCACTCAAATATTATAGACAAACTTAAAGCTTCCTTGAAATGTAAACATGAGGACGAATTCAAACGTTCGATATTCGACGATGCTCTGAAAAACGGTGATCATAAACTAAGAACATTCGACAATTTAAATCTGAATATGTCATAGAACCATACCTTTATGGTACTCATAACGCGGAAGACAGAATGCGTTTCACAAAACTTAGAATTAGTGACCACCAACTGTCCATTGAGAAAGGCCGCACCATCAACCGAAAATAGATGTAAATGATAGGAAATGCATTTATTTCCCTCCACCCAAATAAAGGTTGAAAATGAACTACATGTAATTATGGAATGTCCATTATACTCAGATTTAAGGGATAAATTATTTTTGCTAATGAAACAATATTGTGACAACTTCGATTCATTGGATGAAAACGTAAATTCATTAAAATTATGACAAACGAGAACGAAAACTGTGGAAAGATCTGCAACGTGATCCGTCAATACCTCGACAAGCGAACGATTTTTTTACAAAATAAAAAATAAAAGTTCGTGATAATTCATATATACATTTCATGTTTTATACTCTTTTGTACCATTACTCTTCATTTATATCATATAATCATTGTATGCATAATGCCTATGTTACGGGTGTTTCATGCATTAAAATTATCTTATCTTATCTTATCTTGCCTTCACGGACTAATTCAGTCAATCAAATATTACAAAACATAGATACTTTCATTCTATCAAATTCCAATTCATTTAAAGAGATTCGATTCAGAGAAAGGTGGGACGAATTGACAATTTCTTTGAGACACCAACCTAATTTTTCTCAATAATTTATCACAAATAATTCTCAAAATTTCACCCACAAATCCCAGCAGCATTGCTGTTGACACCCACATATTATAGGAAAATACTTGAAGCCATTGATACTTCAATCAAATCGAAAGAACTTGAACAATATTACATGTATAAAATATACAAGTTTCTATGTACACTGTACTTGATATGCTATATTTTGTTTCCTGAATAAAAGTTATTAAAGGCACTCAATCCGATTCGATGGTCCCCATATACAACAACAACACATTTTAGAAATTCCACTTCAGTTATTAGAATCGATTAATTGCCCAAAAATAAATCTAACCACAGTCAACTGTAGTATAAAATTGCCCGAAACTTGTTATTTATCAACATGTTGTTCGACGAAATTTGGCCTTATTATCAACAGAAAGTCTCTTGATTTTGGAGTTATGGTCCGTGACAGTCGGCTCGTCGACTTTTTACTGAGCCACTAATAATTCTCGATGGTGAAAAATAATAGATTTCAAAAATCGATATCTAATAACTCTGAGTTTTGAAAGGTGAGTTCCTCGACTCGAATCAACTATTTTTTACCCAATTGAGGGCGCTTAATCGGATTTTACTTCTTTAAAAATTAATTTGTATATGCATTATTAAAGAAAGGGTTAATATAACGCCTGTATATCTTCATGTCGGATACAGGTTGTTAGTGACGTTGAACGGAAATAATTATCGTTTTATTTACCTGCATCGTGAGCCGAATATTGGCTTACGGCTTTTGATATATAATCAAACCGAATATCTCCAACAAAAAGAACAAATGTATATGATTTCGCCATGGGAGATGTCTCGAGAGCCATGTTGCTAATGATATAATAAGATATGCCATATGCGTCAAAATCAATCTTCGCAATGAAGTTGCTGGGAATAAATAAATTTACCACCTACACAGTACACACAGACTTATGCTGGTTGAACTTATGATGAAAACTGGCTTTCATCCTTCTTCTAGCATTTTTTTCAAGTAGAATAAAACAAATTAATCAATAAATATGCAGCCATAACGGGGATGTTTCCCTCAAGGCGAGACATTGCTATCTCATGGACCAGCAGAAAGAAAATCATGGACGAAAATAAAATATTTCATGATTTTAATTATTTTCATGATTATTTTTGGTGGTGAATACGTAACGAGCGATATATATAGAAGACTCTCAATGCTTGGTGTATTAACCCTTTGAAGTGATTCATAATTCTCAAGCCAATTATTCTCTTGAATTTTTTTCACAAAGCAAATGATAAAAATGAAGTTCTTCTTTAAAGGCACGTGCGGCCTTAATTGTCGAAAATATTCATATTTGTTCCAAACACCGTAAACAGAAAACCATTAAAACGTATACAATTTCGTTCATATATACCATGACCATCGCGTAAACAGCATGTTATCATAAAGACCTACTACAGTTTACCTAACTTAGAGCCTGATTGTGTTACAGAAGACAGCACAATGCTACTGGCTAATCACACACAAATGACATAAACGCTCTTTATTAGTTCCATATCAGGAATTCACCAACAAAGAGCGCTCTTTATGTTTACCATCATAATATAAACAAACACCAGAAAAGTAACTTTTTATGCCTTTGTTTACATAACAATGGTCAAATATATGACAATAACATACTGTTTATGCGATATTTCTTATTTGTATACGGACAAAGTCTGTCTACATTTGATGTTCTTTCTGTTTGTGGCGGTTTTTGACGGGTGGAAATATTTTCACAGTATACCCACCGCCAAGGCCAACCGTACCTTTAACTGCGTGCGTCGTTGAAAGGTGTCTGTTCCCAATGCAAGACAAATTACACCCAAATAGATGCAACAAAGACATCCGCTTTAGTCTGGTCGTTGAGACTCGATTTTGAGGTGAACCTACAACAAATTGTTGACAAGCTGTCGTTGGTGTCATTTTGTCGGGCAGAAAATGGGGAACAATATATCCAAAATCCGCTGAAATCCGCTTTGGGGAAAAATTTCTACTGCTCTTTGAAATAGGGTCGTATTTATGCTTTTTGTGTAATTTTTGCTGTTCCTTATTAATCCAGTCAATCTGATGGAAAGAAACACCCAACAGTGAACAAATTGCTATGCAATGTCTTTAGGTGTGGTTGGATGTGACTATACCCATATAATAACATAACCAAAATCCCCATGGATCTCATGGTGGGGAAGTCGTCATTTTGGGTCAAAAGTCAGGAATGTGTACAAAAAATGGAGAAAATTGTAATTTTCTAGTTGAGACTCGGATTTTAAGGTGAACCTATATTAAATTGGCAACGAGCTGTTTTGGTGTTAATTTGTCGGGCAGAATCTGGGAAACAATATATCCAAAATCCGATTTGAAATAGGGTCCTATTTGTGGCCCTTTTGAGTCAATTTAGCAGTTTCTTATTAGTCTAGTCAAATTGATGGAAAGAAACGCATAACCATGAACAAATCTGCTATGCCATGACTTTTGGTTTTGAGTGTGACTGTACCACTATACCAATAACATATCCAAAATCACCATGAATTCCAGGATGGGAAAGTCTTCATTTTTGGGTAAAAAACTGGAATATGTAAAAAAAAAAAAAAAAAAGGTGAAAATTGGAATTTTGTTTTGACAACAAATCTGCCAACCATAAACGCTCATTCGAATTCCCTGACTGACAAATGTGACCAAATAATAACATATCCAAAATTTCCATGCGTTTCGTGAAGGAAAAGTTGTTAATTTTGGGTAAACATGAAGAATTAAATATGTAAGAAAGTGGTGAAAATTGGAATTTAAGTTCGGGAACCAGGTGGGCCAATGTGCGTCCCCAGACTGGGCCCCAAGTATTAAACTTGATCCACTTTTTGTTCGTAAGGATGTCTGCTCAAATTATTTTGACGCTAACGTGGCCGTGTATGTACCAGACAATATGGCGGCCATTTCCTGGAGTGTGCTACCAATCACTTTAATGTCATCTAAATTTATTATTGTGGCAGAAACCCGCAACAAAAACGCATTATTCGTGTTGCCATAGCTTATGCCTGCCTGCCATTTCGTGCATAATTTTACTCTAAAACAATAAAATGGCGAATCCTAATCCGTTATAATAAGTCATCCAAGTGTATATTTCATAAGGAACGGAAAATCAAATATAAAAACCACAAATAGGACCCTTTTAAAAAAAGCTCTGGAAAATTTCCCCAAATTGGATTTTAGCAGATTTTGGATATATTGTTCCCCAGATTCTACCCGACAAAATGACATCAAAAGCAGCTTGTCAACAATTTGTGCTAGGTTCAATGGTTCAATGGTTCAATGGTTCAATGACTAGACTACTTGCACCTTTTTTCCGAATGAGTGGTGCTTAATTGGAACAATTTATCACAGTTCGTGGTAGATTCGGAAGACCTGAAAACCTTCAAAGAAAGACTTGATTCGGAATGTTGGCACATCAGATATCAATTCGATGATTAACAATCAAATATGTACACACATACACTGAACAGACAGCTTGCAGCGTGTGAACACTTCAAATTATAGATATTGGATTTCAATTCCGTAACTTTGGGCTAAAAGTCATCGCGACTTGTTGCCGACATATTTATGTTATGTTATGTTATATTATTGTTCATAGCGAGGCATGTATCGATTGTATGGAAATAAATATATTGGTGAAATGGGTGAAGACCTTTTTGACCAATACTATAGGATTAAATTATTAGAAATAAATATCGTTTAGGTTAAGTTTATGCAGTTATAACCAAAAAGTATATTATAATTCGTCTTCAAATTGTTCGAGTATAACAGCATAACCTTAGTTATTTCTTAAAGAGACAGTGTGTATGTTCCAAAACATACAAGCCCGTTCTCCTGAAACCCTATTTTAGGTAGATAATCTGCTTACAATAGCCTAATTTTGAGTCGATAATGTGTTGAAAATGAGAGCATTTTAGTAACATTATCGTCTCATAATGAGGCGATTCTAAGCAGATTATATGCTGACAATGACACAATAGGCCTACTCACTTTCAGGTATACGCTCTTTAACATGAGTTTTCACTGTGGCCCGGACCATAATACGAAATAATGGGTAAAAGTCTATTATCTGCTTATTTAAAAATCAGATAATCACATTATGTACCTATATCACATTATAGGTCGATTATGTGCGTATTTGAGCGACGATATGTTGCAAAAAGTTGCAACTATTTCAGACGACAGTTTATATAGCAACGCTATATCAGTAAGCACCAGTGTCTACTTTGAAATTAAAGTATATTTAAAATGATCTTTTACTTCCGCGAACAAAGAGTCATTGCCAATATCATGCATTTGTATGGTCATTATATCAAATTAACCACACATACCCGATTCATAGTAATTTTGCCATATCCGCCTTACTGGAGTAATACCAATGTATTAACTGCTTTCAGCACGACGTTCCACACACAAATGAAAGAAACGCTCTTTATGTTGACAACATCGGGAAGAAATCGATAGAGAACGATATTTATTATATGCTTGCCTATAAATTGGCGGAAAATTACCGTAACGTAGATTGTCGTATATATATCTTAGAGGAGCTACAGTGAACTCGCGTTTTGTTATTTCACTGTATAGGTTCCGATATTTCACTCTAGCTCGGTGATTTGAAGCTAACAACTACCAGGAACACACGTGCCGTCAAGGTGGACCGAGTGATCAGTGTGTGTACAATGCACACGTACATTAGATACATTATATCGCTGCTTTAATTAAGTAGAGTTAATAATTTAATTAAAATTAGAGTTAATTAAGCAAATTTGAACATTATTTATGGGCATGTACTAAAAAGAATACCTACAGTTTTTTGGAATACCTGAAACATCTCATTCGTGTCTGGAAAGAAATATCGAATTTTCACTCGCGGCTTGCACGAGGCGTCATTTTGTTCTCAATATGTGGCGATAATTCACATTACTTCGATATAACTTTTAATGGAGTCAGTATATAAGTATTTCCCTTATTTATCGACATAATATGTTGCCGGGGATAGAACAGGCCCACCGCCCCACTACGAAAAAGGGTAAGAATTCCCTAATGTGGCATCCTGTTATATCTGTGAGGTGTTGTGTAGGTTACAAGCAACTAATTATACAGAGTTACGCTTCCTGAATGTATGTAGGGAAACTAAGAGTCAGCATAAAAATATAACTGGCTGTCGATTGGTTGATTATCTTTGAGGGAAAATTCCCCGAACAGGAACAGATAATCATAGCCTACGTAAAAAATGTTTGCGATGTTTGCTTAGATGGCCAAGAAGAGTCTGGTGCGGTCGCGAAGTTATGGAAGGGGAATGGGTATATTTATGCTGCTGATTTTTATGCAGTAAATGGGGTATTTGTGGAAATGCAACATTATAGTTTTTAAAATATACCGTGAAGGGCGCGTAAACTTGGAGTCACCAAATAGTGTATCGCATAACGTTCTATAAGGGAAAATTGACCACTTGAAGTTCAAACAAGCTTAACACATCACCGGCGTGAGTTACAGTTAGCACTGTCGCCTATGGAACATAATTGCATGTAGTTGTGTGTAACATGTAGGAGTCCCGGTGGTATTATAGCGGGCGGATCACACAAGGCAGCGGCCTGTGGGTACGTCTTAGTTCATGGTCCACTTCTGTCCTGTATCGCTTATGAGACGAGTTGCTGAGTTGAACCGGTTAGTCACACCTCTCCACATGCAATGTCTTGGATTATATCTATGTCAAATATTGTATTGTTTATTCTGATGGTTGCAGTTTTGATTCTTGTTTATTCATGTATATCTACATAGCACGTCTGTGTTACACTACATCCTGTTTGGTGATTGGTCAACTGAAAATTGGGTCTCCCGGTTTACATCCCAATAATGCGAAGAGTGTATCACGAACAGGAAGTTACAAACTGTTGACCTAATCTGAACTTATCAATAAACGCGGCCAGCAGAAGAATTGGGCGTGCTTTTAAAAGTTCAGCCGAATTGCATCTGAAGCCAGTTATTTATATCGATCACGTTATGGTAGCAAAGAGTCTGGAAATCTTATAATGGGCTGACTTAATGTGCTGCGTGAGCAAGTCTCGAATTCTCGGGAGATTTCGTGAAAATAAATTAGAATACACTCCGCTTTTTATGGGATTAATCATCAAAAAGCCATATCATATAAAAGATGAATGTAGTTTGGGGGCACATTTAGTGTAAACCGCTTCACGGTTTACACAATGTGCCACAAATGACCACAGCGCCATCTCCCTCAATAACAGCCACCCACTTCATTTGTATCCCTCAATAACAGCCACCCACTTCATTCACAGCCACCCACTTCATTCATTTCTTAAATAATGCTTCTGTCGACTCACGTTGCTTTTAATTTCGTCTTGACGATTGTTGAATGTTGACTCTAGCACTGTTCACGTCTCATTGTTGGGAGATACCGGGGGGGGGGGGGGCTAGGCTACTATATGCCGTAGTTAAACAGGTCACCGCTTCAGCCATGTATCAGTCATTGGTACGAACATAATTTGATGGGTATTCCGCAGCGGCTGCTGGGCTAATTATCGATTATTTGCTTTTCATATGGCAACTTAAACTAAAACAACAACCTACTGAGCGTATACATGATGGCATGATGTCCCAATGGTTCTGAGGTATATCCTCAGTAATTGACTCTTAGTTTTGATCCCAATGTCAAGAAGTCTCCTGTGTTTGTTATTGGCATATAGTATATAGTATAGCTGGACAATTGAAATATGCCAATGCAAGCTTGACTGGGTCAGTAAATGGCTCTCTCCCGATTTAATGTCCAAAGAGAACAGCCCGTTCTCCCGAAAATCAGCACATTATCTGCTTATAATAGAACTTATTTTAGGTAGATACTCTGCTTAGAATTGCCTCATTTTGAGTCGATAATGTGCTGAAAATGAGAACACTTTAGTCACAATATCGACTCATAATAAGGCGATTCTAAGCAGAGTGTGTACGGTCATTGACACAAATAAGCCAACTCACGACATGTGTTTTCACTGTGGCCCGTGCAATAAACCGAATAACGGGTACAATATGTACCTATTTCACATTATAGGTCGATTATGCGCGTATGTCCGCGAGGTTATGCGGCAAAGAAAGTTAAATCTGACGCTCTTCGGTTAAAATCTCTTGTACAAACATATGCTGGGTACTTCTCACAAGACCTTGAATAGCAGCAGGGATATGTTGAGAACAAGCCTTGAAATAGGGTGTCTGTCATTTGCAGAATGAGGTCCCCAGAGGGTGAATTTAGTGATGCTACCCCGCATAGCGGGCTAGCATCACCAAATTCACCATCTGGGAACCTCATTCTGCTTACACATCAGCAGAATGAGGCTCCCAGAGGGTGCATTTGGTGATGCTAGTCCGCTATGTGGGGTAGCATCACTAAATTCACCCTCTGTGGACCTCATTCTGCAAATGACAGACACCCCATTTCAAGGCGTGGTTGAGAATCCGCGTTATATTTTATTCGTGTGAGTCGGAGATGTTGGCTGTTTTACAAAAAGATGTTCTTAGATTTTTCAAAAACATTGATGGTAAGAAAGTACTATTAAATAGTTATGATTTGACCAGATTTCAGTGTACCACCTCCTTTATTGTGTACCACCTCCTTTATTGTGTACCACCTCCTTTATTGTGCTGTAAGTGTCAAAGGTACGGCCATGGCCAAGATAATTGCAAGAACAAAGGCGTCATATACACACGTTGTTCTATCCCAGGCCATGAACACACGAATTGTTCACCACAACAAAAGTAATAAAATTGTTTCGGTGCACACTCAGCAATTGAATTCAAACTACGGCAAATAAAGGATTAGAAACAACTTTCGTACCCCGATGCACAAATATGCTGCACCTCTAACGTCTGCTGCACATTTTCACCGGTGGTGTCCTCAATGAATTGTGTTGATACCAGCACGCATGCAGAGAGAGAGAGAGAGAGAGAGAGAGAGGGGGGAGGTAGAGATAGAGAGAGAGAGCCAGAGAGAGCCAGAACAATGTAGTCAGTGCATCACACTAGTGTATCACTTGTCTGTCATAAGGCTGAATGGTAGATGGTGAGTAGTGGTATATTGTCAAGTAACAGTGGTGAGATTAAAGAAGTCTATTGTGAAGGTATGGAAATAATGATAAAATGTTAGATGTTAAATAAAACAATAACTTTTCATTAATTGGGAGACCAGAAAATCAGGATTTAATTTAGCCAAAATGTTTTCCAATTTGGCCAAACAAAATCAGAATTTGCCAACAAAATGACCAAATATTTTACGGCATAGCGTGAACACTGTGTATCACTCAAATACAGGTCCAACGCACGCTCGCGCAAATACGCACATAATCGACTTATAATATTAAATATGTGCATAATGTGATTATTTAATTCTGAAATAAGCAGATAATGGTGTCATATCCGTTATTTCGTTTTATGGTGCGGACCAGAATGAAAATACATGTTAAAGAGCGTACACCTGAAAAGTCGTGAGCTGGCTTACTTGTATCATTATCCGTACATAATCTGCTTAGAATCGGCTCATTAGGAGTCGTTAATGTGACTAAAACTCTCTCATTTCCAGCACATTATATATCGACTCAAAACGAGGTGATTCTAAGCAGGTTATCAACCTAAAACAAGTTCTATTATAAGCAGATAATGTACGGGTTTTCGGGAGAACATGCTGTCGTCATCTACCCAAGTTAAGCTATATTTTTCAAAAAACAATCTACTCATGTTGAGCCTGTTGCTCGAAATCAATGGCAAGGTACCTAAAAGAAACTTGTGCCTGTGTGCACGTACGCTTAACATGACAACAGTTTGCTCTTTTCCTGATTAGAGAGCTTTGCCCTCAAGCGAATCGAAAAAAACAACTGATTGTGGGTTGCCATAATCATTCACGATAGAAAAGGTCTGCAATTTATATGTATAGGTCGGAATGTCATAATCAGGTCGACAAGAAGAGGGTCATTATCGGCTGCCGGTGGGAGTCTGAAGGAGTTTGGTAATCGGTAATGTCTGTAGAATGTCAATATTTACACCCTTATTAAAGATACGGGCGGCGTTGGCGGTATGTATGCTGTTAAAATATTCATCTTCGTAAAAAACCGCCATAAACAGAAATAATAGTAAATTATAGACAGACCTTGTTCTTATACCTATCAGAAATATGGCATAAACAGTATGTTATTGTTTAAATGTTTTTCCTTTGTTATGTAAACAAAAGCAAAAAACGTTACAGATTCTGGCTTTTGTTTAGATCCGGATATGGTAAACATGTTTTCCTCATATGGAAATAATAAAGCGCGTTTATATCAATTGTGTGTGATTAACCAATATAATTGCTCTGTGTTATGTAAATAGAAGCAAAACGTCTGTAACACGAGCAGGCTCTATATATATTTTAATATTCCTTCTGTTGATGGCGATTTGAACAAATGTGAATATTTCTGCAACGAACGCCGGCCTTGCCTTTACTCGCTTTTGGTTTTATTACATGTATATCCAAAAGTTCCGAAGTAGAATGAATGGGGGATATAGTGGATTGTGTTCTGCTGTCTGTCCGTGTATTTATCACAACCATTGCTTATCGGACCTGATTGACATTTGTTAAAGTTACACAATCCGATTCGATGGTCCCCATATGATCAGATTCCAATAACAACAACATATCTTCAAAGGACGCTTCAGTTATCAGAATCGATTAATTATACAAAAAAATAGTGCTAACCACTGTTAACTCTAGTATAAAATGTTCCAAAAAAACGTGTTATATATATCAACTTTTTGTTCAACGCAATTTGGTATCGAGATTATGTCGGTCGGCTCGTCGAATATTTGATAGGCCGCCAAATATTCCAAGTGCATTGTGAAAAATAACAGATTTTAAAAATCGGTATAACTCTGAGCTTTGATGTGTGGGTTCCTCGACTCCAATAAAATATTTTTACACCCGAAGCCAAAGAAATAGTAATTTAGGAGCGTTAGTTATGTATCTTGGGATCGAAGGACACGTTCGACCCACATAAGGAGGTTCGCCACCAGGGTACTTTCCAAAGAGGACCTAATGATTTTCTCGTTTTAGAGTTATCATCTTTTGTTTATCTGGGAATAAACATACATATATTCAATATATATTAAAACGTTATTAAGTCACGTCGTTGCCATCTATCGAATCCGCGTTATCAGCTGTTCGCGAGCGGTGGATAACCGGACTTGATTTTCACTCAACGATTTGATCAAGAATAAACAAAGAACAGACCAGGAATCACTCCCCGGTTTCCAAACAAGCCTGAGTTTAGTGTGCCTGTCATTTGCAGAATGAGGTCCCCCAGAGGGTGAAGTTAGTGAATCCACCCTCTGGGAACTTCATTCTGCTTAGGCCTCATCTTCTCTCGAAAGTTTTTTTTATTATCAAATTTCTATGGAAACTTCTTCACAAAGAATCTATTTCTTTTTTAGTTTAGTTTCTCTATATCCCCAAATTGGCAGACGATATATTGCATAATCGAGGTTCCCAACGGGTGTACATCACAAAATTCACCATCTGGAAACTTCAATCTGACAGCAGAGCAAGCATGATGGCAGTCAACTGATCGCATCGAATCTATTATGCAGGCACAATGGTGGATTGGTTGAATGCCATGTTACACTATTTATGAACGCATATATACTCACCGTGGCTGCGTGTTTGTCACACTGGGGGGAGTAACTAGTAGTATTGGTGTGGGATAGTAGTTATTAAAATACAATTTAGAATGAAACAACATATCATTATGTTTGAGAATGTTCGCATTTGCAAAAAAGTTAACTAATTTAACTAAATGGCACAGGTAACTTGGTAATATAGTCCGATGATAATATATGAAAACAGTACTCGACATAACAACGTCTTCCTGACGCTTCGGGAGAATTAAGTGTCACACATTGTTGTATTATCTCTTCGTCGGGTAATAGCAGTTATATATTTGGTTAACAACACTGATGATTTTGCTTCACAGGTTCATATATTTAACAAAATCCTATTGAATAATAATTCAGACTCTTTCTAAACCTTCATTGTGAATAAGATATGTGCATGGGCACAAACGCCCAGTCGGTGACATCAAAGCATCGACCGCCCACGTTTATTCAACAGAATCGTTGACACGCGCAGCATGGGGACAGTGACATCTATATAATTATATACGTTGTTTTCGTGAACCCATCATTAATACATCGTTGTTAATTGTATGTTGGGACAAATACGCAACAAACACTATATTCTTCTTTATCCATCCCTAACTCAAATTCAGTTATATATCTCCACTTCTCCTAAACCATTATTTCAATCCCTTCCCGTCTGATCGATACCCCTCCCTCACTTATTGGGGAAGCTTAGGACATCTCGCCAAAGATGAGAAGACTTCATATAAGCCCTCGGGCTTGTTGTCTGATCCTCATTTCCAAAATTAACTCTTATATATTGTATATTTATGTCATCTGTGTATATTATGTAAATTATTTGGATTTGGAAATAAAAATATGTTTACATCAACAAAGTCGCGATATATAGTTACATGTAGTTCAACGTAAAATAGTGGACCGGACCGGAAAGTACCGGACCGGGAGAGTAAACCGGTCCAAAGCGGTTCAATGTCGTCCGTGTGTGCGTGTGTGCGTGATTCGTCAACAATTTCCTTTAGCACGGGCTACAGGTCGTACCTTTGGTCGGATCATTATAAAATTTGTCCACCCCTAAACCGCGAACCGGACCGGTCCAGGCGGTCAGGTCCGCATCACTATTGTATACGTCGTTTCTGTTCGGTAATGTAACTCTTGTGTGGATATCAAAAGGCGACGTCCGACAGTCCGGACCCATGTTACCAAGAGAGCCGATATACATACCCTTGACCAATGTCACTGCAAGTGGTTTATTTGTTGAGTGTTGTGGTCAGGGTGCATATCGGACGTGTATCGTAACACACGTCGAGGGTATGAAGTGCTACAATATTATCGTATGACGAATAATGGGGAAATTTTCCAATAAAGATAAAGGTCTATAGTATCAGCAATTCTATCACCATCGCCCCAATCTGTTGACACAAGGACGATGAGTCAATCCTTATTCAAGCCTACAAATAGTGTGCCTGTCATTTGCAGAATGAGGTCACCAGAGGGTGAAATTAGTGACGAGATCCCGCATTGCGGGCTAGCATCACCAAATTCACTCCCTGGGAACCTCATTCTGCCTAGGCCTCAGTTTCTATGGGAGACCTAGGATTAGATTGAAGTTCCTGAGTTTAAGTTGGTGATGTTCACCCATTAGTCACCTAGATTATGCATTTTATCTTCTGCAAATTAGTAGATATAGAAACTTCCCAGAAGGAAAAAGTAACTAAAACAATGTTAATTTTATACTATAGATACTTCCCAGAAGATGAGGCCTAAGCAGAATGAGGTTCCTAGAGGGTGGGTTTGATGATGATAGCCCGCCATGTGGGATAGCGTCACTAAATTCACACTCTGGGGGCCTCATTCTGCAAATGACAGACACACTATCTGCAGGCTTGTCTATAATAATGCGATAAAGCATTGTCGATGTCACAATTCGCAGTGTGCTTATATACGATCCAAACAATTACTTCCATCGGAGAATTACGGATGACAATTTTCTCAAACCCTGGGGAATATTGCTGATCAAATACATGCTGGGACAATTCAATCACGACATAGTGATCAGGTGTGTGCTAAGTCTGCGAGAACAATGTAAGTAGAGATGTTTGGTTACACGGGTGTACGACTGGGTTTCGTCTGTAAACTGTATGTCGAATGATAGATCATGTCACGAATCTCTACTATGGCTAACGCTCGTAGAGATCATATTCCACCAGTACAAAACCTGGGAACTTTTTTGAAGTTTTGACAGGGAACCTTATAAAGTCGAAACCATAGCGCAGGGAATATATTTCTTATTTATTATCTGTTCATTAATAATATACTTCACTGCAGGTGAAAGTGCAAACTCGAAAGTGTATGTTTTATGTGACTTTTATATGAGCCGATATCGCAATAAACATTGAATTAATTACCCAGGATAAATTCCAAAATTGTACACGATGCAAGGCAAAATTGCTCACAAAGTCACTTAAATCGTGAAATTTCGAGTTGGGACCTTCAACAACAGTGAAGTAAATTATTAACAGTCCGGTGCCATGTGTAACCAGGGCGTAAGGGCGATCTTCGGATGAGCCCACCACCGTCCTCGTGCCGCCCTTCGGGCGGGCACGCAAATCCTGTTCCTGCCATGTGTACCCCAGTAATTTTTCTCTGTAAAATCTAGTTTCTTTTGCTTTTTGCAATCATAAGGCAATTATACACCAGAAAAGTTTTGGTGCCATTTTTTCTGAGACCATTTAGGGTGAAAATTTTCCGATTTTCGAAGGGTGGGGTCAAAATTTCGAAACAAATTTTTTTTGGTTACATATGCACAACAAAGTATGGCATAATGTATATAAAAATAACCGTAGTGATGCCAGGAATCTATTTAAGCCCATCCAAGAAGCTTTCGTGAAGAATTGAGAATACGGTTGGGTATATATGGAAATATTGGTGTTTTTCGACTAATTTTTTATTTTTTTAGGAAATTGTTATACAATATAACTTTTTGCCCTGTGACATATCAGAAATGATTAGCAGAATATTAACACAAGACACCTTATTATCTTAATGCATTATTAATCCCATACTTAAACAATTATACATTCACATGGTTTACATAATTATTCATCATAGTCGTCAGAGTCGCCGGAGTCTTCTTCAATATGTGCATCAATGTCAGCATTCTCACAATCATCTTCAGACCCTTCAAATAAACACATTTCTGTACACCTCATCTGATGCTTGCGACATGAACAACAATTAGTTTTGCATCGCCCTTTGTCACATGAACATCTAACTACATGTGTAGTTGTAATACAGCATCGGGTGCAGGTTTCTGGCTTGATGTTTTTGGACGACATCGTTCACTGTCTTCATACCATCCATAGGCTAGCGGTGATGGTAAGCTTGATTGTGCCACAAGATCATTGCACCAAACGATTCCTTGTGTCAGAGTGCTAATTTTGGACAATTATTTCATTGTTTATTTACATTGATTTGACTCTATCAGATGTGTGGTTCGTTTCTATAGTATTCGCGT
Source organism: Siphonodentalium dalli (assembly GCA_032622095.1). Taxonomy (NCBI): domain Eukaryota; kingdom Metazoa; phylum Mollusca; class Scaphopoda; order Gadilida; family Siphonodentaliidae; genus Siphonodentalium; species Siphonodentalium dalli. Next base: position 146,196,565 of record CP136067.1, on the reverse strand, counting down.
TAGGTTCGTTTCTTTGTTAGATTAGGCTTTCTCTAAATTACAACATTTCTTTGTATTAATCAGCTGGCTATTCTTATGCAACTTGTTAATTCTTGCCCAAGCATGTGCTCATTAATTACCATTCATCGCACGTATTCTAAGCTTTACTTTTAATAATAACTTATTTGTCAAACTGCTAATGCCATTGTAGTGATCGGATAATTTATAATGCAAATCTGTTAATCTAATCATGCGTCATTAATTCACACCTGTTCATGCTTTGTATATAAGAATTTGTAATACTGTGATATGGCACTCTATGTTTTGGAATTCCAATATTCAGTCACGTTTCACCTATTACAACTGGAGGTCCAATTGTTTTGGTGGATTCCAACTATACCGGAATGTCCGTATATTTGTATTGTGTAAATAAATGCTAATTCCCCAGAAAGACTCAATCTTGATATCAAACCGAAATCAGCTCTATCAAACTTGGTAGTGCGCCCGTAGAATGTGGTTTAACAAGACTTCCTTTGCTGGTGGTAATTGTTCTGCCTCTGCCTGCTTTTGTTTAATGAGGTGCCATCGTAGTTCCAGACGTCTTCAATTTTGGTCTTGGGGGAGTATAGTTTACAGACATATCGTTCTAATTGGCGAATGGTAATTTCACTGGGCATTTCGCTTTTTCCAAGGGCACCGAATGCTGTAATTATACGATTGTCCGCGTTATCAAATGCTTTCCAACATATTAGCTTCCCTTTTCCAGCGAAACGGCCAGTTGTATCACAAACAGTAAAGGCGTGAAATCCAGGAAGTGAAGCAACCTTGTCTGGTCCCAGGGCTTTGGTTACTTGGTTGAGATTAATCTGTCGGAATATGTTGCCAGCACTTAGAATCACACATGCGTCCGGTCCAAGCTCCTCAGCTCGTCGAAGCGACAACACCAACACGTCAGTATCTGGTGATAATATGTGCACTTTGTATCCTGATTTAGATGCATCTGTCCCGTTTAGCTTCATTATCGTGTCTGCTTCTTCTTGTGTTGTTGACAGATGACTGGCACATCGTGAATTTCCTCTTGCGTCACTATCTGTTGACACGATAACATCTCTGGTGCTTGACTTGTAGTAATCAACAACGTTTTGTGCAAGATATTCTGTAAAACTTTATTTTGTTTTCGAATTGCTGAGGAACACATTCAACCCAGATTGTATTGGGGTAGCGTCAACACATATATACTCTCGACTATCCTTCACAGACCCTTTTCGGCGATCGCGTGTGGCATTTTTAAGTGAATCGTCTGCGTAATGGTCGAACACAACCTGCACAGATTGATAACGGGATGATTTTTTTTCCAGGAATCCAATGAATGATTTTGCAAGGTCGTTGCATGATGACATGGGGATCCTTTTGGTATCTGATGAACCAGTGCCATGTCATCTACAATGAGTGCTCTTGGTGAGCATTTGTCATCGTCGTTGGCACTAGTGATTGATGCCGGGTTGTCACCAATCGTCTCCAATATATGTGCTAGCTCTGATTTGTCATTGCATGGCAATAATGATCCATTCGGTGAAAATAGTGACCTTGGTACACATGAGAGTTCATACATCTTTATAGTATTTGACACATCCAGTTCGGGTCGTGATTTCGCGACAATGGCCATCCTGGCAAACAGAAATCGGTAATCATTCAACTCAATGATTTTGCCATCCACATTCGTTTGGAGAGTTTTCCCGTTTGAATTCCAATTCTTAAGCTTGCACTTCGTCATTGGCTCCCATAGGTTAACTGGCCCATTGATCCGTTTGGCTAATTTCCTCGGATTGAGTCACGTCGACTTTCCTTCGAAGATTTGCCTTGTCGTTGTCGGTCCGTATATATTGGACTCCATTCATTGGGAATACCATTTCCGTCGATGAGTGATCCTATGGCCCTCAAAGCACAAAGAACAACATGGAATTCACCTACACGCAGAACCACATTCTGGAGGGAAATTGGTTGAAGAACTTGCAACTTCAAGGCACGGATATACAAATCCATATCGAATGTGATTATTGTTTGTCTATTTGGTCCAACGATATGTGCACTGATTTTGTGATCGTTTCAGAACTGTTAGAAGAGTTTGCCACTCACTCGCTGGAGCCGGAATGAGAGGGAGGACATGGATGTTTGTTGTCGGTCGTGCATCTTGAGATATCAATGAATTGTAAGGTGCACAGGGAGGAATGGGCTGCTTGCATTTGTCATCAGTCGTTGGGAATGAATCATCATTTTGACACATAACAGATATTCTTGCCAAGTAGCGTGAATTCAACCAAGCGTTGTTATCTGCAGTTGCTGCCGCATTTACGTGATCCAGTTGTCCAATTTTGTATTTATACTTGGATGTAAATTTAGGCTTTGGATTCCCTCGAATATCACACGGGTGAAGATCAGTCGCGATATCTGTCAGACTTGACGTTGATAGATGTGATGTTTTGTCTAAAGTCAACTTTGACTGTACACACTCGACTTGTGGGTTATTCTGTTGGAACATCACCATTACAGTACCATGTAATGTGTTTTTGCCGTCATGAGTGTCCTCGGAAAAGTCTATATTGTCTGCCGCAAAGAACACAGAACATGATTTTTCGCACCGGGAGGTATATACACACCATTACACAATTTCATTCTATTAACGACAGCCTCTGCCAGTTGTGTTTCGATTCGTAATATCCGGCGATAATGAACACTGAATCCATTTGAATGCAAGAAATTTATTAGATGTTTGCTGTGGGTGTACGTATGTACTTTGAGCCCAACAGATAACGCACTTTTGGTTTCCTGTTGACTAGCTACATGTACATGTCGGAAACCTGTGTCTTTATGTTTGGGTTGATAATTGACTTGTCTCTTTGTTTTTGTCTCATACATAATAGTCTGTGAAACATTCCGCACAATAGTATAAACCTTTAATTTGATTTGTCCCAGGGCAGAAAGTTATAATGTATACTAATTTTCTTAAAAATCAACAAAAAGTTGAAAAACACACATATTTCAATATATACCCTACCGCGTTTTCCCAATTCTTCACGAAAGCTTCTTGGATGGGCTTAAATAGATTTCTGGCATCACTACTGTTATTTTGATATGCATTATGCCATACTTTGTTGTGCATATGTAACCAAAACAAAATATTTTTGAAATTCTGACCCCACCCTCCGAAAATCGGAAAATGTTGACCCTAAATGGTCTCAGAAAAAATGGCACCAAATCTTTTCTGTTGTACAAATGCCTTATGATTGCAAAAAGCAAAAGAATCTAGATTTTACAGAGAAAAATTACTGGGTCTATATTGGGTACACATGGCACCGGACTACAAGGTTTTGTACTGGTGGAATATGATCTCTACGTGCGTAGCGAAGAGTAGAGATTCATGGCGATCTAGTCGAATGATAATACATTGCTGATTCAACATCCCAATATACTAAACAGGTTCATCTACACGTACTTGTAACTTGTAGTGTATGTTGCCATTGTCATGGAAATCGCCTGACTCGCGTGACCATTTCGCCTACATGTACACGGTGAGCCCGTTCATAAGATTTGTGTCAACATACGAAACTTGTAGCGAAGAGGAATAATCCAATCTTCTGATAACCGAATGAGCTACCAACGATGTACATGTGCGACAGGATGGGATTTGATGGCGCGCGAAAGTCTTATTTTGATTGCATGCAGCCAATTAAAAGTCGGTAGTCGCATTGTGCCAGCTTGCGCTCACCACTCGACTATTATTTACTGGACCTGGCTACGAACGGTTTGAAACCTCGAATTGTATACTTAGAAATGCTCGCCTTTATTACACAACTGTCCTGTTCGGTTCTTGGAATAAAAGTTATGTCGATAGATATATTAATACTTGTATACGACTCAATGTGCCACAAAAAGACTTATTCAAATCATAGAATCTCGAAACAAAAAATCCACATTTCCCTAATCATGGAACAACAAAGAGTGTTCATTGTTAATCTTTTCCTGATGTGTCAAAAATAAAGATTGTTTGTCTTACTTCGGGGAGAAAAAATAAAAATAAGCTCAAAAGCCAAACTTAAAACAATAAAATACAGACATATTATGAAAAGTCGGATTAATTGAAAATTCTGATTTGATCATTGATTCGGGAAATCGTATAGACATCGAGACTAATGACATCAACATTTGTTCTACATCGACTCCCGGAAATCTAGCTGACCATAGCACACCAAAGATGGATGAGCAAGCTGCGAGCAGTCTTAATTATAGTCGATTGCTCAAGTTTTTTTTTATTGCTCAAGTTTTCGATTGCTCAGCATATATATTTTTCTAAATTTATGAAACATGGTATATTTGCAAGCAGTTATTACAAAAAATGAAATTGGAGGCTATGTCGGCCTCACGTATAGATACCTCCTCTTGCTCAAGTATGCGGCAAGCATGCAGTGCTCACTGCGGGCTGAAATATTTTGGCCAATTTTTGGGCAAATTCTGATTTTTTTTTAGTCAAATCAAATCCTCATTTTCTGGTCTCATACTGTTTTATATATAACATCTGACAATCTATATAGTTATGTCCTTACCTACAAATACTGTGTATAGCCATATTTTATCCCACCATTGTTACCTGACAATATACCACTACCCACCATCTACCATTCAGCCTTATGACAGACAAAGGATTTATTAGTGTTAATCCTCATTACCGTTTTATTAAATTGTTTAATAGTGCACTGCCATGGGTGCATTCTGTTGCCCATTAAGCTGTATAACCTAATCAATTAGCAGATGATCATATTATAAATTTGATTCTCGTCTCGATCCCGTTACAAAATCAATTTCGGTTTTTTAATTAGATTTCCGATTTTGGGGTAAACAAACTTTGGCCAAATGAACTTCGAAAAAAAAAATGGCCATTGGTAAATTTGGCCTATTATAGCGTGCACCCTGGTGGGCAAGCTCGTTTCGCGAGCAATGATTCAAGGCAAATTGATCAGGGGTGCGTCAAACGAGATTCGCGAGCAATTTTGCTCAGCTTTATTACTCAATAAGTGTGCGACAAAATGGATTTGCGAGCTACCTTGCACATCTCGATTGCTCAATAGTGTGGCAACATTGCGAAACTCACTCCATTTGCACAGAAGCAATCCCTAAGCACCGATATTCTCAAAAATAATCACAAAACAAAGTACCTAGTGCTCACGGTTGGTGCTCGGCACTATGCGTGTTCTGTTCGTCGCCTGAAGCTGCGAATTTCCATTTTGCTTTTGTAAATTATAAAGTCGCCGTCAACCGAACACAATGGACACGCGTGTAACCCAATAAAGAACTGTAGGTGTTTCAAACGAATTACAAAAACACATGAAACCATTACATGATGTGTGGGTATGCAGAAATGTAATTAAAAAAAAACCTTATATGCAGTGATTTCAGGCAATTCTTTAAGGATTGGCCATTTATAAATGGACAATCCGTACCTAAATTTTCATTAATTAATGGTCAATCCGACCACGCGTGGCACGGGAGCTTGGGATTGTCCATTTAGAAAGAACCATTAACGCTAATCATTTAATTTAATTTGTATTAACTAATTAACGGAGATATTTGAAGAAGGGTTTTTGACGAAATAACGGAAATATTTGAAGAAGTGTTTTTAAAGACCGTTTTTATGGAGAAATGAAATATATATTGTTCATGAAAATAACGAAATCGGTGGTGGCTATTGAAAAATCGACGAAGAACGGTACCCACAAGTGACTTTTTCCAGAAATTAACGATTTTGGTAAGGTGAGCCCTGAGGCTAAATAAAAAAGTGTTGGTTAATTTGGATTTTCCTGCCATTTGGAACCGAAACATTTATTTTTTGCTGAAAAATCGCACTTTTTCACAAAAATATTATATTTCAAACATTATCATTCAAACGAATATAGCGATATTTGTCGAAATATTTAATCCATATGGTGTAGTAGTTACCTGATAAGCATATGTAAACATAATTTAAATGATATATTGAACGGTTTGCGAGATAGTGGATTTTAGGTACCCCTTCCCCAAACGCGTTGGTCGAAAAAGTTACATATTTTTTAGACGACTTTCTAATTGATCTTAATGGGACCCAATATGACAACAACAACATTTTATTGATAACAGGTAATTTTGCATGCATAAACATCGATTTTGTAGTACCAAAATATTTGCTGTAAACAACACATGATAAAATATATAATGCATATGGCTCAGTAGCCAAGAAATGTAGTAAAGAAATAGGAATTTTCGAAATTTGTTATGAAATGTTGTAAAAAAAATAGGAATTTAGTGGTGAAATTGCGTTTTTTGCATTTGACATTGGTTTGACAAAGAGAAAATGATATGAGAGTTTGAAAATACAAAATAAAAAAGGATTTTTTTAAATGAATGGAATTTCCGAAATTTGTTATTTTTTGGTGAACTTGCGTTTTTGGGATTTTACATTGGTTTGACAAAGAGAAAAATGATATGAGAGTTTGAAAGTACAAAATAAAAAAGGATTTTTTGAAATTTGAAAATTTTGAAATCAATGGAATTTTCGATTTTTTTTTATCTTTTGGTGATATTGCGTTTTTTGGATGGGATTGATATTGAGCTATGTATATATGGGATGGGATTCATAGTGAGCTATGTATATATGGGATGGGATTCATAGTAAGCTATGTATATATGGGATGGGATTCATAGTGAGCTATGTATATGGGATGGGATTCATAGTAAGCTATGTATATATGGGATGGGATTCATAGTGAGCTTTATATATATGGGATGGGATTCATAGTGAGCTATGTATCTATGGGATGGGATTCATAGTAAGCTATGTATATATGGGATAGGATTCATAGTGAGCTATGTATATATGGGATGGGATTCATAGTGAGCTATGTATATATGGGATGGGATTCATAGTGAGCTATGTATATATGGGATGGGATTCATAGTGAGCTATATATATATGGGATGGGATTCATAGTGAGCTATGTATATATGGGATGGGATTCATAGTGAGCTATGTATCTATGGGATGGGATTCATAGTGAGCTATATATATATATGGGATGGGATTCAAAGTGAGCTATGTATCTATGGGATGGGATTCATAGTGAGCTATGTATATATGGGATGGGATTCATAGTGAGCTATATATATATGGGATTCATAGTGAGCTATGTATATATGGGATGGGATTCATAGTGAGCTATGTATATATGGGATGGGATTCATAGTGAGCTATATATATGGGATGGGATTCATAGTGAGCTATATATATATGGGATTCATAGTGAGCTATGTATATATGGGATGGGATTCATAGTGAGCTATGCATATATGGGATGGGATTCATAGTGAGCTATATATATCGGATGGTATTCATAGTGAGCTATATATATCGGATGGTATTCATAGTGAGCTATATACATGGGATGGGATTCATAGTGAGCTATGTATATATGGGATGGGATTCATAGTGAGCTATATATATATGGGATGGGATTCATAGTGAGCTATATATATGGGATGGGATTCATAGTGAGCTATGTATATATGGGATGGGATTCATAGTCAGCTATGTATATATGGGATGGGATTCATAGTGAGCTATGTATCTATGAGATGGGATTCATAGTGAGCTATGTATATATGAGATGGGATTCATAGTGAGCTATGTATCTATGGGATGGGATTCATAGTGAGCTATGTATATATGGGATGTGATTCATAGTGAGCTATGTATCTATGGGATGGGATTCATAGTGAGCTATATATATGGGATGGGATTCGTAGTGAGCTATGTATATATGGGATGGGATTCATTGTGAGCTATGTATCTATGGGATGGGATTTATAGTGAGCTATGTATATATGGGATGGGACTCATAGTGAGCTATGTATCTATGGGATGGGATTCATAGTGAGCTATGTATATATGGGATGGGATTCATATTGAGCTATGTATATATGGGATGGGATTCATAGTGAGCTATATATATGGGATGGGATTCATAGTGAGCTATGTATCTATGGGATGGGATTCATAGTGAGCTATGTATATATGGGATGGGATTCATAGTGAGCTATGTATCTATGGATGTGATTCATAGTGAGCTATGTATATATGGGATGGGATTCATAGTGAGCTATGTATATATGGGATGGGATTCATAGTGAGCTATGTATCTATGGGATGGGATTCATAGTGAGCTATATATATGGGATGGGATTCATAGTGAGCTATGTATATATGGGATGGGATTCATAGTGAGCTATGTATATATGGGATGGGATTCATAGTGAGCTATGTATATATGGGATGGGATTCATAGTGAGCTATATATATATGGGATGGGATTCATAGTGAGCTATGTATATATGGGATGGGATTCATATTGAGCTATGTATATATGGGTTGGGATTCATAGTGAGCTATGTATATATGGGATGGGATTCATAGTGAGCTATGTATATATGGGATGGGATTCATAGTGAGCTATGTATATATGGGATGGGATTCATAGTGAGCTATGTATATATGGGATGGGATTCATAGTGAGCTATGTATATATGGGATGGGATTCATAGTGAGCTATGTATATATGGGATGGGATTCATAGTGAGCTATGTATATATGGGATGGGATTCATAGTGAGCTATATATATATGGGATGGGATTCACAGTGAGCTATATATATGGGATGGGATTCATAGTGAGCTATGTATATATGGGATGGGATTCATAGTGAGCTTTATATATATGGGATGGGATTCATAGTGAGCTATGTATATATGGGATGGGATTCATAGTGAGCTATGTATATATGGGATGGGATTCATAGTGAGCTATATATATATGGGATGGGATTCACAGTGAGCTATATATATGGGATGGGATTCATAGTGAGCTATGTATATATGGGATGGGATTCATATTGAGCTATGTATATATGGGTTGGGATTCATAGTGAGCTATGTATATATGGGATGGGATTCATAGTGAGCTATGTATATATGGGATGGGATTCATAGTGAGCTATATATATATGGGATGGGATTCACAGTGAGCTATATATATGGGATGGGATTCATAGTGAGCTATGTATATATGGGATGGGATTCATAGTGAGCTTTATATATATGGGATGGGATTCATAGTGAGCTATATATATGGGATGGGATTCATAGTGAGCTATGTATATATGGGATGGGATTCATAGTGAGCTATGTATATATGGGATGGGATTCATAGTGAGCTATGTATCTATGAGATGGGATTCATAGTGAGCTATGTATATATGGGATGGGATTCATAGTGAGCTATGTATCTATGGGATGGGATTCATAGTGAGCTATGTATATATGGGATGGGACTCATAGTGAGCTATGTATCTATGGGATGGGATTCATAGTGAGCTATGTATATATGGGATGGGATTCATATTGAGCTATGTATATATGGGATGGGATTCATAGTGAGCTATGTATCTATGGGATGGGATTCATAGTGAGCTATATATATATATGGGATGGGATTCATAGTGAGCTATATATATATATATTGGATGGGATTCATAGTGAGCTATGTATATATGGGATGGGATTCATAGTGAGCTATATATATATATTGGATGGGATTCATAGTGAGCTATGTATCTATGTGATGGGATTCATATTGAGCTATGTATATATATGGGATGGGATTCATAGTGAGCTATATATATATGGGATGGGATTCATAGTGAGCTATATATATGGGATGGGATTCATAGTGAGCTATGTATCTATCGGATGGGATTCATAGTGAGCTATGTATCTATCGGATGGGATTCATAGTGAGCTATGATATCATACTAACCCGCGAAGTTTTGAACGGTTTGCGAGATATTGGATATAAGCTACCGCTCCTCGAAACACGTTTTGATCGAAAAAAATACATATTTAATTATTTTAATGGGACAAACTTATGATTCATGTGATGAAACTGGATCCGTAGACACCGCGAGAGTGGCTAAAGGTGTCCCCAGGCTTCCAAATCCCCAGCTACAACACATTTTATTTATAACAAGCATGCATTTTAAAATTAATATATAGCGACTTTGTAGAACTGAAGTATTTGTTATACATGACACCTAATGCAGACTAACATATACAGAACAAAATCATTGTTGCTGCCATAGTGATTGTTGGTGTCCCTCTAAATCGACCAAAATACAGAAAAACGGATATTATGTGTTATATTTCATAACTAGTCCGACCAAGGTGGCAAGCGTTAGCTCAAACATGTTCTATGTTTTGAGGTCCCCTACGCTATTAGAAGTATTGAACTGAACATATAGCATCAATATTAACCGAAGATGTGGACAAAGGAGATAGCTATATAAGAAAATACACAATGTTATGAATTGGTTGGTTTCCGAGATAATGTGGTACTTTACAAAACGTGGATGAATGGCAAATAGAAAAGGCGATTTTTTTTATTTTTCGAAACAATCTACCCGATTTAAAATATTTAACACAATACGAACTTAATCTATATGTTCGCCATATTAACCGAGAGTGTGAACAGAAGGTAGTTCGATAAGGGAATACATAATTTATATGTGTGGATTGTTTCCCGAAAGCCTGTGTTGCTTTACAAAAAGCGGCTGATAAATAAGAAAGACGAATTTGCTATGTTTTGATGACCCCCTACCCAAATGAAGTGTTAACGTTACTGAAAGGGTTGCTCTCAATATTGAATGAGGATATGGGTAAAGCTATGGTAGTAGTATCACGACAAACAAAATATTGACGGATGGGTTGGTTCCCGAAAGCCTTCGGCACCTTACAAAAAGCGGATGGCAAATGGCATGCAAATGTGAATATTTTTGGTTTTGTGGGACCCCTTAAACCAAGTAACTCTTGAACACAACATGCACTGAAGCTGTATGCTCTTAATGTTAACTGATGGTTTGAACGATATGTAGTGCTATCAGAGAATATACAATGCATATGGGTAGTTTGGTTACCGAATTCCCAGGGTACGTTACAAAAAGGCGGCTGACAAATACGAAAGTTGAATTTTCTTTGTTTTGAAGCACCCTATCCATTCAAAGTATTAAACACACCTCGAATTGAAAGGATATTCACTGATGGTGTAGACACATGGTAGTTATATCAGGAAATACACTGCTTTCATGGATGGGTTGGTTCCCGAATGTTGGGACACATTACAAAAAGTGGCTAGCAAACGAGGAAGGCGAATTGTCACTCTATCGGAGACCCCTTAACTCATTTGAACTATTGAACACACTGAAGTTATATACTCTCAAAATTAGCTGAGTGTGTGTATGAACGGTAATGCTATCAGGCAAATATCAAATGATATGAGTGGTTTGGATCCCCCGCAACCTCGGGTACTTTACCAAAAGCGACTGGCAAATACGAAATGCGAATGTTCTAATTTTGAGAACCCCCACTGTCCCACTTGACGTCTTAAACACACCACGAACGGCAATGATATGCACACTATAGTAGTGAATGGTCCATGTATTGAGGGACCGAATATTACAACAATTAATATATAATAGCTCAATGTCCATAGCTTTCGGACCACGCCCTTCTTCGGTGGAATCATAATATATGAATATTACATTTTGCAGTAGCAGTCACTGTCGATCATTGTCAGTGACTGCTGCTGCAAAATGTAATATTCATATATTATGATTCCACTGAAGAAGGGCGTGGCCCGAAAGCCATGGACATTGAGCTATTATTTATTAATTGTTGCAATGATATGGTCTCTATTTTAGGGTTAATTTTCACTGCATGTCTTTGGGAACACCCAATCCATGTTTGAAGTCTTGAACACATCACTAGCTGAAGGGATATGCTATATCAATATCACCAGAGATTGTGGACGAATGGCTGTTCTATCAGAAAAGATGCAATGTTTAATGATATGTTGGTTCACGAAAGCATGTGGCATCTTACACAAAGCAGATGACGAACGATAAAGGAGAATTTTGACTGTTTTGATGGACCCCCCCCCCTACCACATTTAAACTATTGAACCCATCACAAACTGATTGGATGTGCTACCAATGTCAAAGACGGTGTGAAAAAATGGCTATTCTACCAGGAAATATACAATTTGTATAGATGTGTTAGTACCCGACAGCCAGGGACTCTTTACAAAAAAGCGGCTGGCAAATAAACAAAATGAGATTTTCACTGTTATCCTCACCCAATTTGAAGACTAGAACACACCATATCCTCTCAATAATACATTATTGCTATCCTGATGAATACAACAAAACACTACCGGAAAGCTTACCCTATAATTAATACAATGATCCAAGTCCCATAACTATCGCGTATTAAATTAATATAATACCCCCAACGGTTGTCCGGCCATCCCCGTCGCAAATCGTCATATGACGTCATATGAGTAGACTAATTAAAACACGGAATCGGAGTCGGAGTTGATTGTGGCTACCTATATGACGTCATCTGAGTGGCGATGTAAAATGCGGAATCGACATGTGCGCGTAAGTGTAATGGAATTACTGCGGGCATGTCGACAACATTGTTTATATATACGCGGAGTTATCTTCGCTTGGTTATTTGTCATAAGTGCTGTTTGGCAAGTTATTATTTTGACAAAAATATAGAAGGCCGATTGAGCGGGGTATAGATAACACTATCGTGTCAAAAATAAAGCTTATCGAATCACGAGCCGACACGTGAAGTCTATCCGGGTGCGTGTTTACGATGTTGTCCCGTATATTCACAACCATTTTTTGTTCATTCATTCCTGACAATGCCAAATACATGCCGTGTTTTCAGCCGTGGCCGGTATAGTGACTCTCAATTAGGAATAATTCTACATTCATTTCCAAACGGTGTTAGTTTACGTGGCATTTGGCCTGATTTCTGTGTGGAAACCCGTTGCGCAAAATCGGGAACTATTAAAGTGGTTGCCGACGAAATGGCACAGATTATATATTTGTTCCGTCCACTTCGAAAAAGGTATTTTGAGCACAACGTGAATATACTTGGTCCCAACAGCGGCTACCGACGACAACTCAGATTAAACAAACCACATTAAACAAACCGACCACCGACGAGAATGCCATCCAAAGAAAAATGTCAACTTTGCGGGAGCGTCCAGTCGTGAGTATATCCAATCGAACCTATCGCTAAAAAGCGAATGCATATACCAAATAAAGAGCGTTTAATTTTACGAATCGGGCATGGTTATGACCGAATATATAACATTGCAGTTAACGTGGGGAGTATATTGATTTAATTAGTATATATTCACGATGACATCTATCTAAGTCGAGTCCCCACTTTCCCTCACCATGACTCAATAACGAGCGTTCCCTAGCTGCTAACGTATTCCTAATATGGTGCGAATAAAGAGCGTTGCATAAACAGGAAATTACTATTACTGGTATAGAACGCAAGTATATCGAAAGTTCGTGTACATGTATTTACACGTATTGATTAGTAAATATTCACGATGACAATTATTCTAAGTCGAGTCCGCACTTTCCATGACTCAATAACGAGCGTTCCTTGGTAAGCGTATTCCTGACATGGTGCGAATAAAGAGCGTTTATATATGTGTTTACTGTTTAAACCAGAAATTGCTATGACTTTGATGGGTATATAAAGCATGTATATCGAAAGTTCGTGTACGTGTATTTACATATGTTATCCCTCCTTCGAAAAGTGTTATATATACTTGGATGTTCAAGCGAACAACGGTCAATGATTATATCGTCGTAAGCGCACGCTTTTATAATGCTATTGTTATGCGTAATTAACACAAAGAGGTCGATAATATATGCCCAAAGCCATATATACATAAATAAACTAGCAAACAGCATAAGGCAGTGAAAAATTGGTTTGTTATCCAATATTGCTGTCGCTTTGTTTTGACAGTAACGGAAATAATATTCCTTTAACTGAGTGTATGTACAATGGGTAATTGCATACGGAAATACATAATTTATAGAGATGGATTGCGTCCAGAAAGCATGAGCACTTTACGAAAAGTGACTGGCAAATGAGAAAGGCAAAATTTCTGTTTTAAAGACCCCCTACCCTATTTGAAGTCTTGACGACACCATATGGTGAACTCACTGAACTGGTATGCTCTCAATATTAACTGAGGGTGTGACCAAAGGTTAGTTTTTATCAGGATATACACACCATGGATGTGTTGGATCCCGAAAGCCTACACCATTTGGCACTTCACAAAAAGCGGTTGACAAATAAGAAAGGCGATATTTTATATATCCCTACATGTGTATACCCCATTTGAAGTCTTGAACACATCACGTAGTGAATGGATTATGCTCTCGATATCAATAGATGTTGTGGCCGAATGGCTAGTCTATCAAGCACTATACTATATATAAGGCTGCGTATGTTGTTTTCTGAAAACCCGGGACACGTTACAAAAAGCGGCTGACAAATAACAAAAATGTAATTATAACTGTTGTTTTGTGACCACCAGCACTATTTTAAGTCACGAAAACACAACGAACTGAAGGTATATGCTCTGTTTTAACCGAGGGTGTGGACATATGACAGTTCTATCAAGAAGTAACAATTGATATGTATAAGTTTGTTCCTGAATCCTGGGAGTCTGGGACACTTTGCAATAATCCGCTGGCAAATACGAAAGGTAAATTGTCATCGTTTTTGGGACCCCTACCATATATGAAGTATTTAACATACCACGAACTAAACGTATATGCTATGCGTTTTAACAGATGATGTGGAGAAAAGAACATATGTCACCTGTGTCACCTATACACAAAGCGAACGGCAAATCAGAAAGACAATTTTTCGATTGTTTGGAGACCACCTACCTTATTATAAGTCTCGAACACTCAACGAACTGAATATATGACAACATTCTCCCAGCTACACAGCACAATCTCTTGCGTTTAATTTAGATATACTGCCACCTTGGTGGGAATTATTTTGAACATAATATTTATTTCCATATTTCTTTTTATTTAGAGGGATACTAACAATCACTTGGGCAGCAAAAGTGATTTTTTTTTTAAATTTGTTAGACAATATATATACAATGTGTGTCATATGTTGTCTATAACAAATATTTCAGTCCTACAAAATCGACGTCGATGCATGTTTATATATAGCTGTTATCACTAAAATGTGTTATTGGGTTGTTGTAACTGAGGGTCTGGAAGCCTGAACACGTCTTTAATAACTTTAAAAATGTTCCCGTGCCCAATGTTCAGCAAACTAGTCATGTGGGCTTCCATTATGACCAATTGAGAAATTTGGTGAAGTTGTTATAAAAAATATGAAATATTTCGACACAAAACGTGTTTGGGGGAGGGGTAGCTAAAATCCATTATCTCTTTTTTCGTTAAAAACTGCTGTTTACTTCTTTCTACATATGATGGTCAGATAACTACTACACCATATGGATTAACTATTTTGGGCATTATTGCAATATCCATTTGAATGATAATGTTTGGAGAGAAAAAACTGTGAAAAATAGCGATTTTTCAGCAGAAAATAAATGTTTCGGCTCCAAATTACAGGAAAATCCAAATCAACCAACACTTTTTTTCATATCAGGTAGAGATATGGTATGATGTAGTAATTTTAACAATTATGTAAAAATTATGTCCACACCCTCGGTTAAAACTGAGAGCATATATATACCTTCAGTTCGTTGTGTTTTCGTGACTTAAAATAGTGTTGGTGGTCACAAAACAACAGTTAAAATTGCATTTTTGTTATTTGTCAGAAATTTAATTTTATAATGAAGAATGGTGTAACATATTTCAAGTATAAATGCCATTTTACGAAGTTTGTTAGAGATTCATGGCATCATCTACAATGCAATAAGCTATTCCGTGATCGGATAGTTGTGTGAAATTGTTAATTATTTTAGCAGTTCTTTGTAACTAAATGGACATAAAAAAAAGAAAATTTAAGTTTCAACCTCTAAAATGTTTAAATTCCATTATTTTGTCTTAATTGTTCAGATTGTATATACAATTTAGATGATGATATGTGAAATTTAAGATTTTTCGCCGGATAGATCCAAATAAATTCTTTGTTAAAAATTTGATACAATTTTTGTCTGGATTTATGCAAAACGCCAGTTTGGCACTGTATGCTTCTGTTTCTCTCTGTGTTAATTTGCAGGAAGTCCTTCCGGTACTGTTTGTCTTTTTTGACGTCACTCATCATTAACAACAACCACTTGTACTTTATTTAGACTCTCGATACGGTGTTAGTTCCGCTGTTGACATGGTTGACAACAAAATATGATTAGCAGAACTGACAGCCGACTCAGCATTCAATTCATAATAGTTTTCTGCTAATAGGCCAGTCAAATATGGACATAGGTGTCGCCTCGAGAGGGAATTTATGGGACCTACATTTTTGGTTAGCGTAAATTCTAAACTTTCGGAATCCGTATGTTTGATATGTCAGATAGGCGGACTTTTTTCTCACCGTGTGGTTTTCTTGAGGCACCCGATGAAAAAATCGGTCATTTTTTAAATAAAGCCGACATTATTGACAGAGTATTTCACACATTTTGAGAAGAAATATTCGTCCAATTTTGATACCTGAGAGTGGGACGATAACCAGAGTAGGGTAATACATGTAACCATTGAATCTCGGTATGATAATCATGACGTCATGTGACGTCGACTAATATTTTGGGTGAGACAAATATGACGATTCACGCAAAGTAAGATGGGTATGCCACATTGTTTTATACCGTGTGAAACTACTGCCAATTGGCTATATTTTGATATATAATTTATCGCTGCAGGCCGCATTATTTTTTATCAGAGGCAGAAAAATCAACCCTCCCCCTAAAGTTAAGATGCGCCATGCTGTGGTATAAGGCACACATAACTCACGGTTACATGTCAATAGGCTTAATTAACACAACGGCCGTTGAAATTCTGCTAAATAATGTAATAATATATTAGTTCCTGTCTACAAACTCGAACATTAAAGTAGAAACAATATATAATGTACCCCCAGACCCGACATTTTAATACATTTTTAGAAATTTTCCTAAAAAATGATATAAAACGCATTTTTTTAATTTTCTGGAAGGCAAAAAAAGAAAAGAATTAGTAAGGATGGACATAATTCGTGTATACGGCAATTTCATTCCGCCTTGGATTAAAAAATTACATACTAATCCAAAATGGCTGCCAATATGGCAGCCGCAATATAGGTGGAAATGGGGAAATATGTAAGAATTCACAATTACTTGCTTATATGGCTTAACTAACAAAGCTGTCGTTGATGAACTGCTAAACTATAGTTCAATGTACATATCCCGATTTAAAAACTCGAACAATAAAGTGAACATTTTATACAATGCACCTCCTGGCACAAAATTTTATAAAATTTTGCTATTTTTCTCAAAAAAATAACCTAAAGCCATTTTTGTCATCTTCTCGGAAGCCATAAAGCGCAGAATGTAGCGTGGTGGAGATATTTGGTGTGTACTATAATTCAATGTCGTTTTTGGATTACAAAATGGCTTAATAACGCATTTATCGCCATTGCCGCCATCTAATGTCTCACACAACCCAAAGTATTATATTCATTGTATCATGTTACTCCGGGACATCATGATGCGCAATTCTATTTACAATTTCTACCAGAATGGTGCCCATTATTGACGAATCTTGCATTCATGAGCATTCGTGCTCAAGTAATCCGTGTCCCTTGAAACAGTTGGCAATTTGAGCGAGGTATTTACAGACGAACAGGATTGTTTAAAACGAAGAACCGAGTAACAGTAATACATTGAATGCCTGATCGTTATTTATGCCAGTTACCTTTGACATAATCAATAAGAAATTACATAAACCCGACAATTTAAGGTCAATCTTTCTCAAAGGATATTATTCCAAGTGCTACCAGACATGATGGTACATATGAGGTGGATATATCGTGGATACCATTATCGAAGTCTGGGCTAGACGAGGTTGATGCGGGTTCACACCCCGACTTGATTGGGCGAAAATGGGACCGATTTTAAAGCTAGATGTGAGATAAGGAACATATAATTTTGCCATCCGATAAATACGTGACCACTTCGATAAGAAATGATAATTTGTTCACACTCACTGAAGCAACCATATTTGAAGCAGTGATTTTGATTCTGAGTCAGTGCCTCCATTAATCTTTTATATATACAATCTACAATTGCTGTACAATAGCTTCGACCCACAGAAGACGGTCGTGATAACACCGAGTGAATTTTTCCAGACACTAAATCACCATCGCCGCTTTCATTGACTATTGTCCAATAACGCAAAGAAGATGAGATTCAGAAAAATATAGCGCTCGTCGTACAAAATTTGTTCAGATTTTGCATCTTCTGAAAAATTGTTTGATCAGTGATAAACATAATAGCCCAGAATGAGAATCCCTCCTGTGTGTCTAACTTAATTATGCAGTTTCTGTTGAACAAGATCGCCACGAAGGACTGCTTTATTTGCAATATATGAACGCGATAACCTTCATAAATATAACTGTTGTTTCCAAATTGGTGGAAAAGTAAACTTGTCTACGTTATGTTACATTTGAACGGTCCATATTCAGACCAGGAGACATGCTGCTGTTGCAAGCACCATTGGTGTTTGAAACGTAAAACTCATGTCATTAATGTTTCAATAGGGCTTTATTCAATATTCGTATTTACAGGCAACACCGGCGGAAAACAATATGGCGAATAATTTCTCGTCCCCATATCGTCCTGATAGAACAAAGACATATGCATGTATTCCCCACACGCTGTTCAGTAAATACCAAACTACGGCTATCGTGTCCAGTTACTGATTTCGCTCAGCACATTGGGAGTTGTTATGGATGAGTTATCGTAGATAAGATTCTGGTCTGCACAGAAGTTGCAGATGCAGAGACAAATTACACCAAGACTCGTGATCCCATTTTGTTTTACCCATTTGCACATCAAACACTATCACAATATAATATCAGGATACGCACTATAGACGGTCCACTCACGTCGCGCATAGTGGGGTAACACAAGATACATTTTAATTTAACTGTAACACATCTGGCGTTAGATATGACCGGTGGGTGGAATTATAATGCTTTAATCATGAACGGCCATAATCAAGATATGGTATGTTTTCAGACATCCGACCCGCTGGCATCAGCAGGTCCCTAACCGCATTATTTTTGGACTTATCTAGATAGTTATTATACGCTTCCTGGTATCAACCTTTGTATGGCATGTATACAAATAATTGCAATTGTCGTCCTTTTCATTTTGTTGTCATAATGAGCTAACACTTACACTGGGATACCAAACGTTCAAAATGTATCAGTCTACATGATAAAACTCCATGCCAATTATCCGATCTATATGTTGTTTTCTGAGTGTACAGCCTTTCAGAAGTAATCCTACCTACTCATCAGCATAGAAAGATGTGGGTAATATGAGTGTGCATATAGCATGGGATAACTGTCAGTATTTGGGGTACCTCGTCTTACAAGCAATTGTTCAGTCACTTCGAGGGCAAATGAGGTGACACGAGACTCCAGTGCCATACTATACAGTGTAAGATACAATCGAAATGTATAGGAACATAGTTTGACAGTTGTATGTGATTGACCACATCGCTGGTATTTTCGTTGTTGGAATTGTCGCTTAGAGCCTTGACTTTGCTTTGCAACTTATCTACTGCTAGTACAAGCAAATACATCCCACCCGTTAAGCAGTTGACAAACTACAAGAGGGATATCAACCAGGTTTACATCTCCTTGTGTGCGAAATATGTGTCATGGAAAATAATCCGGAAAATGTTAGAATACAAAATTGAACGATTCTATTGCGTGATGATGAAACAGAACGAACGTGTATAATGTGACGGTTTGATAATTTGCGGACTGGGCAGCAATTTCTATTGGTCAGTGCGATCCATTTATACTTACTTTTATAACGGTATACATGAGACCCAATGTATCAGTAGCTCCGTTCTTGTAATCACGCCTCGTCGATAGAGGGTAACCAACGATTCGTATCAACATGAGTTATTTGGTGAGATATATATATCCGAATTGGTTAATTGGTTAATTCTGTTACTCGTGGTCGCATTTTGTTACAAATAGCCATAGAGAGTGCCAAGTATGCTTAAATATCGTGTTAGATGTAATATAACCCACACAAATCCATTATTCTTTTCGCTAAGATAGTCAGACAGCCGTCTGCCTTAAACTAATCATGTTCATTGTGAAATAATTTGCACGACATGCCACCGATTTTGAAGAACAAATCTTACTTGAGCGCGAATGAATGCAAATTTTGTCGATCCTCTCACTCGTGGGTACAATCTGGTTGTCATTTCAATAGAACTGGCCACTGTTACGTGATAGTATTGCAAAATTATATGAATATAATAGGACTATTGGTTTTATAAGACACTGCATTGCGATGGTGGTGTTAATTGCGACGTGACAGATTTTACAATTTCCATCCATATACCGGCAACCGTTTTGGCAGTCATTTTGGGGGTAATATGTCATGTACATGTAAGAACCGACATAAAATGATGGTACATACAAATTATATCCACCCACGCTACATTATTGTCTTTACGCATTTTGAGAAGATGACAAAAAGAGGTTTCTGATTAGTTTCGGACTAAACTAATTAAATATTTAATTAAAAATTGGGACCAGGAGGTGCTTTGTGTACCGGTTTCACTTAAATGTTCTAGTCGATGGATCGGGTTATACATATTACATAAAACTGTAGCAGCTTATCAACGGCCGTTGTGTTAGTTAAGCCATTTTGGCAAGTAATCGTGCGTTCTTACAAATTTTACAATTCCCACCTATTTACCGGCCACCATATTGGCAGCCATCTTGTGTTATTAGGCCAGTTTTTAAACCAAGACGGAACGAAATTACCGTATACACTAATTATCTCCACCCATCATCCATTATTTTCATTTTTGCATCCCGGAAGAAGACAAAATGCATATTTAGATTATCTTTTTTGGGGAAAAATCTAAAATTTGTTAAAAAATTGAGTCAGGATGTACATTATGCAATATTGTTACTTTAATGCTCGGCTGTGTCGATCGAAACATATATTTTAGACAATACCTTAGCAGTCCATCAACGGCCATTGTGTTAATTTCGCAATTTGGCACATAATCGTGCGTTCTGTGTGCCTTACACCACAGCCTGCCGCCTCTCAGCTTTAGGGGGAGGGTTGATTTTTCTGCCTTTGATAAAACATAATGCGACCAAAATCGATAAGTGATATATTATATCATAGCTAATTGGCAGTAGTTTCCCATGGTATAAACTAATTGGGCATAACCATCTTACTTCTGATTTTATTAGAAACGAAAGACAACGCCTTGCGTGAATCGTCATATTTTTCTCACCCTAAAAATTATTTTACGTCACATGACGTCATAACTGTTATTCCGAGATTCAATGGTTACATGTATTATCTTACTCTTGTTATCGCCCCATTCACAGGTATCAAAATTGGACGAATAACTCATCTCAAAAGGTGTGAATATACTCTGTCAAATATGTCGGCTTTATTGAAAAAATGACCGATTTTATCAACAGGTGCCTCAATAAAACCACGCGGTGCGAAAAAAAATTCGCCTATCTGACAAAGCCAACATACAGATTCCTAAAGTTAAGTGTTCATGCTAACCAAAAATGTAGGTCTCATAAATTCCCTCTCCAGGCGACATCTATGTCCATATTTGCCTAGACTATAAGTGATTACGCAATTTTGACCTACAAGTTTCAGCCAACCTCGAGTGTTTGCGTAGAAATAAAAGGTGACGTTTTCGCGGAAAACATATTGCCATAGTAACGCATGTGCGATAGAACAGATGAGTTTCGCGGTACAAGCTTTGATAACGAGATACAAAACACAACGGTACTTGCTATTATAGTCCATTCCGATCACCGTAAGTACATGTACTCTGTGTATTAATAATTATTTCGGTAATGAGCGTTTATCTTTCCTCGCCTATAAAGATACATTATCCGAATCAACGCTCCTAAATTACTATTTCTTTGGCTTCGGGGGGGGGGGGGGGGGTAAACGATATTTGATTCGATCCGATGAACCCACCCATCAAAGCTCAGAGTGATCAGATATTGATTTTTTAAGTTTGTTCTTCTATTTCTCGATATGTGCATTTATTTGTGGCCGAGAAAAAAAAACGTCGTCGGGCGGTCTCGGCCAAAATTGCGGATGAAGATGGATAACTCTAAAATCAAGTGGTATTACGGCCAAATTTCGTGATACTCAAGTGATAATACGGTCATATTTCGTTGAACAAAATGTTGATAAATAACACGTTTTGGGAAATTTTATACCATAGTTGACAGTGGTTAGCATTATTATGTTGCAATTAATCGATTCTGATAACTAAAGCGTATTTTGAAGAAATGTTGTTGTTGTTTTTGTTGTATTATAGAAAGCGTTTCGAAAACATGTTATTATGGTTTTATTCTCATCGCATACTTTTCTTCGTAATAGCTTTGCAATATCTACCAGAGCGCACCAGTTATACTTCCTTTCCGACTCTGTCACCGGCTGGGTACTAGTTAATGGTTTCTATATATATTTAGCGTGGGATTTTCCAACCAAAATGGCGAAAACGGATCGTCCCAAAGTCAAATTTCCTATATGGGTTGAGAACAATTCCCGCACTAAAAACTTAATGACAGGCTAGAGAATTAATGTGTTAGTTTTGTTGACGATTTTCGCAAGCTACTCGTCAAAATTGCAGCAAATTAGAACTCTTGTGTTTGACTTGCCATGCGTGTTGTCGTGATAATGTCGTCTGACATTTAGACATTTGTGTTGATAAAAATAATCGGAGAACCAAATCACACCATTTCGCAATATTGTTCTTTGGTTCTAGTGGGACTTTCCAAACTTAAGGTACGAAATTTCACACATTTTGCACTGCATTTTGTCCGATATTGTGTCTGCTTAATAAGGGGAAAATGTTGCTATGTTCGTTTAGTATATATATATATACGTTATAACCACGGCGTCTGATTTATAAGTGAAATAAAGATCACAAATCGGACGCCGTGCTTATAACATATTTATGACACCCAATCAGCCCGAGAAACTTACAATCAGTGATGAGTTTCTGTTACCAATTCAATGTGTGGTCAGTCTTACAAACATGGTCCGGTGAATACCAATCAATACCCCATGGTCAGTATTTCACCCAGATTGTTCAACCAATTGCATTTATGCCGAATCATGATATTTCAATTTAATTTTGTGTTAATCGTGAATTAACCCGAAAGCACACTACACTTCTACTCTATTTTGCATTATTCCTACGTATCGGATTTATTTATTCCATACATTCCAAGCCGGATTTATAATATCACAAACAGCACTTTCGACAAATGTAAGTTATTTAATGGGGTCCGGTTACTGACCTTTAGTTACTGTAAATATCGGTTATATAGTTGTTGTCTGCGCTGCAAAACGGTCTTTCGTTGATTTCATTTGTTCATTGTGTTGCATGGGGAGGGGGTACATGCACTAAATTTGCCACTGTTCAGGATATTAACTGCAGGCGTTTTCCAACAAAGCAAATGCCGATGTAAATTGTCCGAATACCCCCCCCCCCCGATCTGAAATTTTAGTATTATTTAATTATTAAGCGTTTATATATTTGGCATGACGTATCGCCCATGTCTTCCAATCGCTACGTCCCTGCATCTGCTCGTTGTGACTAAACATGGTATCACAGCCCATATTAGTAATGCTCGTCTCTGTGGAAAAATAACTTGTTTGAATGAACGATAGTGCATAATTGGTCAATCAAGGTGTGCGCCGCGAATACAATGCATAAGCTTGTTGTAATCACGATAGACCAGGCGACGACGAAAATATCTTTACAGTAAATAAAGGTCGGTCACCGGACCTCATTGGCGTGTTATAAATCTTAATATCGCGGAAGTCCACCAAATGTGGGTAAAATATCACCGATAGCAGTGGTCTTACTGATTCATCAAGGGAGGTAAACCCTGCATGGAGTTTGATATCTTTGCGTCATGAGCGACGTCATTTGCAATTAACCCCTGACGACGGGCGCTGCGCTGATGCCAAGCTGTTCAAAGTACCGGTTTTGGTACTGATAGTCTCAAGTGGTAATACTGTATGTGGCTGCTCGGATTTTTAGAGTTATATGTACACTGTGGCATTTACGAAATAAATTTTGGCATTAAGCCAGGAAATAGATAACAATGTGGATTTGGAAGAAATTAAATAATCAATTTCGCCAATTGATTGACCAATCATTTATGTTTAACATAACAAAAAGAAAAACACTTCAAAACAAGCATTGCACACGAAGATAACAACACGTAAATTGCAGTCTACAAATGGCATTTCGAAATAGAGTGTTTATTTTTATCTTAAGAAAGAAGCATTGCTAACTGATCGCTTAAGTTATGTTTAAACTTGTGTATCGATCACTCTAGCTTTTGCTAATAAAATATGTTTAAACTCAGCCTTAAACCAACTGATCGCTTTGTTTTTGTGAGGTTATCCGTGAAAGCCAATTAATCGATGATACATTAAAAATCCGTGCGGACAATATGCGGTACTTGAATTACGATGACGTGGAATAAAATGTATTATTATCCTCCTCCCTATTTTCCACACTTCTGATTGGCCCATGTCCTGTCACGTGCCGGGCGACAAATCACACTGTCGCCCGCTGACCCGGGAGACATTGTTTTTGTCGCCCGCCTGATGTTATATTACAAGAATATCTCCAAACACACACTGCAGTAACTCATCTATTTCACATCACTACGACGTACTAAACAATCATAGATCTTATATACCCCACGGATTCGCAAAACACACCAGTTGTGGTGTTTGCTAATTTGCATATATTTAGTGAACACTAATATTCGAACTTTTAAGTTGATACTTTTATCGAACAAGCGTTATTATTTACTTTTATATCGAAACATCTCGGTGATTCAATTCGTTCATGTCGACATTATGATGCAAGATTGAAAGAGTGGACCCCTTGAGGTTGGTTGGTTATAAATGTTCGCTGGTAGACAACGTAATGCATACGTTTGTCGCGAATGAATGGTACTGTACGCTTATCCATGATATCAGACCGCTCCGCGATGTCTGCAATGTGATCATAGAAGTATTTTATGTGAGGATCGCCATGAGCACTGACACATGTGAATGTACATTAATGAAATTGACAACTTCCCAATAGCTTTCGGGGAAGACCGTTATGAAATAAACATCGAGCGTAAATTGCGCGCACACGACGACATTGAATATGCCACATTGCAAAAGACGAGAATTTACATACCTACATGTATATGGCTTATTGGTTTACATTGCATGGACCGATATTGACGATTTAACAACCAAAATGATCGTAAATAAACGCTGATTATCAAACGCTTAACGGCTTGACTATCGTTTTTGTTCTCGAGCGGGTGACAAATCTCAATGTCTCCCTCGACAACGGGCGACAACTGTATATGGTGACCGAGTTGGCGTAGACGACAATGTCACAATGAATGTAATTTATTTTATATCCAAATTGGTATGAAGTATGTGTAGCGACGCTTCGGGTTTGTTGGCGGGTGTTTCACAAAGCCTTTTTTCTTTGGTATATTTGTCGCTGAAAAAGCTTCCGCAGCGATGGAATATTATTAATATAAACAGCGTCTGGCGATTGGTCGTTTGATGTCATTGAAGAATAGAAATGTGCATTGTATATGTATTACCTTCTCAGCACGTCTTCAACTGCGCGTGAAGTCAGTCAGGGCGACGTTTATCATGACGTGTTGTTCAGCGATTGGTCGTTTGTAATTGACCTTTATGTTTAGGTTACATTAGGTGTATCTATGTTTCCATACTTCATAAAAGCATCGCTAACGGAACACTTGAGACCGATTGTGCTGATATATGTGCAGATGATGTCTGTTATCTAACCCTTTACCCAACAGAAGGGCCCTGTGCCAATGCATTCTCTTATATATGCGAGTCGACCATAGGTCGCCTCGCATATATAAGAGAATGCATTGGCTTAACACACTAAAAATTATAAAATTGTTAAAGAATGTAAGAAAAAATGGTAAAAAGTGTTAAAAAAAGATTTTTTTTTAGGCCAATGCATTCTCGTATATATGCGAGGCGACCTATGGTCGACTCGCATATATAAGAGAATGCATTGGCACAGGGCTAACTGTAACTATCACAATGTGGTCAAGGAGCCGGTTCCAATGATATCCATATTTGTATGGTTCTATTGAGACAGACCGAAGATATTTTAGGCTGTTGAAGCTTTATTTGGCCGGTTTTGGCCGGTTTGTTGGGTAAAGGGTTAAATGATCCAACTTCGTGACAAAATAAAGATACTCTTTACGACATCCGTTTTGGTGGGGGCAAGTTGCAAATCGGTTCTGCTACATGCAATGCGACTATATATACAGGAACCAGTTATCTAGCAACAGCAAACAGTGGTTCAGATCTCGTTTTGTCAACGCTGTATAAACTAACATATAAATGAAGTTATCCATCGCTTATACACACGTATACATCTACTAATTCGAGTCTATATAGTACCGTGTACCGACGGTACTCAACCATCAGTACCGGTACCGTGCAAATTGTCCAAGTACTGACGGTTCCGGTACTGACCGGGTACCGTTAAGAAGCCTGGCTGTTGCAGCATTAAAGATCATGTGCCAGAGCATGCATTCTCTTTAGTGTTCGGTATTCGACGGATTTCGGTATTCGAATATTCGGTTCGAATAACGAGCGAATATTCGAATAGTATTCGAATATTTAGATATATTATAAAATTATATAGATAACATGTTTTGGAACAATTTATTATTTAATGAAATAGCATATTTATTCATGCACATGCTATACGCAAAAAAAATAGTTTTTTGGCTTAATGGCAAGAGTTTATCTGTTTATGAAGTTCAAGTAGTCAATGTCCCATGCATGGCGTAAAGGTTCTTGTTCAAGAAGTGTAACATTCGGACAGTCTGCGGCTTCAACCGGTTGCGTTTTTCAGTAGAGATCAGCCCTGTGGTAGCCTTTTTAGTTTTGCCATCCAACGTGAAGTATATCTCATTTCTTCGAATTTCTTCGAATTTGACGCCATATTATACACACAAATCACAACGCGCAAACAAAACAGAACGATGCCTTATAGGTCCGCTTCCTATGACCACATGCAAGCACGATCTGGTTTACACCAAGCCAACAAAATTATTTCGACGTTATGACGCCAATCAAATCAGAATGTTACAGTTACGTCATATTAATTCGTTTATGGTCAGTGGAAAATAGACTACTTTTAACAGACCCTCAGACTAATAACAAACCAGGAAACCATTACCCGGAAATTATTCTCGAATATTCGAATAGTCAAATAATTATTCGAATATTCGAATATTTATACACTAATTCTCTTATACATTCGAGTATTTCATAGGGATCCTCGCATATATAAGAGAATGCACTGGCTTAATGTCCAATGTAACTCTTGTTAGGCCAATGCGTTCTCATAAATGCGTGGCTCCCTATAGGGGAGATTCGGATATATTTAGAGAATGTATTGGCACATGGTTTTCGCAAAATTTCAGGAAGCTCCAGTCACGGAAGGGTTGTGTGTCCTCTCGTGTGACTTGATGGCACCAATGACCTTACTGGCAATTGCATCACACGTTACAAGTTACAATTATGTGTCGCTGAACATGGCAATTATTTGGTGAAAGTGATAAGTTGAAACTTTTGCCCATAATTTGAAGGTGAGAAACACCCCCTCCTTCTATAGTAGCTACGTGTCTTCACAAACGTTTTCGGGTCGCGCGCCGATAATTTGGGATTTAACGTTTGTACCACGAGACGTATGTGATAACATATTAATTAAATGGATCTCCGCGACTCATCATAATCAAAACCCAGCGAAACGAGAATCGCAGACGACCAGTTTAATCTGGGTAAAAGTGACGTACGGATGCCACCCGCAGAAAAACAATCAGACGATTGCTGATTTTGTGATAAAATGAATGGTCATCAATGGAATGCGGATATTATAATTGCACACGTATTTGTTGATTGTACAGTGATTAATAACTCATACCACTCTTTCGTCAAAGTCCATTGTCGATCTATTTTCGATTTATAATATCATCCGGCTAGTATAAAGCTGCACAACAGTGAACATGGCGAACTTTCTAAATGGATTGAGGCATATCAGTCTCGCGAAAGTTCAATAATATAGAGAGGTTTTGATTTAACCCATCCGTGACTGCAGCTTCCTGAAATTGAGCAAAAACCCTGTGCCAATGCATTTTCTTATGTATGTGAGTCTCCCACCGGGAGCCTCGAATATAATTAGAAGAAAATACATTAGCCTAACAATATTTACCATGATCTTGAAAGGTAGTGCATTTTCTTATATATGCACGCTACCTATCGGAGTCTCGTACATATAAGATAATGCACTGTCACATGGTATTTAATGCTGAACCAGCGCAGCTACCGTCATCAACCCCATGCATGGAAGAGTATTTTGCATCAGATAAAAACCGTTATCCGTCCAGTGAGATATCGATATCTCACTCGCATCCATCCGCGCTAAAATTAAAAGTGATTCAGTACTAGAAGATTTAACACTGCTTCGCCATGTTGAACTAGAATTACTGTTCAGGTTGAAAAATTGTAATACATGATCAATTAAATTGTTGTGTTAAACATACTATGACGTTAGCCCCTTTATCCCTCAACCAATATGTCTGAAAAATGGAACTATTTGTATATGCGCAATCTCATTACCATGGCTGTGCTTGGGTATAAAAGTCTTCTTTCGAGTTGAGCCATGGGCCAACTGAGCGGGGCGTATAATAAACAGAACATCTAATCGTTTTAGTTGGATATGGTATAAATTACCCCATTCGTGATGACAAAAACATGAATTTCCACTCGTGGAATTATTTTGTCATGACTCATGAAATAATTCCCATATCCAACCAAAATTTGTAGATATCCTATATATACTATTCGTCACAGATGTAGCGGGAGATCGTGACCAATCTTAGAATAAGTATAGTCTGTTGATAAACTCTGCACCACGCTGAGTGCGAATGTTACTTTTGGTATCAAATTTCCAACTGATGTTGTGCAGGACATGACATTTCCAACTATTGAACATTTTGACGAAAATTGGGGGGAACATCGCCTACATGAGGTATTGGGTCATCCTTTTAAGCAATTATGTAAAGTCCCAAGCTTAGGAAGTTGGCTAGTTGAGTCCATGTCAGCTTATGCGCATTGGTAGGTTGTCCATGCTGGTCTTTATAGGAAAATAAAAACAGGAAGGTTGTGCCCTGTGGCCATTTCACGGCTCGTGGATAGAGGATTCCGCCATCGGCGCAAACTGATAATTTTCTGATTGCTTTCTTGGACTCGAGTCTCGTTGACATGCAGCCTCCCACGTGCGTGTCGTGTTAGTATTGTAGCATCTCCCCCTAAAACCCTTTACCCAACAAACCGGCCAAAAACGGCCAAATAAAGCTTCAACAGCCTAAATTATCTTGGGTCTGTCTCCATAAAACCATACAAATATGGATATCATTGGAACCGGCTCATTGACCACATTGTGATGGTTACAGTTATGCCCTGTGCCAATGCATTCTCTTATATATGCGAGTCGACCATAGGGTAAAGGGTTAATCAATTTCCATCTATGTGGAACTCGCTATCCGATGACTTAAGAGATGAATCACCTCGCAATAACTTCAAAAGAAACCTCGCCATCAACTTCAAAAGAAACCTCGCCCTCAACATCCTAAAAATGTTTTGTCTAAAACCTATATGTGACAATCCACGCTGTTCAGATTGCACGAACTAATAATTTAATTTAACTAAGCCCCCCCCCCCCCCACATTTCTTAACTCAACTACTCAATCTTATTCTCTAAACATGATTCAATATTCAAAACTGTGCTCGTCTTATGTTGATACCCAAAAATTCAAACTGCACTTATATAATAGCCACCAGAGGACACTATTATATATACAAGGGATATGGGAACCTGGATGCTCGGTGGTTTATAGCCTGAGCGATATCAGGAAGACGACCACTAATGGCCATGATACCGCTCGGATAGCATATATATCTCTTCACATTTATATCCTTAGACGACCACTAATGGCCATGATACCGCTCCGATAGCATATATCTGTTCACATTTATACCCTTTTACATATGCATTTATTTTATGCCATGTTGGACATTTGCGATTATTAATGTGTTATCCAATAAATCATTAGTTAATCAGTTAGCATACTAATTTCCGGTGTTTTCGAACTCAATTTTCAAGTCTGAATATACATACTCTATCTAATTACTTGAATGCGGTTTCGTTCCAAAGTTCGGTTATCGATAGTTATACGCCCTTTCTTGCTGTCCATTTTTTCTAAGCTTCCGAAACCAAAACAAAATGGAGCGTATCTATAATTTCTTCCTGTCACAAAAACAGACCAGATATTCAGTCGTAGTGTTATATATAGAGCATAGGTCTATTATTTTTCACCACCGATAATTTAAGTGGCCCAGTAAAGCGTCGACGATAAGACCGTCTCGGACCAAATTTCGGATGAAGATGGATAACTCAAAAATCGAGTGGCTTTTTTTGGGTCAGATATTTGATAAACCGGCAAAATTTCGTTGAACATAATGTTGATAAATAACAGGTTTTGGGCAATTTTATACTATAGTTGACTGTGGTTAGCATTATTTTGGGCAATTAATCGATTCTGATAACTGAAGCGGCATTTAAACAAATGTTGTTGTTGTTGTTGTTGTTGGAATATGATGACATGGGGACCATCGAATCGGATTGAGTACCTTTAAGCTTCTTTTATCGTCGGGTGGTGTTAACCATGCTTACAGCATTCAAAACCATCCAAACAAATAAAAGTAGAATTGAGAATTTATTTGCGTCTCGAGATTGCAAACATTCCATACCCGGGTTGTAACTTTTGTCCGAAATAAATGCTCAGTTCTTCTTTAAATACAATTACGCCCTCTTATGGTGTATATTGGCAAGCATGTCTGGCCCTGCCGTAAGAGGTGATGGAATAAATGTGATTAAAACGTACTAGGTATGTGCGTACTTGATCCATGTAACGAAGATTGACAATTGTAGCCTGATTAGTATTCTTCATTCTATTTCATGCAATATTCAGACCTCTATTTCAATAGAAATTAGAACAAATAACAAAGTAAATATACATGCCAGCCGAAAACAATTCACATGTCGTATAAGAGAACCGAGAAACTAACAGTTAAGTGTATTTACCGCCAACTGGCAGCGCGTCAAAATAACAACGTGTCAATCGTCAAGGCGTTCGTCACTTCTTTTGTCAATGGGTGTGTGGTTATGGGTTTATCAACGTAGTGGCCGTTACATGTTTGGCGATGAACCTTTCAGCCAATTGGAACGTATGTGTGTAAATATTTCATAAATACCATAACTTTATGTTTTCACATGCTTTCCCACCAAACGCACACTATACACACATACCAAAAATATTACATATTCAAATACATAGCCGTTACCTACATACACATTTTTCACAATCACTACAATAAAGCTCCAATATATTTGATATATGCCTAATAATATGATCTTGAGGGCATTACAATTTCTGACAATGGTTTTCTTGTTACATGTGTTTTCATGCTTGGCGTTGACTGATATTTCTTCCAGTGTTCGAAGAGAAATTTCGTATCTACAGAGTACAGACGTGCGGTTTTGTGTGACATTGGGCGTAAGCTCTATTTCTATCGATAACACTTTCACTTAATATCTGATCTGCTTGGTGACATGAAGAAATGGTAGATTACTTTGAAATGCGCTCCATTTTTTGGGGGGTGAAATTCGGCTGTGTACAAAAAATGCACAGTGGCACCGAGAACGTGCGTATAACTATACCGATAATCAGATATGACACCGACCAGCATTAAAGGCCAATTTAATTTTAGAGTCACCGATTATTTTTATAGTGCCTTGATATACGGTTTTAATAACAATATATGCCATAAAATATTTTTAAAATACTATAATTCATCACCATTAGAAACATCTGCGTGTGTCTCAGAAAGTGCCCATAGAGAAATAGAAAACAGCTGAACTCATAGAAAGATTTCCCCCGTTATGGCTTCCAGAATGCAACATAATTCAAACTAAAAATGTATTAACTCTATATCTTAAAATATAGAGTTATTCCCCTTCCATTGAAAATAGTGAAACTTGAACACATAGCTCAAGTGGTATCTCAACAAAAACGACATGTTCTCAGTTTATTACACCGAATAAGTTGATGATACAATGTTTTGGAGCTCCCTCTTTCAAATGGTATATAATATGGCATATATTTTATATAAAAATATCAGGGGGTTCGAAAATTAAGTGGGCCTTTAAAGTGACTGATAAAAATGGTAATATATCACTTTTGGGACATTCGGGTGACAACATAGGCCGATAATACTTTATATATATATATATATACTAATTCACCGACCTGCTCTGCCCTGCATGGGGTATATAGTAATTTTGCTAAATGTGTTGGCTACAAGTGTGCGACGGCATATTGCTATTGGAAATATTTCTGCTGTTCGTCAAGGATCCACCGTCGTATTATAAAATCACTAATAATTGTATCATATAATCTGAATACACTTTCATGAATTCTCGTTCGATAAAATCTTTACCACACGAGCCGCATATATCTGCAGAGCACGTCTTCGGGCCGAGATGCGATTGGTCGATCATGTTGCTACGTAATACTCAATAAGGCGCGTATCGAGTTTTGTTTTAATTCAACACCACCGCTTATCAAACAAAAAGGCCCACACACAGCGAGAATGCCAGATTGGTTCAATTTCCCACGGGGACACCCCGCTTGAGCTATAAATCGGAACGGGACTTTCCGCGAGCGTCTTTCTGTTCCGCCCACAGCTCAATATGAAGAGCGGCCTTCTTGTACAATTTAACGACTTGGCGACCATGTATCGGACATAGTTTTGATCGGTGACAGTCCTAGAACACGCGAAGCTATATAGGGATCTCGTAGTTATCTCGGACTTCTAAAGTGCACTTATCTTGCCAACGAATACAACATAAGGAACTAATATTACGGAAACACTTATCAAATCGTCCACACAGGTAAGTTAACATTGATCATTCGTTTCGGAATTTAAATGGATCTATCATTTTTTCTTACATTTTATAACAATTTTTATCATTTTTTATCACATTCTTTATCATTTTTTAAATTTTTTCTTACATTTTTTAACAATTATAAAAAATAATATAAAATGTGTTAGGCCAATGAATTCTCTTATATATACGAGGCGACCTATGGTCGACTCGCCTATATAAGAGAATGCATTGGCACAGGGTTTCCGCAAAAAATCATGAAGCTCCAGTCATGAAAGAGTTAAGTTATTTATTTCTCACCCATTGATTTCGTTTTGGGAAATAAAGCAAAATATAGATTTCATAACGTTCAATAAAAGATATGTCTTGTCCTTGTGCAACACAACCGATTAAGTTAATTGTAACAGAAAATGTCCTTACTAAATTATGAGGTCTTGTCTACATAAATCACAAGTTTGTTCAAGTAACCCTTTTATGTCGGGAGCTGCGCTGGCGTAACATTAAAGACCCTGTGCCAATGCATTCTCGTATATATGCGAGTCGACCATAGGTCGCCTCGCATATATAGGAGAATGCATTGTCCTAACAATTTTTTATCATTTTTTAAAAATAAATTTTTCTTACATTCTTTAACAATTTTGTCATTTTTTAAATAATTTTTTCTTACATTCTTTATCAAATTATATATTTTTTCCCTACATTCTTTAACATTTTTGTTATTATTTGTTATCATTATTTCTTACATTCTTTACTAATTTTTTATTTTTTTTTTCACTTTTCTTACATTGTTTATCAACTATACAAAATATTGTCCCCACAACCGGTTGTAACTATAGCAATTTGATTGGCTACAACGCCACGTTTAAATCACCATGTCCCCCGTCACCATTGACAGCGGGTATAAGAGAACGTGCGCCAAACATCGGGGGTATATGAGCAAGTGAGACATCGGGGTATATATTCTTATTGATGTGAATTAATCGGATAATCGGAAAACACACTTAAATTAAGGAGACATAGTTATTGTTGTGGGGACAAAATCGTTATCTCCGGCAACATCGTGGGGTACATGGAAATTTAATACCTGGATGTCTCCCCCGTTTTACCATCGCTCGGAAATCGGGAAAATTTAGCCCATTTATCCGAGCAATGGTATCGATATCTCCACGGACATGTCGGCGAAGGATTCCTCTGTCAATCAATACCACAAACGTCCTCAATTTCCATTTCGATCCATAGCTTTTAATAAAATTTTGACCACAGAATATTGTCTCCAGAGAGCGTAAAATTCAAGATTGAAACGGGTCAAGAAATATGGCGATATGATTCTCCGAAATTCACCACCATCCAGCTTATTATAGTTAAAAATCGATCAACATTCAACTAACACATCTAGCTCTCAGTGATGTTTTGTCGGCTAATAATATATTCACTCTATACAAATCAACACATCGTCGTTATCTATTTTCATAACGAAGAAATCACAAGGTAATATATCGATAAGTCGAACATCATCAGACAATGCCCTCGGAAACTAACCTGTTCATACATAATTCTCTTTCTGAGATAAATGTTACAAAACTAATTTGATGAAAACCCATGGCGGCTTGAGCTTCAGAATACACTTAATAATATTCGCGCTTTTGAATTTTTCCAAAATAGGTTGATAGATACTTGAAATTCCTTTCTACGAGCAATATATGTCACAGAAAGACGCATTGACGTCATAACAACATTAATGCAACTTTGAACACGGTGATTAGGTCCCAATAAAAAAAAAGCCAGTTGTATTTATCGGAATCCCGGATTCGGAAAGGATTGCCCAGAAAAAAAGGTGTATTGCGTAATCTTAAAGGCACGGGCGGCGTTCGTTGCAGAAATATTCATATTTGTTCAAATCGCCATCAACAGAAGGACATTAAAATATATATAGTTTTGTTCATATGCCAAACATAATCAGCGCGTAACTAGTATATTGTCGCCAAGACGTACGATGGTGTACGTAAACAAGAGCCTGCTCGTGTTACAGAAGTTTTGCTTCTGTTTACATAACACAGCTCAATTCTATTGGTTAATCACACACAAATTATATAAACGCTCTTTATTATTTCATCCATATCAGGAAAACAGTAACAAATAACGCTCTTTATGTTTACCATATCCGGATCTAAACAAGAGCCAGGTTTTGTAACGTTTTTTGCTTTTGTTTACATAACAAAGGAAAATTATTTGACAATAACATACTGTTTATGCCATATTTCTGATTGGTATAAGAACAAGGTCTGTCTATATTTTACTATTCTTTCTGTTTATGGCGGTTTTTGACGGAGGTGAATATTTTAACAGCATACCCACCACCAACGCCACCCGTATCTTTAAGACGAAACTATTAGAAAAAACATCACACACTGCATTCTCTTCGTTTCAATCATCAAAACTATGTACCACGTTTATTTAACTCAACGCCATAATTAAAGATACGGTTGGCCTTGGCGGTGGGTATTCTGTGAAAATATTTCCACCCGTCAAAAACCGCCACAAACAGAAAGAACATCAAAATGTAGACAGACTTTGTCCGTATACAAATAAGAAATATCGCATAAACTGTATGGTATTGGCATATGTTTGGCCATTGTTATGTAAACAAAAACATAAAAAGTTACTTTCCTGGTGTTTGTTTATATTATGATGGTAAACATAAAGAGCGTTCTTTATCGGCGAATTCCTTATATGGAATTATTAAAGAGCGTTTATGCTATTTATGTGTGATCAGCCAGTAGCATGCTGTTGTTTTCTGTAACACAATCAGACTCTTGTTTAGGTAAGACATAATTTACGCGATGGTCATGGTATATATGAACGAAACTGTATTAGTTTTAATGTTTTTCTGTTTACGGTGATTGGAAAAAATATGAATATTTTCGACAACAAAGGCCGCACGTGCCTTTAAGTGACGAATACAGAGTAATATTAACATAGGTACATATACATTTGTATTTACAAAAGGGGCCACTGTTGTCTGGCTTGTCATTTTCATATGGCAAAAGTGTATAGTTGTACTGTCATCATCATCGACTTCGTCATCGTCATCGATCGTCGTCATAATCATCGCCATCTTCGTCGTCATCGTCACCATCGTCGTCATCGTGATCATAATCGCCATCATCATCAGCATCATCGTCATCAGCATCATCATCGTCGTCACCAGCATCATCGTCGTCACCATCGTCGCCATCATCATCGTCGTCATCATCATCAACAACATCATCGTCACCATCGTCATCATAATCATCGTCGTCATCGTCTTTGTCAGCATCATCATCATGATCATCGCAATCATCATGATCATCATCATCATCGTCGTCAGCATTATCGTCATCGTCATCATCGTCGTCGTCGTCAACGTCGTCGTCGTCGTCACCGTTATCACCATCGCCATCATC
This sequence comes from Siphonodentalium dalli, assembly GCA_032622095.1. NCBI lineage: Eukaryota > Metazoa > Mollusca > Scaphopoda > Gadilida > Siphonodentaliidae > Siphonodentalium > Siphonodentalium dalli. Next base: position 146,159,814 of record CP136067.1, on the reverse strand, counting down.
ATCGTCATCATCACCATCATCGTGATCATCCCTTCTACAGTTGCAATTTTACGCGACCGTTGACAAATAATAACCGGAACTTAAAAGAAACGATCAAATTTATCGAAACATATAATAAACAAAAAACGTATTTCAGCGCTATATCGACGGATTTCCTCGGTATCTTCCGCGAGTGTATGTTTTGTTACCAAAACGTACCTATTTAACAGAGAACAGACTGGACAGTGAGTCTCTTTCACTGGAAAGTCCCACCAGTTCGTGTATGAACACCACCGACCCACGGTAAGCAATTGACAAACTTACCCAGATATACGAATCGCATTACCCCTTTGCCGCGTATATGTCACATATCCGCGCGTGTCTCCCCGGTACAAGCTTAATCGTCGCTGGACGGCTGCTGGTAGAAAATGCACCATGCACCTTAACAACTGGTTCACCGGGGGGGGGGGTGCACAGGTATAGCGAAAAGTCCACACCAGTTGTGGAAAAGCTATTTAGCAATGCTCTATACACACGCACTATTAATCGCTATTTGACAAGGGGAGCATAACGCTCCTTATATATAGCACGTCGTCTTTTGAGTGATCCTATCACTAAGCTAAACCCTGATAAAAAAAATCTCCCGCGTGCACAAACATGTACAAAAATAATTTTATGGTGTCAAATCAGACGGGTCCTTGTTACAAAATAACACGTCATTTATTATCACCCGTGTTTCCAGTGGCTCGGTCGGTAAGATGAATATAGAATTAAGGCGTCATTTTTATCGCTCAGCGATCGGGAAGCTGCATGTTGTTCCATTCTCGATAGTCGCGAATTTGTGATCCACACAGGAAGGGTATGTATACACGCAGTATTGTCCAATTTGTGTTAATGTGCTCTGATTCACGAATAAACTCAGTCCATAGCTAGACTCTCGCTACGCCCGGTGAGATCATATTCCACCAGCACAAAACATGGGAACTGTTTGATGTTCTGACCTATTCTGACAGGGAACTTTATAACATTGAACAAACAAACAAATTGGCCGGGAAGATTTTGCTTTCTTAACAATTGTTCCTCGATAATCCACTTCGCAGTAGATGGCGGCCCCAGCTTGAGATTGCATGCTTTTTGTGACTAGTGTGAGCTGATATCGCAATAAACATTGAATTAATTACCCTGGAGAAATTACATGACTGTAAGCGACGCAGAGCCATATTGCGCGCAAAGTCACTTAAATCGTACAATTTCGAGTTGGGATCTTCACATATTCAGTGGAATACATTATTAAGGAATAGATATTTACTAAGAAAAATATATACCTGCACTGCTTTTTCAATGTTTTAAACTGAGGAGAAGACTTCATGTAAGTCCTCGGGCTTGTTGTCTGATCCTCGTTTCCATACATAATCTCTTCTATTTTGCACAAATGTGTCATCTGTATATTATGTTATTTGTTTGGATTTGGAAATAAAAATATGTTTGCACTATGTAGCATTTTTCGGTCCAAACATGTTATTTATACATTATATAGAATCGAAATAAAAAGTAAAATAGATTTCGAAAACATAAACCTGGAAGTCCGTATAAAAGTATAAGTATTCAGCAGATCCTCGTGCAAATATGTATACGTTCACATTGGACCTAAATATTCACATACAGTAATGCCCTAAGTAATCGACTCCTTAACCCTTTACCCAACAGAAGGGCCCTGTGCCAATGCATTCTCTTATATATGCGAGTCGACCATAGGTCGCCTCGCATATATAAGAGAATGCATTGGCTTAACACATTAAAAATTATAAAATTGTTAAAGAATGTAAGAAAAAATGGTAAAAAGTGTTAAAAAAAGATTTTTTTTAGGCCAATGCATTCTCTTATATATGCGAGGCGACCTATGGTCGACTCGCATATATAAGAGAATGCATTGGCACAGGGCATAACTGTAACTATCACAATGTGGTCAAGGAGCCGGTTCCAATGATATCCATATTTGTATGGTTCTATTGAGACAGACCGAAGATATTTTAGGCTGTTGAAGCTTTATTTGGCCGGTTTTGGCCGGTTTGTTGGGTAAAGGGTTAAACACAGCAGAATTTTGGGTAACTTTTCAGGATTTAGTCGGAAATATGGCTTGTTGCCATTCATCGGAAAGCCATATTTCCAACTAAATCCTGAAAAGTTACCCATAATTCTGCTGTGTTTAATGAGTCGATTACTTAGGGCATTACTGTAGGTTCATAATGGACTGATTTAATTCTGAAATAAGCCCACAGCTTATATTCGTTATTCGGTTGAATTGCCCGGGCCGCAATGAAAGCACAACATAAAGAGCGTGAAGATGGTGAGTCGTGACGATGAAAAGGGCAGATTAAATAATTAATAACAATATGGGCTTATTTCGTTTGGAAATAGTCCCACATTGAACTGTTTTAAAAACATCGTTTAGGTTCATATAGAGCGTATTTCAGATTCAAATAATACCGATATGAACTTATTTGTGTTTTTGAATAAGTTCAATGTGAGATTATTTTCAGGGAAACAGGCTGAAGTATTTTATGTAGTTATCGACTTTTTTGATTCCGGGAACCTGAGTGTAATGCGACAAAAGCGAGCAATTTGAGGCATCAAAACAGCAAGGGCCGTATTCACCAACTAGGTTTATAAACTTTAAATATAGTCTATATGTAAACAGCAAGGGCCGTATTCACCAACTAGGTTTATATATAGTCTATAGGTAAACAGCAAAGGCCGTATTCACAAACTAGGTTTATATACAGTCTATATGTAAACAGCAAGGGCCGTATTCACCAACTAGGTTTATATATAGTCTATAGGTAAACAGCAAAGGCCGTATTCACAAACTAGGTTTATATACAGTCTATATGTAAACAGCAAGGGCCGTATTCACCAACTAGGTTTATATATAGTCTATAGGTAAACAGCAAAGGCCGTATTCACAAACTAGGTTTATATATGTTTTTGTAAATAAAGTTTATTTGTGCATAAGTGTCATATTAACAGAGCACCGGGTCCGGTCAACAAGAAAACCTATATAAGACCAGACCCAAAAACCAATAATCAAAATTAGAAAAACACGTGATCATATACAATGTGAAATAAGAAAAATGAAACAACATAATAATTCATTGCTCAGCAGAAAATGAGGGCGGCCTCTGGTTGGGATCAAACAATTAATTACCATAGAGATGTACATGGGGACGGCAGGGCTATGATGGGGAGAGATGATTCAGAAATCAATAGATGTACTTATTCAAATCAGGCTTAATTGTATTATATTAAAGATTTTTAACTAAACCGCTTGGTAGATTCGAAGTATAAATGGACAATATTGAAGATAAGATTATTTGTTGCACCACTGACATAATTTTTTCCATAAAGTAAGCTATTAATATTTATATCCACATTCATGTTATTAAGTGAACTAAACATAACTGCCCGTTGACTAATAAATAATGCACAATGCATAAAATAATGTTCAGAATCTTCATAAAAATAGCCACATCTACAAGAACAATCCTCTGTAAGAAATCGATCAAACATATGTGCATTAAGATCACTACAGCCTTCTCTAAGTTTTGAATGAATTATTTGATTTGATCTTGTGCCTGCACAATAATATTTAGGAACGATATGCTCATTTCGATGAAATTAATATTTAATTTGTGAAATCGAGCTAATTGAACGTATTATTGAACTTGAAGTGTTCCATAATTCAATACCAGAAGGAAAAAATTAGTTTAGATAGCTCTTTAATGGTTTGCTGATGTATTCATATTTGGAAATATCATCAGCATCCCTTAAAGAGAAATCACTAATTTCTGAAACTCTTCTAGGAATTTGTAAGGATATATACATAGGACATTTATGGTTTATGGCCTTATGCATCATTATTGTTTTCCTCATCAAACGTCTCTCTTGAAGTGGAACATAGCCTGTTTCTTGATATATAGGCCAGTACGAGTTTTCTAAAAATCCAATCGACCCCGCACTTCTGAGCCCCCGAGATTTCTTGCTATTTTCGTTTGCAGTGACCCCTGGGACACATTGCACGGGTGTGCGATTTTTTATTCAGGATTGGCACGGTCCTTTAAAATAGGTTTTAATGGTTTTTAAAGCTATTTTTAACATAATTCGATAAATCGACAATAGATTCGATCCAGAACTTTCCCTGGAGATCATGAGATTATTTTGGTAACCGAAATAAATTGTTAGAATGAAATAAGCCAATTTTTGTGCCATATTATCATAACGGTGGCCCTATTATTGAATTTATAATCATCATTTAATAATGTATTCCAGTCCAGATTTGTCATTTCGTTAATTAAGCCGCCGGTATCCATTATAGTCCATTATATTATTATTATTATAGTCCCATATTTGCCTTTTGAAAGAGGTCACAACTGGTCGTTTATCTTTTAGAGTAACAACAATACCATTATGGTCACTACAAATTGGTGGTAAAACTCCACAACTAGCAACAGAGTTAGGACATGAAGTAAATATAAGATCAATCAATGTTTTGGAGTTAAGAGCTACACGCGTATGTTCCTTTATCATCTGTTTTAGTCCATGGATAACTTCAATGGCTTGTACTTTTGGATGCTTAATTTCAGAACAGTCAGCATTAAAGTCACCAGTGATAATACAGTTTAGAGACAAATCATTCCTTGCCAGTTTTATTGAGTCATTAACCAGGTCCCACACCCCAACTTTAGCAGAAGGGGGCCTATAAAATACCCCTAACAATAATGTTTTGTTTGTATACCGTATCTCTGTCCAACAAGCTTCTATACCGGGAACATAAATTTCACTCAAATATTTATAAATTAGTGAAGTCTTAACATAAATGACAATACCACACCGACTGCTCCTTCCCTCTCTTTTCTAATAGGAGGAAAGTGATAGCCTTGTATCTTTAAAACATCATTATCAACATTAAAATCTGTGAATGTTTCTGTTAATGCAATTATGTCATAATCACCCAATTCAGTACTAATTAAATCAACTTTATGCCTAAGACTCCGGACATTTAGATGGCAAATTGATAACTCCAATTATTCTGGTCCGGGGTGTAATTGAATATCCCCACCAAGTAAAATTATATAGTAAATCATTGATAGAAAACCAAGATGTCCAAATGAAGCTACCATACATGCTAAGACAATTGTATTAAAATCTATTCGGTTCAAAGTCTTCCCTCCACAAAAGAGGCCAATCCTGGAGCGATAAAGTGCAATATCAATATTCATTTTACATACCTAAATATGTAAGTACTATATATGCTCCAGGATGCCTCAGCCCAAACCACGTTTCATAGTCATGTTTGTGAAACCAATCAGAAGCAGTCATTAAATATACATGAGCAATGGCATAAAGTGCAAAAATGTGAAAAAAGTAATAACATATAATACAAGAAAAAACAAAATATTGCTCTATTTGAGCCATAAATTAAATAATAACTGCTGGTGCTGCTCGGCGGTAGTCAAAATAGAATACTACAACCCCTCAGTTTATATCACACATATAGTAGTTGGGTCCATCTTGAGATAAATGACTGTATTTATATATATTATATACTAGTAACAATCCACATATATAGGTCGATGTACTTGATGTAAAAATCAATTTAATTTAATTTTTTTTTATTATTAATTGTTTAGTTTGAGAAGTTGTTTAAAGTTGATGACTGGCTTAGAAACAGTATGGCTGTCTTCTACCTGAATAATCTATACTTTAATTTATTCATTAGATTAAAGTAAGTACATGGCCAACAAGACACACTGGTTAGATAGAGACAAAATAAACCCACATTACTATATGTAAGACAGTTAGACTTGCTTAAAGGCACGTGAGGCCTTAGTTGTCGAAAATATTCATATTTGTTCTAATCACCGTAAACAGAAAAATATTAAAACGCATACAGTTTCGTTCATATATACCATGACAATCACGTAAACAGCATGTTATCATAAAGACCTACTATATTTTACCTAAGCAAGAGCCTTATTGTGTTACAGAAGACAGCACAATGCTACTGGCTAATCACACACAAATGGCATAAACGCTCTTTATTAGTTCCATATCAGGAATTTACCAACAAAGAACGCTCTTTATGTTTACCATCATAATATAAACAAACACCAGAAAAGTAACTTTTTATGCTTTTGTTTACATAACAATGGTCAAACATTTGACAATAACATACTGTTTATGCGATATTTCTTATTTGTATACGGACAAAGTATGTCTACATTTTGATGTTCTTTCTGTTTGTGACGGTTGTTGACGGGTGGGAATATTTTCACAGGATACCCACCGCCAAGGCCAACCGTACCTTTAAAGCAATGCAACCTAAATGGGTATAAACATAGTAGCATTCCAACATCCAGGAAAAATATCCGTAGCTAAAGTATATTTTCAGACAATATATATGGACATTGTTATTTTGATGTGTTACTTTTTTTTGTTGCAAAGTGCAAACAAAATCACACACATTAAATGCCATAAGACACATAGGTTGGTTTCCACGTAAGTAAAAAAAAAAAAAAAAAAAAAACAATTATTTGTGAATCTTTTACAATCAGATTTTCCATGTAAATGATTTACATATTAGTATAGTTCCATTAGCATCGGCTGACCAACATTTATTTTATCATCCAAATGTATCCCAGTTTATAGGTACGGTTGGCCTTGGCGGTGGGTATCCTGTAAAACATATTTTCACCCGTCAAAAACCGCCACAAACAGAAAGAACATCAAAATGTAGACAGACTTTGTCCGTATACAAATAAGAAATATCGCATAAACATTATGGTATTGTCATTTGTTTGACCATTGTTATGTAAACAAAAGCATAAAAAGTTACTTTTCTGGTGTTTGTTTATATTATGATGGTAAACATAAAGAGCGTTCTTTGTTGGTGAATTCCTGATATGGAACAAATAAAGAGCGTTTATGCCATTTTTGTGTGATTCGCCAGTAGCATTGTGCTGTCTTCTGTAACACAATCAGGCTCTTGCTTAGGTAAAAAATATAGTAGGTCTTTATGATAACATGCTGTTTACGCGATAGTCATGGTATATATGAACGAAACTGTATGCATTCTAATGTTTTTCTGTTTACGGTGATTGGAACAAATATGAATATTTTCGACAACTAAGGCCTCACGTGCCTTTAAGGTACATTTACTAATACCTGTGGCACAATACTAACTCATATAACAAAATATCAGCTATCTGTTTTCAAGTATTATATTGTTCATATTTGAACCAATGAGATTAGTAGATACCATTTGCTAAAATCAAAGTGGCATTTATGCCAAAAAAAGAGTAAGAACAGTATTTTCCAATGTGCACACATATTATTTATATATTTTTTTTATTTTAATAATACAATAATGAAGTTTTTTGTCGTTTTGTACCCTCTCGGTGCCAAGTCCGATCCCTGCACCAACCCACACCTCCCGACCACACCCCATAACCATTGATCATAACAACGCGATACACTGACTGAAGAGCTCTAAGGGCTCCCTCCGTCAATGCATCACTATATTACAATCAATAAACCCGAAAAAGCCCGAGGAAATGCTGGCCGATACAAAAAACGGACCCGGCACCGAAAGGGTTAAACAGACTGGGTTGAGATGTTTATCTTCAGTAATTTCTCCTGATCCAGCATTCTTCCATGAAGTATGTCCCATCTATATAATCTTTAATGATTTAAAATTTTCATAAATAACTACCCAGTGAAAATAGTAAATAATTAATCTATGAATAAGTTTGTCACATGTAAAACAATTCACATGTTTATTAAACAAAAACAATACCATAGATAACTGCCAAATGTTTTAGGCATCACATCAAATAAGTGAGTTTCCAAGTAAAAATTGTAAGTAATTTGTTAGTGAATCCTTTACAACCAAATTATCGTACGTAGATGCTTTACATGTTAATATAATACCATAATTTTCAGTTGACTGACGTTCGTGTTCTCATATCAAGTGTTTCCCAATTTAAGGTACATTTACTGACACCCATAACACAATACTAGTTCATACATTGAAACATTGTTAAATACATGTACCAGATTAATTCCCTTAAAACTTCTCACAAGTAAATCAATCATCTGACTCCATAAATAACACAATGAGAGAATTATAAACGTTTTGTGAATAGAGGTAACATTAATGCTACAGAAAGAAATAAAAATAGTATTTCTCAAAGTGTTTTGATTTTTTTTGTTATTTGAATTTTTATTTTTTATTTTCATCTTCAAAAATGTTCAAAACTTTCTCCAGTTCGGACTTTCTTTCTATGAAATGTCTTCCATCTGACTGATTTTTTTTACAAATAATTTTCCATCAATTGTCAGCATCTTGTTATTTTACCATCTTTCTTTAAGCTGCTAGCCTCCTTATAGAGCTGATATATTTTGTTCATGAATCCTTTACAAACAAATTAAAGCATATAAATGCCTCACTATGGTAATATGATACCATAAACATCAGCAAACAGATGTCCATGTCCTCATATAAAGTGTATCCCGAGTTAAGGTACATTTACTGACACCCATGACACAACGCTAGTTCATATATTAAAACATTGTTAAATACATGTACCAGATTAATTCCCTTAAAACTTCTCACAAGTAAATCAATCATCTGACTCCATAAATAACACAATGGAAGTAATAGAAACCATTTGTGAATAGAGGTAACATTAATGCTATAGAAAGAAATAAAACAGTATTTCTCAAAGTGCATACATATTGTTTTGAATTTTGTTTTGTGTTTGTTTTTGGTTATACAGTAGTAAAATATATTGTTTTTATAGACCAGGAAGGTTTGAGATTTTCAGCTTAAATTTTTTTCGAAAATTACTCAAATTCGGACTTTTTTTTTATGAAATGTCGTCCGTCTGACTGATCTTTTACAAAAAAAAATTCCATCAATTGTCCAGCACTTTGTTATTTTACCATCTTTCTTTAAGCTTCATTGCCTCCTTATAGAACTGATATATTTTGTTCAAAAATCCTTTACAATCGAATTAAAGCATATAAATGCCTCACTATGGTAATATGATACCATAAACATCAGCAAACAGATGTTCATGTCCTCATATCAAGTGTATCCCAATTTAAGGTACATTTACTGACACCCATAACACAAATGCTAGTTCATATATTGAAACATTATTAGATACATGTACCAGATTAATTCCCTTAAAACTGCCAAATGTTTTAGGCATCACATCAAATAAGTGAGTTTCCAAGTAAAATTTGTAAATAATTTGTTAGTGAATCCTTTACAACCAAATTATCGTACGTAGATGCTTTACATGTTAATATAATACCATAATCATCGGTCGACTGACGTTCGTGTTTTCATATCAAGTGTACATGTATCCCAATTTAAGGTACATTTGCTGACACCCATAACACAAATGCTAGTTCATATATTAAAACATTATTAAATACATGTACCAGATTAATTCCCTTAAAACTTCTTACAAATAAATCAATTATCTGACATTATCCATAAATGACACAATGAAAGTAATATAAACCATTTGTGAATAGAGGTAACATTAATGCTATAGAAAGAAATACAAACAGTATTTCTCAAAGTGCATACATATTGTTTTGTTGTTTTTTTCTTTGGTCGTACGGTAGTGAAATATATTGTTCTTATAGAACAGGAAAAGTTTAGATTTTCATCTTAAGAAATTTCACCAGTTCTGACTTTTTTTTATGAAATGTCTTCCATCTGACTAATCTTTTACAAATAAATTTTCCATCAATTGTCCAGCACTTTGTTATTTTACCATCTTTCTTTAAACTTCTAGTCTCCTTATATAGCTGATGCTGGTAAACTGCCAGGTCCTCATTTATATAAAAGTTTTCCATTTTGTCATCCAGGTGTATCCAAATTTAAGGTACAAAAACCGTGTTTTCCAATGTGCACACATATTATTTATATATGTTTTGTTTTATTAGTACAGAAATGGAGTTAAATTACATTATTTACCCTCTCTGTGCCAAGTCCGACCCTGCACCACCCACCCCCTGACCACTCCCCAAAACCCACCGATCATAACAATACAATACAGTGATGGAAAGAACCACAAGAGCACACCCCCATCAATGCATCACACTATTACAACCAATAAAACTGAAAAATGGTCGAGGAAACGTGGGCCGATACAAAAATCGGTCCCGGCACTAAAATGGTTAACCAGCCTTGATTGAGATATTTATCTTCTGTAATTTCTCCTGATCCAACATTTTTCTATGAAGAATGTCCCATAGGAATCAGTTTGTCGCATGTACAACAATTCATATGTTTATTTAAATCAAAGCATATGAATGCTTTACAATGGTAATATGATACCATAAACATCAGCAAAATGATGTTCATGTTTTCATATCACGTATAATATATCCCAATTTAAGGTACATTTACCGACAACCATGACACAATTCTAGTTTATACTAGTATATTGAAACATTGTTAAATACATGTACCGGTGTCAAGTTAGTTCCATTAAAACTTCTCGTAAGCAAATCAATCATCTGACATTATCCATATATAACATAATGAGAGTAATAGAAACCATTTGTGAATAGAGGTAACAGTTTATATACAGTATATATGTAAACAGCAAGGGCCGTGTTCATCAACTAGGTTTATATATAGTCCATATGTAAACAGCAAGGGTCGTATTCACCAACTAGGTTTATATATAGTCTATATGTAAACAGCAAGGGCCGTATTCACCAACTAGGTTTATATATAGTCTATAGGTAAACAGCAAGGGCCGTATTCACCAACTAGGTTTATATATAGTCTATATGTAAACAGCACGGGCCGTATTCACCAACTAGGTTTATATACAGTCTATAGGTAAACAGCAAGGGCCGTATTCACCAACTAGGTTTATATATAGTCCATATGTAAACAGCGAGGGCCGTATTCACCAACTAGGTTTATATACAGTCTATATCTAAACAGCAATGGCCGTATTCACCAACTAGGTTTATATATAGTCCATATGTAAACAGCGAGGGCCGTATTCACCAATTATGTTTATATATAGTCTATAGGTAGTTTATCCGAGGCGACGCTCAATGCGAAGATCTCGGTGACATCGATGGAAAGACATCGCCGCGCGGTATAGGATTATCTAATCAAGGTGATTGGGGGCAATGATAGATTGACCACCGGTCACGTACATAAAACATGCTGCGCATAGCAGACTAACAGTACAGGTTTGGTTCATTCGAGCACGATTAACCGAGGGAAAAGAAGGGATAAGAAATACACAACCGATTACGTTTTGAGCAGATAGTGCATTCAAGCATCAAAAGCCTTGAAAATAAAGAGAATGGACCCATCCACCAGTGCCGGAAAGAAATTTCTTCGGAAATGGTACAGATGGTAGGGAACATTAGACCAACATTTGCATATTCTCCTACTTTTTGTCAAAATGATTAACTCAGAAGGCCATCAGTTGGATATTTTCTAACATTATGTAGGTGTCAGGTTAGAAATTGCCAACACTTGGCAAGCTTGTGTCCTGGTTCCTCTCCCGTGGCCAGTCAAAAACTACTAATTATTCGAAAATGTTCAACCATAGTAGGGCGTGTCAGGTTAGAAAGTTCCAATGCTTGGAAATTAAGCTCGAGGTCAGTTTAGATGCTAGGATTTAGCGATTTTCATGTTCCGATTTCAAAATGTTCTAACATAAGGGCCGAACTGTGGTCGGTCCGGTGTATCTTGATCGTCCCTCCATGTGGAAATGTGAATTTATGTGGCGCTAGACTACTAGATTTTAGGATTTATTGCAATTTTCAGGTCAGATATATAATAAAAAATTCTCTTATTGGACAGAGACATGGTTCGCCCAGTAGATTATGTTGATCTCTCCGGCTAGTGACCACATGGTGCAAATGGAATTTGGTCTGGTTGAAGGGGTGGTGCAGTTGGAATTATCAAGATGGGCATCCCCACAAAGGAGACCATCTGGCCACGTCACTGATTATTCCAGTGGACCTATCCCATGATAATTTTACTGCATGAGATGTTGTCTTGGTTTTTCCTCCTCCTTACATTGTGCCATTTCTAAAATCTCAATTATGAGATCAAAACTCATTCTGCAGAAATATACACACCAGCCAGTCTCTATACAATTATACGCATGTTTACAGCTATGCATGCGGATTGTGGCCAGTTGGTGCTCGCGATTTGGTCATAATACATTGACAAATACAAATGTATAGACTATGGTAAATAACACATTTGCCACCAAAGAATATGAATCTTTCTATCATATTTCCGTATGTCTGTCGTCTGCTTTTATTATACCTAAACGTCTCTCGAAATGAATAATAGACCGAACCAATGCATACGTTTATAGTTGAGTGGGATAATCCATTCAGTATGCAAAGGGTTAAAGTGGAACGCTCTATATATTCGTAATTAAAGATTTTAAACGTCAGAACCCCGTGACATTTTTATTGCCGAGTGGACAGAAGACATCCCAGGGAAAAGTAAGTGCGAACTATACCGCGGTATTAAAGAATCGTTTGGGTGGAAGGATATATAATATATCTTCCCGATAAACTAAGAGAAACCATTACTCGAATGAGAACAAGAAACAACCGACTCCCCATAGAAGTTGCAAGCTGGCAAAACTCAGAAACCTCGGCAATGTGTCATCTTTGTGGCAAACAAGAGACGGGAGACGAATATCATTATATACTTGTATGTAGTTCATTAAAAACATTGATTGATTGTACAGTGATCTGTCCGCGGCATGCAATGACTTACCGGGGACTAAATTACGGTAAATCAGGACGCATCGTGTCATCAGCGATCCCGTAATTAAGACAAGATCAAAGACTTAAAAGTACAGCGCTGCAGTGATTATGAAAGCACCCCCATGTTTGTCAATGTGTCGTTTACCGTAGTCTATAAATCACAGTGTTAATACCGCATCCCCAAGTAGCACGTGTATTTTGCAGGGATGTAATTTGAGAATATAACGTGAGAACCAACATGACATCCAGAGAAAAACTGGGATAGCTGGGATCAGGGGACCTCACTTGACATGACAAGAACAACGTGTTTACGATGAGAATAGGCAACTTGAAATTATTTGCTGCAAAACAAGTATTTTTTTTATAGCAAAAATATTTTTTTTAGATTAACTTATCATCACATTTATTTGCTGAATAGGTAATACTTTTAGCGGACGAATAGCAAATTTGATAATAATTTTAAAATTTAGTCCGAGCACATGTTTACAGTGAATCAAGAAATAAGAAATGTTGCAGTGAAATTTTCTTGTTTTTGTTATAAAATTGCCATCTACAATGTTTTTGTCTGCATCTTTTACAGATGGGTCAACCTATGTGCAATTAAATGTCAATTTTAGATGGACACAAACATTTTTCAAGTTTGATACCAGTTGAGGTTCCTTGACTCTAAAAACCCACACGAAAGATAGCCAGAACAATTTTCATCATAGAAGTGTTAAGAAAATCGACATAGTATTAAAGACATATTATGGACTTGTTCGGGTACGAGAAACTGATGACTTAGTATTCAGGCACTATGCCAATAGGAGGAATGTAGCATTCTACTAACATCGCCGAAAATGTCAAGCAAATCGACGGTACCACTCCATAGAAAACATCTTCAGAACTGCGCTGAATTGTAAATATTTACATCTCGATTCGGGACGCAACTATCGGCGCTAAATTAACGAAAACGATTTCGTCATCGAAAGTCACGGTATTTAATTAATATGTAAGAATGACGATGTCTGTTGTCAATTTGGATATAATATTTGTAAAAAATAACTACTTTTAGCAAGATTTTTCTCCATTGATATCTGGTCACCCTACCGGGGTGTTTCACATAACTTTAACAGAAATGATTTTATTCTAATCATAATTCGATTTTTTTTTTGTAAAATGGCACAATAACCATAATTCAAAATTAAAACTCATGATGTCATACAATCATGCTATCTACATCAAATACATTTCAAATAAAACATCAGTAACATTTTGCAGAATCGGAAGTTATCACAATGTAATTGTTGTCCACAAGAGTTTATATCGGTTTACTATAACAATTACCCCCCCCCCCCCACCCAAATGGACTTTATCGTCGAAGTGGTTTATGACCATTAAATGAAAGAGAAACACAGAGACACACTAACATCACATAAACATTCACACTCGTCTCTCCTAAAATAGTCAGAAGAAGCGACTGCGCATACGTTTGGTCATACCCAATATTTGGCATATGATTCGTTTGATGATACCCAATATTTGCCATATGTTTGTTTGGTGATACCTTATATTTGTCTTATGATTCATTTGGTGATACTCAATATTTGCCTTATGGTTGTTTGGTGATATCCAATAATTGGCCTATGATTCGTTTGATGATACCTTATATTGCCTTATGATTCATTTGGTGATACCCAATATTTGTCAAACTCTCCATATGCTTGGCGCGTGCAACCGAGTTCGAAATAACGTATATACGTGGGTTTTCTTGCCGCGGATATACAAGGGAAGGTCACCAGCGATGATGGTGTGCTTCTGACCTAGATATTGCTTGGAACGTGTCACAATCACATGTTGGTGCCTGCAGGATATGGAGCATGACTAGCGTTGTAATTTAAGGATAACGGTAATTTGGTATCCATCAGTTCATTGAATCATCTCCACTGGCACGAGCGGACGGAACGGTGTGTATGAACAGCTCGAGTTACAGTCCATGCTAGATCGCGAGTTCTCGAACAATCATTCCTTTCTGTTGAAGTACACCACTGCGTTGTTCATGTATGTGCCCTGCTCCATATCCTGCAGGCAACAACAGGTGATAAAATTGTATCGATTGTGTCTCGATTTGAACATAAAACACACCTCAACCATTTACTAGATGTTCGCAAAATGTACATAATCCCGTTCACTCGTAGTACAGTTAACTCGCGCTACGAATATCTAGTTTATCCACATCACGAGTTCAAGGCTGCAAATAGCGTGTCTGTCATTTGCAGAATGAGGTCCCCAGAAGGTGAATTTAGTGACGCTATCCCGCATAGCGGGCTAGCATCACTAAATTCACCCTCTATGGACCTCATTCTGCTAAGGCCCTCTACTTCTATGGTAGACCTAGGATCAGATTGAAGTTCCTCAGTTGATGTTGGTGATGTTCACCCATTGGGCACCTCGAGTATGCATTTTATCTTCTGCAAATTAGGAGGATCTAGAAAAAGGGAAAACGTAACTAAAAACAATGTTTAATTTGATACTATAGATACTTCCCAGAAGATGAGGCTTTAGCAGAATGAGGTCGCCAGAGGGTGAATTTGGTGATGCTAGCCCGCTGTGTGGGATAGCATCACTAAATTCACCCTCTGGGGACCTCATTCTGCAAATGACAGACAAGCTATTTGCAGGCTTGCACGAGTTCCATATATAGCAGTTATCCGAACGTCTGAAGCGACGGTTTAAAGATGCATAATCCGAATTAACGCTCCCAAATTACTATTTCTTTGGCTTCGGGGGTAAACAATATTTGATTCGATTCGAGGAACCCACCCATCAAAGCTCAGAGTGATCAGATATCGATTTTTGAAATCTGTTATTTCTCGAGATATGTGCTTTATTCCGCCTGAAAATAATTCGTCAAACGGACCAACTTGCGGATGAAGATGGATAACATCTAAAATCAAGTGGCTTTATGTACTTTTTGGTGGCTTGAAAAAAAATCGTCAAGGGGACGGTCACGGAAAAATTGCTGATGAATATGGATAACTTTAAAATCAAGTGGCTTCGGATATTGAATCCGGCCATATTTCGTTGAACAAAATGTTTGTAAATAACACGTTTTGGGCAATTTTATACTAGAGTTGACTGTGGTTAGCATTAATTTTGGGCAATTAATCGATTATGATAACTGAAGCGGCATTTCAACAAATGTTGTTGTGGTTGTTGGAATCTGATTATATGGGAACCATAGAATCGGATTGAGTGCCTTTAACCCTTTACCCAACAAACCGGCCAAAACCGGCCAAATAAAGCTTCAACAGCCTAAAATATCTTCGGTCTGTCTCAATAGAACCATACAAATATGGATATCATTGGAACCAGCTCCTTGACCACATTGTGATAGTTACAGTTATGCCCTGTGCCAATGCATTCTCTTATATATGCGAGTCGACCATAGGTCGCCTCGCATATATAAGAGAATGCATTGGCCTAAAAAAAAACATTTTTTAACACTTTTTACCATTTTTTTCTTACATTCTTTAACAATTTTATAATTTTTAATGTGTTAGGCCAATGCATTCTCTTATATATGCGAGGCGACCTATGGTCGACTCGCATATATAAGAGAATGCATTGGCACAGGGCCCTTCTGTTGGGTAAAGGGTTAAAGATTAGCATAGTGACGTGGGTTCCTGGCCCTGAACATATGTGATCCATGCAGAGCTATGTCCACTACGCGTTATAGAAAATATCTCACATTAGTTTTCTTGACGAAGCCAACATGATATCACTGTCAGCAAAACAATATTCTTTAATATTTACTAACAGTTGAATACCAGATGAGAGAAGCGCCAATGTCTGGTAACTTGTGTTCTGACCACAGTGTCCATAGATAATCTGTGTTTATATCTCATCAATAATTTATATTGTATGTATAGTGGGATACAAAACTATGTTCAATCAATACAGACATTATTCAGTACGCGACTCTCGTTGGCGGATTCTACTCGTATATACTGTATATAAACCCTTATACTATACTTAATACTCATTGACGAGTAGTTCATGAAATGTTCAACAAATTGCGACATATAGTTTGTTGAACTTATTATCTGAACATTTCCCACAAATGAATGTGAATCATATTTGTTTTTATGCCTGTCGTCCGCTTTTTTGTTTACATCAACACCCTTCCAAATGAATAATAGACCGTTCCGATCTATACTTTTATAACTGCATGGGAGAATCCATCTAATAAATAATGGGTTAACTTTGTCTGTGATTGATTCGGCGCGATGGAAGGGATAAATATTAATAGTGTTTACCTTGTTCTTGTGTCTTGATTTCTAGAACGTGGCCGAATATATCGGTGGCAATATGTAATTGTTTTATTCTTCCAGTCCAGGCGTACAGTGGGCGAGTAAATCATGATACAAACCTCTACTTTTAGTTACGCCCACCAGAAACATGGGAAGGGCAACTTTATAACATGGGAAGGGCAACTTTATAACATTGAAAAAACAACGGCGGTAATATATTCGTTAGTTAATATAAGTTCCTTTAATAATGTATGTCACATAATGTGAAGGTCCCAGCTCGGGATTGCATGATTTAGCCGACTGTTGTGAGTCGATTTTGTTCCGCGTCGCCTACAATCATGAAATTTCCCTGAGCAATTATTCAATATTGATCGCAATATCTGTTTACAAAGGTGGACTAAATGATATAATCTTGAGCTTTGACCTGTATATATACTGTGCAAAACATTATTAAAGTGATGTGAAACACGCTGGTAGGGTGATCAAACAGAAAGTGGGAATAATCTTGCTCAAAGTAGTTATTTTTATGATTATTAATCAAAATTGACAACACACACTATCATTCTTATATATTAATTGAATGCCATGACTTGAGATGGCGAACTCATTTGTGTTAGTTTATCGCCTATAGTTGCGTCCCGAATCGAGACGTAAATATTTACAATTGAGCGCAGATAACACGATGTTTTCTATGGAGTGGTATCACCGATTTCGTTGAGATTTTCGGCGATGTTAGTAGAATGCTATATTCCCCAGGTGGGCATATCGCCTGAATACTAACTTATCAATTTCACGTACCGGAACAAGTCCATAATATGTCTTAAGTTACTGGTATCAACTAAGATTTCTTCAATGTTATACAGTTCGCAGTCAGAACGTAAACAAATTCCTAGGTTTTGAACTGGTGGAATATGGTCTCCACGGGCGTAGCCAGAGTAGAAATTCATGACATAATCTAAGTGGATGATCAATAACTGGGGGATCTGATTTTCCGGAAGAAGATGGTTTCAATGAAGACGGCCCCAAATAGCGCAGCTATTTATCAGTCACATAAGACAATGCACGTTATAATCAACATATAAGGAGGACATGTAAAGGTTATATGCACACATACAAGGTCAACAAAGCAACGGAAACCACATGCAATATACATACATGCATATATTAGGTAGTATAGTGTGCTATTATTGAGAGAGAGAGAGGTTACTTCCATTTGGGTCGCCGCACAATTGTGATTCTGTTTTGAGACTGAAATGTAAAGGATTACATCAAATATATAAGTGGTTGACGATGGGTTACTTCCCTTTGCGATGTTACGTCGCACAATTGTCCTATTTTGAGACTAAAATGTCAAGAAATAAGATACTAATTGTTGGAGATACATTACCTCCCTTGGGGGCGTCGTACAATTATCCTTCTATTTTGAGATCAAAATGTCAATAAATAAGATACGAATGGTATAGCTAAGCACGGGTTTTACTGTGTAAGTTTTATTAAAAGAGATTCATTATATCCGGGTAAGTAAATATTGCATGATGCTTGTTTCATTGGTTAAAAGTTCCATACGTAGTGTCCACAACATACTGAAGCTACATGTATATAATCTATAAAAGTGCAAACATAAAAACTACATGGCTATGAATTTAAGCGACATTTAAAAAGCCCCATAATTTATCGTGATTTATCAAATTACAAAGGTCTTGGGGTACAAGTTACAGAAACTTACAGAGGCATATACCACAAATTAGACCTACGCATTGATCTATTTAGTCACGTTACGGTGACCCAAATATGTCGATAATTATACGAATTACTTATTTTCAGAAAGCCATATATGGCATATTGAACAACCATTTTTGTTCTTTCTAAGGCGATAATGTCTATATCAGTGTATACACCTACGTCACACATGACAGACAAAACATAATGAAATTCAGTGTCTGTCAATAATAAACCAGTAATCACCCATACATCTCAATATATATATATGACGGGGAAATGACAACTTACTGTCAGATACCGTTCTCATATATGAGCAAACATTTTGAACATATGTATGCTATATCAAAATAATCAATGTATAATTATGTATTTAAAATTGAGAATTCCGTTAAAACAACTATAATCCTTCAAATTATTGCAACAACTACGGCAAAATACTAGCACTGCATGTTTATCATTCACCACACCAGAAAGGCTCTAAAAGCGGACCAAAAATCTAACAACCTGATTGAATACACACCCGATACGTCTCAATACGACATTTAGTCCATATACCAAATGAGACATAATTCATCAGCAATGTTAGCTGTTATATTATGCTTTGTGTTTCCGCAATAAAATATTCAAGAATGGCCAGGTCATTGTTCACACCTAAATATTGAAAGCAATTAACCCGGTCATAAAAGAAATACTGCAACAATGAAACATCCGCGAAGATACATCCGCGAATACATACATCCTGAAAAAAGTCTAACCGGTATACGCTAAGGGTGGATACACACATGCATGTAATGTCTGTATGTAAAATACATGTATTTTACATGGTCACACCAATCATTGATAGCATTAATCGCCTGCGCGTGATCGTTCCATTTCAACAGGCGAGACCGGTGAGTAGGTATAAGCCAAAATCAAACTAACTGTCATCAAGAGATTTCAGGCCAGTCATAAACATGTCTTTTTTCATGGGTGCCGAAATGAATAAATCCTGTCTGATATATGTTGCTGTTTTTCACGAGTTTTAGTTCATTTCGAAAAGTGGATTTGAGTCTGTCGATTTTATACTTGATTTGTTTCTCGTCATTTCCTGGAAACAGGGTCATCCAAAATAAAAATAAATGTGTAGACTTTTGAAGCTATTTTAGGACGATTGTGATACATGAGTGTTTAATGCCCCACACACTGACTCCCAATTTGATCTCGTCCAGCAGAACCCGAACGGCTTTCTGGCTCCACATTTTGGAAGTGCTATATTAATACACATGGCAATCAACTAACTCATACATGGTGAATTCCATGTTATAAAGTGATTTAGCCTAATCGGACAACGCCGAATCGAGTCAGGATAAGGATATTTGTTCCTCGACTCTGCATGGCCTCAGTTCAAATTTTAACAATCCGATATGGTGCTCTCATGCCTTGAATACAGGCATTGGAACATTAAGACAGACAATGCCAGTTTGTTGAGATTGCTCGGATAATTTGAGGGCGAGCTCATGTGATAACTTTCAATTGGGATTTCTTTGCATATATCATATTACAGCGCCAAAAACATTAATGCAGGTACAACGTTGAAAGAAAAAAGAGTCACCCCCCCCATTTTAACCCAGAATTTACAGAGCAGTATATGTTTCTCAGGCCAAAGGATGAACAAGTTCCTAACTGTCACCATTTTAGCCTGTACAGGCTTGAATGATCACATTTTGGACTATAATCCATGATTGGGGGAGGGGGCTGGTTCTCGAAAGTTTCGAATAACTAAGGGATCTAGTTGAATGTATCGGCCGGGATTATCTGGACAAGAATGTACAACATAATGTTTTACTTAAATATTCCATAGTTGTAAATTGTGTGTATATAACACGAGAGAGGAAAGGTGACGTAGTTGTGGACTCGTAGCTGGACAACCCTTTTCCCGAATGAAGACACACATGCAGCAACACCACCTTCTGTATACCTTCAAATTTAAAGCTGTAATAATATGTTCATAATTATATGAATAGCATCAATTGCTGCATATGAGATTAATCACTCGTAGCAAACAGGCACGGCAGATATGACTGTCAACTACAATATTTACAAATCAGGAGTGGCTTCGTGGCTTCAGGGGGGTATGCCTCATGTTGTTGCATGCCCCCCCCCCCTCCGGTCGATGAAATATGTAATGGCCAGTCCGGTAGCTTCCGGTATAATATAGCCCCTGCATTGTGGAAATCCTGGGACCATCACTGGTATACAACCAAGAGAAGACTGACAATGATTTAAACAGAACGTCCAACATTTGGGTTATCGGGCGAACAATTATTTTAAGCGGCCTGACTACTTCGTCCAGTCAACGACACTTTACACGTTCAGAGCGTTACTCACTGTGGTCGAACATAGCCGCAATGATTGGGTTATCAGCAGACACATATTACATGGTCTGTATGATCCATGTAAAACGCCAAATACACGATATTTACAGATATTACATGCATGTGTGTATCCACCCTAAGCAGCTATTACATATTTAATCATATTTCCTAAAATAACTCGCATCGTGTGAAACCC
Organism: Siphonodentalium dalli; assembly: GCA_032622095.1. Classification (NCBI taxonomy): domain Eukaryota; kingdom Metazoa; phylum Mollusca; class Scaphopoda; order Gadilida; family Siphonodentaliidae; genus Siphonodentalium; species Siphonodentalium dalli. The sequence goes on along the minus strand of CP136067.1, from coordinate 146,138,428 downwards.
GAAATGTGTTGTCCTGCGAGATATCCCCATAGCTCCATTGTCACGGTATACCCATTGATAGCACCAGTTCAGCCTGGTAGTATTCACTCATAGGACGTAATGAATTCCCCTTTGTGTTATTCCGAATGCAAATTGAATGTAAACCCATATTAAACTGGAAAATAAGCTATGATGTTGAATATCGAAGAGATACAAGAAGTGTCTTGAGAATTTGCATATTGACTTTTTTAAAATAGGATTTTAGAAGACATTTCCGACTAACTCCATAGAATCGGATTAGGTCCCTGTTTCAGAAAAGTTGCTAGCGTGAATGTCAAAACTGGAAAGTTGACATTAGTGTTCCAGTTACAATGTTCATTATTATTTTTATTAGCATTTGCTTTGTACAGCTATATACAACATATATGTTAGAATATATGCGTGACCAATACAATATACTTATGTATACCAAAAACGTCATGGTTGTGGACAAATTAATTGCATTCAACAAAGGGGAACTACATTGAATATAGAAGTTCTCATTAAAGTGATGTGAAACACTCTGGTTAGTCCGATAGGGTGATCAAATAATCAACTAGATAAGGAAAATAATCTTGTTCAAAGTATTTTTTCAAATATTATATCCAAATTTACAACACAGATCGTCATTCTTATATATTAATTAAAAGCAACGACTCTCGATGGCGAAATAGTTTTCACCAGATTATCACCGACTTGCGAGAAGTAAATGTTTACAATTGATCGTAGTTCAGACGATGTTTTCTATGGTGTGGTAAGGTCGATTTGCTTGCGATTTTGGGGCGATGTTAGTAGAATGCTACAATACTCCAGTTGGCTATGCCAACCGGAGGAATGTAGCATTCTACCAATTAACATACCACTCCACAGAAAAATATATTAAAAAAAATTATTCAACGAAATTTGGCCCTATTATCAACATAAAGCCACTTGATTTTAGATTTTATCCATCTTCATCCGCAAGTTGGTCCATTTGACGAATTATTTTCAGGCGGAATAAAGCACATATCTCGAGAAATAACATTTTCAAAAACCGATATCTGACCACTCTGAGCTTTGATGAGTGTTTTCCTCGACCCGAATCAAATATTTGTTATCACCGAAGCCAAATAAATAGTAATTTAGGGGTATTTAATCGGATAATGCATATTTAATTAATAGACCACGAGAAAAGTCAAACCGACATATCGTTTCCTTTCACAATTCATGTCTTCTATTTCAGAACGAAAGAAAAAAAAAGCAACAACAAGAACCAAGAATGAAGACAGTCTATCTCGCGTGCTTGACGATTACCTATGTGATAATTCTAGTCGGTGCGTTCGATTCGCGTGACGATGTTCCCTGTTCAAGGCCGCCGTGTGTCACACGGACATACCCGGATGTCACGCGAATATTGCGATCACAAGCGAGAACGAGCGAACTAATAAATGTTCTTCGGAGGCTGATCGGGAACAGACACGCAGAAAGAGAAGATAAAGACTATATATATGGACCAAGTGAAAAGTTCGTCAAAAGGGGTTACATGCGATTAGGCCGGATACCCATTAGCAGTTTCATCTTCTATCCGGACGAAGCCGTTTCGGATAAGGACAGAAACAAGTTCCCAACATTCATGCGCATTGGCCGGTAACGAGGCCTGGTGGCCGTTCGTATCATTAGTATCGACGAACACTTTTCCGGAAGTCACGCTTTGTCTCTGTTGGTTTGTCATGCGCACTGTGAATTGTTTGCGTTTGGTAGGGATAATTTAGAAACTAATTTGCAGACAAAGTAAATTTTTCGCTGTCTCATGACAATTTGAATTAAACCGAATAAATGATAAAATCATATGGTGATGTATACTATTTTCAGTAAATTGTACAGGTCCTGAGAGTTTTCTTAAAATCTTAAATATTGACATAATAGCAACGGAAAAAAGTGTTCGTCCATTCTAATACCGCCGTGGCCATTGGGTCAAAGTGCCGCCGGTTCTTCTGACATCGTCATAAAGAAGACAACGTCAGTTCATGATGAGCGGAAATAAATGAGAGCGATTTCTCAATTAATTCTCCTGGATTTTGGTATTAATTTCCTCTGATGCACATGACCCAAAGATCTTGTACGAGTTCTAATTAACCTATATTTCGCTAATACAGTATATAATTCAGAGCGCCGCCGGTCGGTAAGGGATATCGGGTGATTTTGCGCTGGCGGTGCATCGGCTGACGATTGAGAACGTGACAACCGAGATATCCTCTCGTTTAGTATGGTTGTCTCCCTTGTCAACGTAGGCATGTGAATGTAGCATCGCGGACATATTCGATAAAGTTCCACGGTCCGATTTGGCAGCATAAATCTGCCAGAAAATAATTAGATCGTGCGAATACATTGATAGGTCCGATGTCGACTTTCAAATAGGGAAGCTTTAACACGTTTCGAACTTTAGAATTTGTGTTGGGCTAGCAAAAATTCACTGATTGGCTGCGGACACACGTACCACAGTAGCGATGGCATAGTAAGTGTGACAATATATTATGGTGGAGTTTGGTGACAATTGGTAATCACAATTAATAGACCATTTTACAGATAGCGAGAGTGATGCATTGTGGGCCAGAAAGTATCCAAACAAAGCCACGAGCTTTACGGCCGCATGCATTTACTATGGGGGATTTAGGGTGGGTCTATAAAACTAATTATAACTTTGGTATCTGTCATAGTTTACGCGAGAAATTTTAAACACATATCAGGGACATGTCCCCTTTCTAGAATGTTCAAAAACATTTCCAGTTGCTTGTCGTATTTTAATTGATTTTATGCGATGAAATAATGCGAAAATTCAGAAAATTGCACTAATTTCTCAATATTTTGCGGTTTTAGTAAACGCCTGATAAAAGTCGTTCTATTGGGAATTTTTACACCAAATTTTCAGAGAATATAGAGTAAACACAGTACTATCGCAATATCATAAAGGAGTTCTGTGCATTTGGTATTAATTAACCCTCAGACTTCCGAAGCGGCCATCAATAAATTCGTTTTTTCGTGTTCAACGAAAATGAAACTTGTCTGTTTAAAGGTCCCATTTTCGTGTCGAATGGTGATAGAATCTCCATTTGTCAAGTTCGTGGATAAATTACATCACACTTAATCGGCTTATGTCCGCGTCCATAAACCTGTGTTTTTATAACAATTTGAAATCTCTTGTCATATTTTGCTGTATTTATGCAAAACGTGCATCTCCGTCTTAACACATCGATGTAGATTGAAAGCGACATATTTGCGGTCATGTAATGAGAACATAAACGCTCTTTATTGGTTCCGTTTTATATGGTATCAAATGACCTTCCGAATTACTCTAAACTTGAAAGTTTTTTGTAGGAAATCAATAAACTTATAGTACATGTACGAATATTCATATCAAATTAAATAATACTCACGTTTCTGGGTTGCGTCGGCCATTATTGCAACCGAAAACTGCACAGCGATTTGAAGGCATTTTCAATTTATGATTTTGTAAGGGTAGTAGATGGGCACGAAGCGAAGTGATTTTGTTGAATGAGAGTAGAAGGGTGCGAAGCGCCCGGGATGGTCGAAAAGATCGAGACTCGATCTTCTCCTTCACCCCGGTGAAACCAAGTCTCATATATAGCAGGCAGTGGCGGCATTTTAATACAACTTTTGAAGAAACCCTAGCATATGGATTAGGTTCAACATGTCACAATAGACATGAAAGAGTATCACCTCGCCCTCTAACATGCTTCAGTTGTCAGTTAAAACATGAAGTTTTTCATAAAACAGTTTCATTTTCGTGAAACGCATGCGAAGCCAGATGTGCGAAGAGAGAATTTATTGACGGCAGTTTCGGCAGTCTGAGGGGTAATTAATCCCAAATGCACGGAACTCCTTTACGATATTCCGATAGTACTGTGTTTACTCTATATTCTCTAAAAATTTGGTGTAAAAGTTCCCAATAGAACGACTTTTATCAGGCGTTTAATAAAACCGCAAACTATTGAGAATATTAAAAACCTTCTTGCGCAAAAGCGCCGTGTGCACGATAAAGAGCGTTTTCATTTATAATCGTTTTCAAAACTGATGTATATTGTTTTGTGAATGCTCATTAGCACGCTATTTATTTTACGTAGTTTTTTTCTGTTGTATTTGAACATTTGTTACACAGGCTTCACGATTATTAACTTCAACTGATAAGCGCCGTCTGCTACGTATGCGCGCAACAGTTTGTCTCAAATAAATTGTTATAAAAACACAGGTTTATGGCCGCGGACATAAGCCGATTAAGTGTGATGTAATTTATCCATGAACTTGACAAATGGAGATTCTATCACCATTCGACACGAAAATGGGACCTTTAAAGGTACGGTTGGCCTTGGCGGTGGGTATCCTGTGAAAATATTTCCAACCGTCAATAACCGCCACAAACGGAAAGAACATCAAAATGTAGACAGACTTTGTCCGTATACAAATAAGAACTATCGCATAAACAGTATGTTATTGTCATATGGTTGACCATTGTTATGTAAACAAAAGCATAACAAGTTACTTTTCTGATGTTTGTTTATATTATGATGGTAAACATAAAGAGCGTTCTGTGTGGGTGAATTCCTGATATGGAACAAATAAAGAGCGTTTATGCCATTTGTGTGTGATTAGTCAGTAGCATTGTGCTGTCTTCTGTAACACAATCAGGCTCTTGCTTAGGTAAAATATAGTAGGTCTTTATGATAAAATGCTGTTTACGCGATGGTCATGGTATATATGAACGAAACTGTATGCGTTTTACTGTTTTTTTCTGTTTACGGTGATTGGAACAAATCTGAATATTTTCGACAACTAAGGCCTCACGTGCCTTTAAACAGACAAGTTTCATTTTCGTCGAACACGAAAAAACGAATTTATTGACGGCAGCTTCGGCAGTCTGAGGGTTAATTAATACTAAATGCACAGAACTCCTTTATGATATTCCGATAGTACTGTGTTTACTCTATATTTTCTGAAAATTTGGTTTAAAAATTCCCAATAGAACGACTTTTATCAGGCGTTTACTAAAACCGCAAAATATTGAGAGATTAGTGCAATTTTCTGAATTTTCGCATTAATTCATCGCATAAAATCAATTAAAATACGACAAGCAACTGGAAATGATTTTGAACATTCTAGAAGGGGTACATGTCCCTGATATATGTTTAAAATTTCTCGCGTAAACTATGACAGATACCAAAGTTATAATTAGTTTTAATGACACACCCTAAATCCCCCATAGTAAATGCATGCGGCCGTAAAGCACCTGGCATTGTTTGGATACTTTCTGGCCCACAATGCAACAGTCAAAATGGTTCTCTGTAAAATGGTATATATGCCATAGCTAGCCATGTCGCCCGCTGCATATTCGCACAATGAGTCTTCAAAGTTCTTGATTTTGTTCCTTTGTATAGTTCGCTTTATTTATTCCAGATACTTTCTCTCAGCTGCATTTCCTCCTACAGTTCCGACACAGTTTCATCGGCCCACATGATAATGTTAGCGGGATTATGAGTAGAACTAAATGTCGCAAAATTTAAAACGCAATTGGGGAACTGTCTTAATACGCATGAAATTAATATAAGTAGATAAACATGCAGTGAGATTATATCATTAAAACGTACTACGTGCATGATATGTGAGTGAATGAGGGATTGCCACGGTCAAACACAATTTTGGACCTTCGATCGTGCAATTATATATATCGTAGAGAATACAATGTAGCAAAACGCATTGAGCAGAGATCAACCTCGGTGAATCGCAATGGGTTAATTGATCCAGTCAACTCATAGTGCGGAAACTCTGATATTGTCTCTGATAAAGAGCGTCAACGCTTTGGTTTCACAAATGGCAGACCGTCCTCAATTATGACCGTTTGTGCACGTTTTCAACGATTGAGGGGTTTGTAGATTTCCACATAATACGCACACGATTAGCTAGCGAAATATACTTAATCGGGGTCCATGATTAGATAGCGATTTATATTCAAACGCAGTAACAGGTGACACACGAGGTTTGGGTTACATTTCGAAATTAGTATCCTGAGTTAATCGGAAGGGTGATAACTCTATATTGAACGTACTTCGACGAAATAACGGAGATTTGTATGAAAGAATTACAACACCACAATTTGATCAAATATAAGTCAAATTATCCCATTGTGTGGGTGACTTGGGCGAGGTTAGGGGACGCTCCAACGTTAGGGGAACTCTATTTAAAAACACGTCTTCCATTATTTCCGTTAATTCGTCAATAATCCTAGCCTAATCCTAACCTCGCGTGCCACGTGTTATTGTGATTTAATATCAATCACTATCTAATCTTGAAACCCGATTAAGTATCTTTCGCTATCCAATCGCGTGAGGGTGATTGTGAAAAGGATTTTTTTTTCATTTGCCGGGTAAGCTGGAATTTACCTTATAGTAAAGTTTGACTTATTTGGTGTAAAATCTTCCTTTAATTACTAAATACTGAATAATTACTAAATACTAAATAATTACTAAATACTCATTGACTAAATACTCATTGACGAGTAGCTCACTTGGGAAATGTTGACATAATATTTTCAACAAACAGCCATATAGGCCGTTTGTTGAACTTATTATCTAAACATTTCCCACCAATCTAATTTTCGAGTCACCGATTATTTTTATATTGCCTTGATATACGGTTTTAATAACAATCTATGACATAAAATTTGATTAAAATATTAGAATTCATCACCATTTGCAACGTCTGTGTCTCAGAAGGTGCCCATAGAGTAATAGAAATAGTAATAGAAAATAGCTGAAATCATAGAAACATTTCCCCCATTTTGCTTCCAGAATGCAACATAATTCAATCTAAGATATAGTTATTCCGCTTCCATTGAAAATAACAGACTTTGCACAACAGAACAGATGAAACTTAGCTCAGAACACAAGTCGGTACCTCAACAAAAACAACATGTTCGCAGTTTATTACACCGTATAAGTTGATAATATAATGTTTTGGAGCATCCTCTTTCAAATGGTATATAATATGGCATATATTTTGTATAATATGACCTGGGAGTTCGAAAATTAAGTGGGCCTTTCAGCTGGGCCTTTAATAGAAATTCTTCTGAATTTGTTATTATCTGTCGTCTGCTTACATTTCGTCGTCTATATCCATCCAGATGAATAATAGACACACACTTTTATAACTGTTAGGAGAACCCATTTAGTAAAGATATGGTTAAAGATGATATATATTTTCCTAAATACGTTTTATGTAGTTTCCGGGGTATACAATAATAGATATGAGTCGAAGACACCAGTTCTGAAACGCTTCTATCAATTAATATTTATTTTATATCGCATTTGTAATGAGATAATCAAGTGGGACATATTTTCGTTATTGTTTTTAGAATTTATCCCGCATGCTATGCTCAAAACGAACGGGAGTCGTACTAATTGTATGTAAATTATACCAGAACATTCGAAATAAAATCAATATTAATTGATAGGAGAGTTTCGTGACAAGGGTCTTCGATTCATATTTATTATGTTATATCCTGGAAACTATATAAAACTTGTTATAGACAGAGATAGAACATTTTTAAACTAACGTGTACAAGCCTTATTCCATCATCAATTTCCACACTTGCAAATTCTCCTTGATTTTTGTATAGGCAATTCGGTAGAGAAAGCTATAATTTGACAGAAAACTAACGCAAAAATTCTTCTAAATGCATCTGTGCAACATCTAAATACGCGAGAAGAAAAAAACCGAAATTTGCCTGTAAATAGCATGCAATTATCTCGCACGAGTCAATCATACATGTATATGAAGGCAAATATCAGTAGCACCTTTACATGTGGTTTCCATTCTTCGTTATTTTGAGTAATCGTATTGGTCTCCTCTTCCTTCTTTCTGTCCTCTGCATCACAAGACAGTTATTGGCGTATATATTGCAACACGGTCACGCATTGCACAGCCCATCACCGTTAGATACAGAAAGCGGTATGTGAAACTTGAAATTATGAACAGTCTGAGTATTTATTTCCCTATAATACATGCACAAACTTGTAATCTGTCTGCCTTTTTATAACTATGAAGCCAACATTGGCTTTTAAATGGAAACATTGCAGATATTGCCTTTCTAACTGTTGAAAATGTTTGAAGGTGAGACACCAATCAGCCCTGGTAGGATAGCCCTGCTAATGGACCCTCGGACTAATGAACCCTCGGACTAACACTCCCCCGTTTTTGGTGGCTACTGAATTTCTCAGGTCGGTGTAGTCCACGTGTGCCTCTAGGGTTGAGGTTGTCTACATTAGCAATCTCTTATACATGGTTTTCCAAATTATTAGAGTGTATTAGCGGCACAAATTGGTCGTATGGCGACAGGTCCAACAAAAGTATCATCTTTTGATAATTTGTAAGGTGTATGCTTGCTTCAAATCTAGTACGGGAAACGGACCTGCCGATCTTTATTTCTGCCATAATGAGACAACATTACCAATAATACAGCATAAGATATTTCGAGGTTTGTGGCGTAAAATTCCGGTTGAACTGTGCTATTTCAGCGAAGCCAAGCAACGCATATTACCATTATTGCGATGAGTATTATTAGTTACCCAGTGTCTGTTTTGACCTTAACAATAGATCTATACAGATCAACATATCCCTTCTTTTCCCTCACATAAACGAAAAGGGAAATTTAAAGCTAATATTTCGAGGCAGCTACACGATACGGAAAACATTCTGTGTGGTTCAGGATCTCTAAAAAACATCAGACGATATTTAGTAATGTGCTTCCGCGTTATGACGTGAGCGACAATATGTGACCCGCCATATCAAATCCAGTCGTAAGTCGGGATTTTTTTTTTACCCTGTGCCAATGCATTCTCTTATATATGCGAGTCGACCATAGGTCGCCTCGCATATATAAGAAAATGCATTGGCCTAACAATTTTTTATCATTTTTTTTAAATAAATGTTTCTTACAATTTTTAGGACATAAAATAAAAAAACACCCATCACCCTGCAGGGAGCCCCCCACATATATAGAAGCATATAGAAGAGTGTCGTCTGCTCATGTTTGTCTGGGGCTCTGTATGGGTAAAATTATAAAATTGTTAAAGAATACAAGAAAAAATTATTAAAATTGTTAGGCCAATGCATTCTCTTATATATGCAAGGCGACCTATGGTCGACTCGCATATATAAGAGAATGCATTGGCACAGGGTAAAAAAATCCCGACTTACGACTGGGTTTGATATGGCGGGTCACATACGATATTCTGGTATCGGGGCAGCTACGCGATACAGAACAATTTCGGTCTGGTTCTCAGAAATATCATGGGGTTCGATGTTGACCACATTCTGATTTATATTGTGCAGTGGCTATCGATCAATCAAATTGAAGATAGCACACTAGTGAATAGATAATATCTGTTGTTCTCTCGCATTTTTTTGGAGTTGCGGAGTTAAGAGGCCGTATTGTCCGTTTTAGTTATCGCGCCATATGTGACCATGAACGATAGCTATAAACATCGCGACGAGAATGTCATGAACAGGAATATCGGTAATACACTAGGCCTTGTAGTCAAAACGACTTAATTGAGGCGGTAGGGGTAGGGGTGATTGTGGCGTGCATGACACGCCCACGAGTTTGCAATGTGAGTCTGTGGGTTGAGACGATCCATCGACGGGGATTGGGAAGGGCAATGATCTATTGTGCGACCGACAACAGCGTGATGAACTTTGCATAACTTGAATGTCAATTTGGAGAAGAGAAAAATCATTGATTATATTATCCAAGGTCGAAACAGTTGGATGTCATGCAAGCTTTAGTATGGACTCGTTCTATATTTCAAATATTAATGAAGTGACCCCAATAACCTCGGAGCTCGAGATCGAAAGGCGGTTTGCGTTCAGAAAAGTTCGTACTAAACTATTGGGGCTATAATCCATTAAGACAATACTTTTATAATGTATGCATACATTTGTACATTGAACATGGACGACCCGTGCAGTAGTTCGATTATCTCTAGGAAAATGGGAATTACTGATTCATGCTGCTCACCATCATCTAGTCTGAACATGTTCCGATCTATGTGATTTGTCAGTACCAAGGCCCGCGTGCAGTTGTGTGGCTAGCTCATGCCATGAATCTCTACTCTGACTAACGCCGGTAGAGATCATATTCCACCAGTACAAAACCTGGGAACTTTTTGAAGTTTTGACAGGGTACCTTATAAAGTCGAAAAAAATAACTCGGGGGAATATATTTCTTAGTTATTATCTGTTCCTTAATAATGTAGGTGAAGGTTCCAACTCAAAATTGCATGTTTTTATGACTTTTGTGAGCCGATATCGCAATAAACATTAAATTAATTACCCATGAGAAATTCCATAATTGTAAGCTACGCAAAGCTAAATCGCTCACAAAGTCACTTAAATCGTGAAATTTCGAGTTAGAACATTCACCTACAGTGAAGTTCATTATTAAGGAACAGACCATAACTAAGAAATATATTCTCTGTGTTATTTTTTCGACTTTAAAGGTTCCCTGTCAAAACTTTCAAAAGTTCCAAGAAGGTTTTGTTCTGGTGGAATATGATCTCTACGTGCGTAGCTAAGAGTAGAGGTTCATGGCCTGATCTACATTATTTAGTGATGTGCTGCTCTGATCATACACATACCCTTTGACCTGGCTTAACCCTTTACCCAACATAAGGGCCCTGTGCCAATGCATTCTCTTATATATGCGAGTCGACCATAGGTCGCCTCGCATATATAAGAGAATGCATTGGCTTAACACATTAAACATTATAAAATTGTTAAAGAATGTAAGAAAAAATGGTAAAAAAGATTTTGTTTAGGCCAATGCATTCTCTTATATATGCGAGGCGACCTATGGTCGACTCGCATATATAAGAGAATGCATTGGCACAGGGCATAACTGTAACTATCACAATGTGGTCAAGGAGCCGGTTCCAATGATATCCATATTTGTATGGTTCTATGGAGACAGACCGAAGATATTTTAGGCTGTTGAAGCTTTATTTGGCCGGTTTTGGCCGGTTTGTTGGGTAAAGGCTTAATCGAAAAAACATAAATAACCGATACTTCTATACCTTTCATCAGCATTGTTTTGTATATTTTCACCATAAGTTATCACTTTCTACACAAAGTACTCATTGACGAGTAGTATCCTTAGGAAATGTTCAGTCTATAAGTTCATCAAACGACGTTGAACTTATTATCTGAACATTTCCCACCAATGAATACGAACTATTCTGCTCTTGTATTATCTTTTATCAGCTGTCAACCCCCTTAGTCCTTTCTATACTAAATAAATGGATTCTGCCATTCATTTAGAAAAGTATACACTGGATCAGCCCATTACTCATTTGGATGGGGTGTTCAGGCAATACAATAAGACGACTAACAGAAAACAATCGTTCGTTTGTTGAACTTAGTGTGTGAACGGTGACTATACGGCAATGAGTATGGAATGGGTTAAAGGAATAATGTACACTAAATCCGGCCATTTGTGACCCGCCATATCAAATCCAGTCGTAAGTCGGGATTTTATTTACCCTGTGCCAATGCATTCTCTTATATATGCGAGTCGACCATAGGTCGCCTCGCATATATAAGAGAATGCATTGGCCTAACAATTTTTTATCATTTTTTTAAACTAAATGTTTCTTACAATTTTTAGGACATAAAATTCAAAAACATCCATTACCCTGCAGGGAGCCCCACACATATATAGAAGCATTTAGAAGAGTGTCGTCTGCTCATGTTTGTCTGGGGCACTGTATGGGTGAAATTATAAAATTGTTAAAGAATACAAGACAAAATTATTAAAATTGTTAGGCCAATGCATTCTCTTATATATGCGAGGCGACCTATGATCGACTCGCATATATAAGAGAATGCATTGGCACAGGGTAAAAAAAAAATCCCGACTTACGACTGGATTTGATATGGCGGGTCACATTTATGGGACCATCTCCTTTTATTCTCAACATATTATATTCAATAAATGAATTCATTGGAGCCATTGATTAGTGCAAAATACTCTCATGTGCTCTATATGGGAACGATGCAAACAGCATGGTAATTATAATGAAACTGAGTTTATGACTCGAGTCATAAACTCATTTTCATTATAATTACTTATATACAATGTTGTTTGCATCGTTAATAGATCAGTGTATTTTGCACTAATCCATGGCTTCAATGCATTCATTAGTTTCATATGTTATGTTGACTACAGCAGGAGATGGTGCCATAATGGTCCGATGCGTGTACGTATACAACATTTAACCCTTTTTTTTTTTTTTTGGTTGAATTTTTGTTTGAGTATGCTTAAGCATGCTATAGGGCATGTTATAACTCAAAACTATCACCAAGTATTCATAGTAATAATTTTGATGCCCATGAAAAACTTAAGATTCCCTGGCACTAAACCTACAAAATAAGTCTGTTAAAGAATACAAGAACAAATTATCAAAATTGTAAAAAATTGTAAAAAATAATAACAAATGATGAAAAATTGTTAGGCCAATGCATTCTCTTATATATGCGAGGCGACCTATGGTCGACTCGCATATATACGAGAATGCATTGGCACAGGGTATATGGGTTGATACAAAAATATGACCTGGCACTCAAAGGGTTAAAGAAAAGCTGGCTACATCATTGTCTGGCATATCATATAGTAAACTTATTCAGCATGAATGCTGTAAGGTGCCAGTAGTATTTAATAATTGAACGAGTGATGATAATATATACGAAAACATATTAACATATGTATTTGATACGATATATACGATACATATGCGTATGTGTATGTTAAAGATAAGTACGTGTCTACACTCTGTCTTGCACTGGATAGCAATACTAGTATTATAATCTTAAGCTGACTCTTCCCGTAACGGGTTTATATATTCGAAGATTTAACAGGACATGGAGACTCGAATTCACTCCTATACATAAGGAAATATCAGTTCAAAACGTGCTTACATAATACCAAGTTATGATGTTCACTATAATTTTAGAACAAACGTTATTGGTAATATTATAAATTTTTACATGTTATTCAGCTACTCAGTGTGTGGGCTGGATCGATATAGAAAAGATTGGACGAGTCTGAAATGCCAACATATCATCGCGCAAATACGCACATAATCGACCTATAATGTGAAATATGTACATAATGTAATTATTTGATTCTAAGATAAGCAGATAATGGATCACATTCGTTATTTCGAATTATGGCGCGGGCCACAACGAAAAGACATGTTAAAGAGCGTACACCTGAAAAGTCGTGAGTTGGCTTATTTGTATTATTGTCTGCATATAATCTGCTTAGAATCGCCTCATTGTGAGTCGTTAATGTGACTAAAATGTTCTAATTTTCAGCACATTGTCGACTCAAAATCAGGAGATTCTGAGCAGATTATCTACATAAAACAAGTTCTATTATAAGCAGATAATGTGCAGGTTTTCGGAAGAACAGGCTGGATGTGCAATGCAGGAAGGAGAGATGGGGAATGTAAATAATAAGCTATTGCTTTGAACTATAACTAATTTTGTGTACTGAGCATTGTTTTGCATTAGATCCGACACAACTCTCACTTAGATTTGTCTGAATATTTATTTTGACAGTAATATTAACATTATTCACCTGGAAATTAGAACGTGATATGTGAGTTCAGAACGATATTATGGCGAACAGTTATGACAGCAATATATACCGAATACGCTAAGGTGAAACTGAGTTCCCAAGAATAAGACGACACACGTCAAGCAAGTATGTGTCCAGAATAATATGCTACATTTGATGATTGACTGCACCGGGAACGGTAATGAACTATGTTTCAAGAAGAAAGGCAGACTGAGTATAGAGTCACTGATTGTTTCCAGATACAGGTACGTTGTTGTCCCATTTATATTATATCTCACGTGACTTTCTCGCGTTTTGATTGGCTGATATTATTTTAGATAGTACCACAGTAGATGGCCTATCTCAACTAATCTTTTTTTATTTATAGTAACAAAATAATTTCGTACAATCGGATTGGCTCCTGAACACACGGGCAATCTGGAACTATCGTGAACGTTACTTGTTGCAATATCGGATATCATTAAACTTATTGATGAATCTTAATGATCTTACAAGTGTCTGATCGTAGCTATCCAATGTGTTCAAATGGTTTGTCCGTTTAATAATTTGGCAAGCGAACATTCCTAATTATTGAGTGACTGGTATAACTTCCTTTTCCGATTTCATCGAAAATAAGCAATTCAGATTTTCAAAGTTTCCCGAAATTTCGTTGTTAACGAAGAATTGTTTTAAATAAATACATGAGTCACAAAGAGAGTATGTCAGTTGCAACTAATAACATAGGTGTACTCCCCTGCCATCGCCAAAAGATTACCGTAAATTGTAAAATCGGAGACCGTGATTCCCCAAAATCTCGATAAATAAAATTGTGACAATCAGACAAACATTGGGTGAGAATATGTCGTTGACTATGCCAAAATATTGATCCTCGGGAAGGAATAGTCCTGCGGCTCGTGAACTATCCCCACTCGCGGACTACTAGTTTGGCATATCCAACTATAAGCCATACATGAGTGAGTACCCTTACAATCTCGATTATTACGCCCAATACTATGGGTGTTTACTGCTACGCTGATCTGGCCGTGCCAATGGGACAATGGGGATGTCTCGCATGACAACACTATCGGGTTTCACGCGATGCGATATATTTTGGGAAATTGTAGTAAGGCTAATCTGGCCGCGCCAATGGAGCTTTAGCGATGGGGATATCTCGCAGGACAGCACATTTCGGGTTGTCGCGGATGTAACTTCGCAGATGTTTCATTGTTGCAGTATGTAACTTTTATAACCGCGTTAATTGCTTTCGATGTTTAGTTATGCACAATGGCTTGGCCACTCGAATAATTTATTGCGGGAACACAATGCATAATATAACAGCTAACTTTGCTGATGACGTATGTCTCAGTTGGAATGTAGAATAAAGGTCGTATTGCGAACTATCGTGGGTGTATTTAATCCGATAAGTAAAGTTTTGGTCCGCATTTAGAGGCTTTCTGGTGTGGAGAATGAGACACCTGCAGTATTAAGCCGTGATTTTTGTAGTAATTTGGAGGACAAGTTGTTTTAACGGAATTCTGAGGTGGTGCATTCATGAAACCAATATATTTATATTATAATATATATATATATACCAATATATTTATATTATAATATATATATATATATATGCCTATTAAAATATGTTGAGGGCGTTACCATTTCTGACTATGGTTTTCATGTTTGTTTTTTTGTGAAACGTTCCGCCATAATTCATTGAGTTACCATGAGAAGCTTTGCACAGCGCTGTCTTGAAGAAACTGGGATATTGCAGCCGATAGCTTTCTAGGGCTATGCTCTATCATTCCCAGTTCAGATTAGTAGCCAGTCCACGATCATTGATTCCAATATAATCAAACCGTGACCCATCTCTGACGACCCTCGGAACAAGAAATATCTATGACCGTGATTCTTGATCAGTGCACCAGATATTCCTGATTAATTAGAGAGCTCATGCCACCCGCTGTTTAACATAACATAACATCAAAATACACAGAACGAGTCGAATCACTCTTAGTTCCGGATTACATCTAAAGTTAGTTTAGTGCATTGCAATCCATCCCTCCGTATCATATTCGTACCGCATTGTGCGGACGTGATTGTCCAACAGACTTTTGAATTCTGCTTGCGTTTGCGATTGCACAATATAGTCAGACAGGGCATTCCAGCGTGAAACAACTCTGTTGCAGAAGAACATCCCGATATCCTTCGATGATCTCGTAATACTTGAACAGTTTACTCTCGTCCACGTTGTATAATTCATTCTGGTATTTGTCTGTCTCTAGCATATCACCTCTGAGTCGGCGATATTTTAAGGACAACAAACCGAGGTTTATGATTCTGTCTCTATAACTTAATTCTAGAAATTTCGGCACCATTTTGTTGCTCGCCTCTGCACCTGTTCAATGTTTATGCTTCTGTTCTTGTGATGAGGGTTCCAAGCCGTATTACAATATTCCAGTATTGCTCTCACCATGGACCTGTACAAGTAAATAAATGTATCTGGTTCTAAACCGACGAAAGTTCTCTTGATTATACCCAGAGTTCTATATGCGCGACTACACACGGCTAATATGGCAACCAAACTTTAGTTGTGTATCAACAGTCACTCCCAAATCTGTTTCATACTTTCTCACTAGAATTGCTGTATTGATGGTGGCCGTGAGGGTTGTTGAATCCAAATTGCAGCACATGAAGTTTTGAGGAATTGAATTTAAGTTGCCAATTTGATGACCATTGGCACACATAATCAGTTCTGTTTTGGATGTTACTTGTATTAGGGTTGTCTACCAGTTTAGTGTCGTCGGCAAATATCTAGCATATCCCTGTAATACTATCTGGTAAGTCATTAATGAATATTATGAACAGAATATGACCCAACACATAGCCCTGTGGAACTCCGCTCGTAACACTCGTCCATTCCGAACAATCACTGTTTACTTCAACACGCTATATTCTGCTACTTAGAAAGTCTCGAATCCATGTTATCAAACTGCCTTGTATACCATATGCTGTCAGTTTGTGAATCACCCTATGGTGTGACACCGAATCGAACGCCTTTTGGAAATCGAGGTATATCACACATACCGGTTCGCCTCTATCGAGTTCTGATGTAACGTGTGACAGACATTCCAACAGTTGTGTTTTACTTGAATGTTTACTCCTGAGTTGACACTCAGTGAATAAGGAATACAGCTCCATGTGTGCCGTGATAGCGTCACCGACAAACGATTCCATGATCTTACATAATATACAAGTGAGACTCGCGGGTCGATAGTGACTCGAATCGGATTTCGAACTTGTCATGTATATACAGGGAACTGTTGCCTTTTTCCAAATCTATGGCAGTTTTCCTTCGTCGAATGATTTATTGAATAAAATGCAAAGCGGTTTACTGATCTCTGCTGCAGTTTCTTCCAAGATCCGAGGTGAAATATCGCCTGGGCCATAACTTTTGAATGAGTTCACGTTTCTTAAGTTTCTTTTCTACAGCTGCCGGTGTAACTTGTATGTCTACAATGTCTTTTCCGTTTGTTTTGTCATCCAAAATCGGTATGTTTGTCAGATTCTCTTTTGTGAACACGCTGGACAAGAAATCGTTTAATATATCCGCCTTTTCTTAGTCTTTTCGTGTCCTCGTGTTTTGAAGATCTCCTATTCCGTGATTGGTTGCTGTTTTGCTGCTGACATATCCCCAGAATTCGAATTGTATTTATAGTCTAGTCGTAATTCTCAAAAAAGACATTTCTAGAAGCATTTCCGCGGAAAAGTGTCAAACCAACTTTTTACCATAATTCGAAGGTGCCGAACACGAATAGACTGCCTGTCGCCCGATTGGATGAACATAGGGTTCAATAAAAGGCTTTTAAAATCTTCGTGTTTTCTTCGCTGGAGGGTTGTTGATACGGCACCGTACACCGTCATATGAAATCACGTAACTGGCCTTGAACATACTCAAACTTATATACTCCTCGCGGAACGTTCAAAGCCGCGTTGTATCATGATACTATCATCACAGTAATAATTCTGAAACATTAACATCATATTAACCAGGTACCTACGGTAAGACATTGCTGTTTTGTATATTTATCGACGATTCTCGTAAGAATTCTCGTATAGTCCGGAAGCCAATAGGGGTACCCTTGCACCCGCCCCATGGGACTTAACTTCACCCCACTCATTTTGTTCCTTATTATGTCCTTCAACTTTTAAGCAATGTTAATAAGAAAAAAAAGTGGCCGTGTAGACTTCAGACAAGATGGCGTCCACCCTGGCCGCCATTTTTCAGATCAGACCCTAAGTCAGTTTTATGCAAATTATAGCGGGAAAATCTAGTAAAATGTATACAAATGTATATATTTTCGTGAAGCTAAGACATAATGACACTTTTTTGGCGCAAAATTGAAACTCACCCTCCAAGATGGCCGCCAAAATGGCCACCGGAAGTTGAAAATATGACGTTTTTTCACAAATATCATCTAGATCAGTTCATATTGTTTGGAACTGGTTGATAAATATGACTTTATTTTGTGTTTTGTATATTAACTGATCATTGGAGCGGCGTGTATGAATACAGTAGACAGTGAGTTGCTGAATTGTCATGTGTGATGTGTATATGCAAGTACGGAAGGTATAAGTGGTCGTGTGTGTGGGTATTCGTATATCTGGAAGGGCTCACCATTGGTGACGTGTATATGTATACCTGGATTGACCCTATGGTCATGGGTATGGCGAATATGTATACATGTAGTGGCTGTATGGTACATAGTGAGATGAATATGCATGTACTGAGTGAATGTATGATCGTGAATATGGTGCATATGTATACATATAGTGACTATATGGTCATGTGCCAGGTGTAGGAGTACACCTGGTGTTCATGCATGGTGAATCGTGGCTGTATCGTCATTTGTGGTATGTACGGTTATTACCAAGTATGGCTGTATGGTCAGGTGTACGTGTATAAAGTGGGTGACTATATTGTCATTTGTGTGGTGTTTATGTATATATGGAGTGACTGATGTAATGGGTGGGTTGTACATGTGTACCTTGTGTGGCTATCGCTTTCCACAATAACTCAAGGATATGTTAATCAATAGAGAGGTCATGTCAGAGAGTTCTCCATCTTGATGGTGTTTATGTACATGGGGGAAACGTTAAACGTGGAAAGCGTTACACAGTCATTCCATATATACATAAACACCACAGACACAACAATATAGTGACCCAATGTGTATACGCACACCTGACCAATTACCACGGATGACCATACATCCATGAGTCACAATGGAGGCCCACCGGGTATACTCCTAAACATGACCCATAACCATATAGACACTCCGTGTATACCGATGCATTCACCTCACGATTGGCCATACGGTAATCCCCTGTATACATATTCTCCACACAGATGGTCAAATGGACATTCAATATATACATCAACACCACAACAATGACCATAGTGTCACTCCAGGTATACATATGCAGCTCACCAATGGCCATATAGCCACTCGCTTCATACACATACCATCACCCGTGCCACCTGGTATACTCCTTCACCTGACATATGTCCATATAGTCACCCCGTGTGTACCTATTCAAAACAGTCATACATGATCATGGTCAATCCTTGTATACATATTCACATCACCATTGGCCATGTCACTCCATGTATCCCTATGTATCGCACCATAGCCGAATAGCGACACAAGATATACTAATACACCCCAGCTATGTCAGAAAAGTCATTCCATGTATGCATATGAACCTCACCCATGGCCATATAGCCACTCGCTATATACACATACCCCTCGCCCATGACCATATAGCAACACGTGTGTATTCCGTATAACCTACACATGACCATACCGCCACGAGTCACCAAGCAGGAACACCAGGTATACTACTCATACCTTCCATACTTGCATATACACCTCACACATGACAATTCAGCAACTCACTGTATAATCATACACGCCACCCGTGATCATACAGCTAATCCCTATACACCCACCAATGATAATACATCCACGAGGCACTCCCTATATACCCACGCGCTCGATAATGTCCACCAGCTTACTCCAGGTATGCATATACACTTCAATCATGACCGTACAGTCATTCCATGTATACCTATACACATTACCCGTAACCATAAAATAACTCCCTATGTATCCACACACCCCATCCATGATCACACAGACAACACATGTGCATCACACCCATGACCTTACAGTCACTCCATATATACATAATCAACACATAGATGACCATGTAACTATATTCATACACCACATCAATGTCCATACAGGCACATCGTGTGCACCCGTACTGGATATACACAACCATACAACATACAGTCACTCCATTCATACCGATTCACCTCACACATGACCATGACCTCTCCCTGTATACCTATACATTTTACAATGGACAACCCACACATAACCATATAGTCACTCCTTGTATACATATTCACATCATTCATGACATACAATAACTCCCTGTATACCTATTCACCTCAACTATAATCATAGAGTAACTCCCTGACTACCATCTTGGCATCCGCCCTGCATCCAGTTGATATTTTGTGCTACCATAATGGACCAGAATAGCCACAGATTATGATTCATCTCGGTTCCGTCTCAACGTTCTGCATTTCCATTCAATAATATGGCCAGAATCACAAAAGAGGTTCTCGGCAAAATTCCATACTTTAAAATGAATTTGTCATGCCCCATACGGAACTGGGACAACCAGAATAGAACATATAGTTGTAAGTTAATTAACTAACACGTATAATAACCAAGTGAGTCACAATTTACTACATTTTCGGATAATACAGAGAATAATGTTCAGGATATATGTAAAAAAAACTTTTTACAAATTTGGTTGCCATTTTGGAAGCCATCTTGAGCAATTTGGTCTATAGATACCGTAGTGTGACACATTTAAGATAGACCAAAACAATAAACACATTTGAATCCAGAGACAGTTACATTTTACCAATGATAGTTGCATTTTACTTGAAAAAATGGTCTATACCTGAAAAGTTATTTTTTGCCGATATTTATGTCAAGTTTTTGGGAGAAAAGTCCAATATTTTTGGTAATATCAGTGGTAACAATAGTAACAATTAACCATGGCATCAGATATGTTAGTATTCAATGTATAGGAGGCAGAATATCCCATTTTATACATCAACCGCAACTTGTAAGCGATTGCAGGACACGCTGTGGCAATATTTACCATTTTCCATATTTTGGCGGCCATTTTGGCAGCCATTTTGAGCCAAAGTAAGAATTTTGGTTCAAATGAGTTGGAATATTTATAGGTAATGATATGCCTCACTTACATTACAAAGTTCTGTTCATTTCTTGTTGAAATATGACTAAAATCGCAATTGTGATTTTTTTTTAAATTTTATACCGTGTTCCAATAATTGCATATTTAATTGCTCCAATGATCAATTAATATACAAAACACAATATAAAGTCACATTACTCAAGCAGTTCCAAACAGCATGAACTGGTCTAGATATTTGTGAAAAAAACGTCATATTTTCAACTTAATCCTGATTCACAGAACTTTCAACCGGGTGTGATTTCATGAAGAGCGTTTATTTATTAAATAACATACTTGTCCATATATATGTATAGCAGATGATGAGAGAGTTATGACAGAAAGGTCACGAGGGGTGATTCAAATAACAAAGTATTCCCATGTTCATGAGATTATATGTATAACGAGTGTGATATATATCTCGATATTGACTTACTGTATTTTCGCGGCAATAAAACAGTATGTGACTTTAAGTTGATTTTATGGGTGAAATATGGGTCACAGGCAGCGACAGGCACCCTCATTGGATTCAGCATACTTGAATTATGCTAGAAAACTTAGTTTCATGCTTTTCCCCAAAAATGCCTCTAGGATTCTAGTATTCCACAAATGTAGCTTTTCCGACCAGACTATTACACTCACGAGACAATTTCAGATCATAATTCATCTTTGCTTCTGTTATCATCATGTTTGAATTATCTCTAGAACGTTTGTGCTAGCGGCAAGTCTGTTTACTCCTCGCATTCCTGTATCTCTTGTAAGCTTGCCTTTTTTGTCTGATTGCACTAAGAACATCTTTTGTTGACCACTTGTTTTTCTTAATATTTTGTCGGTTGGATTTTAGTATGTGTTCCTCCATAAGTTCCACTAGTTTTTTGTATAGTTTTTCCCAATCAGTGCATATACGTCCATAGTAGTGGTTCATATTGAATTGACCGTCGGTTAGCATCGTAGTGCCCTTTGTTAAACAAGTAGCGTTCCGTCTGTGGTGATTTCCCTGCTTCGAAATTACATGGATCCAATTTTAATTGTAGCATATCGTGGTCACTATGTCCAAGTGGGTTGCGGTGAATAATCTCCTTAACGATATCTAGATTGTGGGTTATGCAAAGGTCAAGTAAATTAGATTTTTGCCCTTGCCTGTGTCGCGTTGGCTTAGTTACTAGTTGTACTAGGAAACCCTTTCGTGAACATTCCAGAAGTTTTCGACCACTATCACCTGGAGAATGTCCAGTGCTCCAATAAATTTCCGGCTCATTGAAGTCTCCGACAATCAGCAAATTTCCCGGGGTTTTCTTCTTTATTTTCTTGAAAAGAGTCGCCATTTATTTGTCATCTTTTTCCTCCAAACTAAGGCTCCTGTATATGCATCCAACTAATACGGCTTCCTGTCCTACTCGCCACGCAAATTATCAACCTACAACAAGTTCTACTGTAAGCAGATAATGTGCGCATTTTCGGGAGAACAGGCTGAATCACAACGTCGCACCAGAGGCTTTGATGTGTTTTGCACATGACACTAAATGTAACCCAAAAATGCCGCAAAAAATACACAACTGATCCTGAGGCGTGGCGAAGTAAATACGTTGAGTTGAGAATCTCCCAGGTGAACTTGAAAGAAGCCCCACGAGGCTGCCTTCGATGGAATGTCAAAACATGTGGACAATACCGTCATCGAGGATCACCAGACAGTTAAGTTGATAGATCTTCAAAAATATGTACGTAATGCAGTTGGGAGAATCTATCTTTGCCAATCCGAAGTTCCGTGATGTAAAATTCCATAAAAGACCGACGCATGAAGCATCCGCGCCTTGGGCCGGAACTCTTTTTTTTTACCATGTTCAATACATGTGATAATATTCCGTTCACTGTTCTGTTCAGTTTTTGAAACGATACTGATGAAGCTCTAGTGATAGTATAACCTATGTTGCACAACACATACGAGAATCACTTCTTAAAGCATTTCGTGATTCAGACGAGATTGTATAGCCGCCTTTGCCATTGGCTTTGAAGTAAACTAAAGTACAATACCACCAGTGCTGTACCAGTTCTTGAAAAAGCTCCTTTGCAAAATCCCCGATAAGCCCTCTGATCAGACAGATATACCTATTTTGTGAATGAATGAATGCTGTATTGCGTAAGCTACCATTTAAGGTAGAACAATGCAGAACATATATATATAATATTTACAATGAGTGTGGATGGCCGGTCTACATTTTACACAATGTGTAACGTACATATATATGCTGTAATAATGACATATAACGCACTACATGCCATAATTTAAAATGAGTACCTTTCTAAAAAAAAACAAAAACAGTTCATTTCTATAAAACATCTCAGCTGCCCTCCGCGTTACATAATGTGTGTTAGTATGTATACTTATCTGTCTATAATATGGACAAATTAGTTACTGTACTATTTATTTATATTTATTCATATCCTCTAATATAATCCATGTAGTTTTTCTCTGGTGAGGTTCTTTCAATAGTACTTCGGTATATAACGTTCACTTATATCACTGAATCTATCACATATAAGGAGAAAGTTGTATTCGCCCCCCCCCCTTCGGGAATACACACAGGACAGTTTTTGTGGTCATTTTTTCTCTCCACCTTTTCATTTCAATTGGGAGTCTGTGGTTAGCAGTCCTTATCTTGATCAGTTGTTGCCAAATGAGTTTATAGTACTGACCCCGCCATAGACCACCGTAGGATTGTCACGTGGAGAACTGACTATACATGCAATTCAATACATAGGCCATATACTTAAAAAAAAATAGGGTGGACATCACAGGAAGTTGCTCGGTTGCCATGGCAACGGCTTAAAAATACATGCCAAATATGGACGTTTAGGACAACTGGAAAGCTTACATTTAACCACTTATTTTGCATTGGATTCCTTAAAACTGTGTTTACATATCTAAGTGTACTACATAGACATATAAAACTTGTCGGGAAATGTAACACACAAGTTGAATGGGCAGCCCCGTTGTCATGGTAACGATCGAATACCACTACAGATGGTGGGTTGAGAAGGGTAAACTAAATGGCTGGCTTGCATCGTATGACAAACATATATCGCTAACGACAATATAATATAGAGAACTGACTATATGTTTATTTCAATAAGTGAGTCATATAAATGCTTCCAAAAATAATTGGGTAGACATTACACATTACATTTAACGGCTTAAAAATGCATGCAAAATATTGAGGTTTCCGAGAACTGGAAAGCTTACATTTGACCACCTTCATCGCATTTTATTCGTTAAAACTGCGTACACATTCATATCTAAGTTTGCTAAATGAACATAAAACAATTGTTGGGAAATGCAAGGCACAAGTTGAATGGCAATATAACATTTCATTGTCATGGTAACGATCGAATACCACTACAATGGTGGGGTAATTAAATGGCTCGCTAGCATGGGATGATAGCAGATTGATTGACTAATGTAAAGAAAACCGTTTCCTCCTTTGTGCATATAAAAGGCCACCAAGATAGAGTACACTATGCCATTACCTCTGAATCGATTAACATACATGTATACTTGAGTTATTGTGGAAAGTGATAGCCACCCAACGGTCCACCTGTACAACTCTCTCATGACCATACAATCATTTTATATATACATAAACACCACACAAATGCCCATGAATACACTCGATTTATACACATACACCTCACCCATGACCATAAAACCACTCTTTGGTTTACCTGTATGCCCCATACATGACTATAAAGCCATGAGTCAACGTGCAGGTACATCAGGTATACTCATACACTTCACTATATAATCACTTCCTATATACATATTCATCACATTCTTGATCATACAGTCACGTCGTGTATACCTGTTCGCCTCACCATTGGCCATACAATCACTCCCTGTATATCTATGTGCCACATCCGTGGCCATATATCCACTCAAGATTTTCATATACACTGCAACCATAACCATATATCACTCCGGGTATACATATACACCTCACCAATAGCCATACAACCCTTTTATATACCCGCACACATGACCATTCACACACCAGGCTCGAATATACTCAAAACAATTCAGCCACTCGCTGAATACCAATATCCCACAGTTGTGGTCATACAGTCACTCCTTGGTTACCAATTCATCTCACCATTGACCATTCGATCACCACCGGTATACCTATTGGACACATCCATGGCCATTTAGACGATACAGACCATAAGTTATTTTGTTCTTTGGTGGCTCAATTCAATTCAATTCAATTCTTTATTTTCTCCGTCCACTAATATGTGGAACTGGAGGTGGACATATATAGCATCATAATTATATAATGTCAACAAAAGTTTAAAAATAATAGAGATAAATAAAGTAGGGAAACTCACACAAAAAAGATAACAAATTCGAGATAATAACAGAGAAATATAATTAAATTAAATACACACTTAGCTGGGAAAGCTGCACTGGGACCATGTTTATATACGTACAGGAGGGCATGCATGTAGATTCAATTTAAACCAATTTAAATGGCTGCTAATCTGGCTAATTTCAACATGGTTGTTTTATTTCCGTCATTAAAAAGAGTTTTTAGTTTTTCAAAAGTCGGATTACTTTGAAAGTATGTTTTCAGATAGGTTCTTCGGAAGGACGAAAGTTCGTTGCATATGAATAGATAATGGTATTCGTTGCCCGGTGTATCCTCACCGCAAAGTTGGCAACGTGAACAAGGAACTTCTGAGTTTTTCCAACTGGAAACTTCAATAGGGAGCCGATTATTTCTAGTTCTCAATTTGATCAGGTATGAACTGAAATTTGGCGGCAGTTGTAAAAGATATTTCTCTATGCCAAAAGATATTTTTTTATTTTTATATAGACTACATTTTGAGCTCTGGGCTAAAGTTTCGTTCCATGATTGCAAGTATTGGTCCTTTAACGACTGTTCAACATATCGAGCAAGGTATTCACCATCACCAACCGACTGAGCATCTCATATATAGGAGAGACCACATTTATTGAGTATATCTTTTACTCTATTAAGCCATGGGTGTTCAATCCCAGATCGAAGGGCATAAGAGTACAAATATTGATATACAACACTCGACAGATTATATGAATATCGGTTGACAAGTTTCGCCCATAATCTTATCATAGACGTTTCAATATGAATATATATCGGATAGCATCCACTTTCTCCATAAACCATACAACTAGGCGTACTCGGTTTCATTTTAAAGATTATTTTCAAAATTTTTAGTTGCACCCGTTCAAAGCCATCAGTTTTCTCAAACCCAAACACATCACACCCATATAGCATCACTGGGAGGACCATTTTATTAAAAAGGTCAATTTGGCAATCGAAAGCAAGATTATATTGTCTTATTTTCCTTATCACGCCAAACATAGACGAAATCGCTTTTTTCTCATTATTGCGTCTTGCTCTGTAGAATGAGCCAGTGTGGAAAAAAGGTATCCCAAGATATTTGTATTCGTTCACTACCTCGATGTTGGAATCGCCCAGCTTGAATTTTTGTTGTTTTATGTGTCGGTGCGAGGAAGCAAAAATTATCACTTTCGTTTTGGCAGTATTAACGGTTAATCTCCAGTCTTCACAGTATTCATAAAATGCATTTAAAGCTTTCTGTAGGCCATCCTTAGATTCAGCTAGCAGTACAGTATCGTCAGCATATAGAAGTACAAAAATTCTTAGATAAATCGCCACTGTGTTTTCTATGTCATTAGATATTTCTTTTAGGCCGTCAATGTCCTTACTTAAGAGGAAAGATTCAATGTCATTTAAAAATAGACAGAATAGCATCGGTGATAAGTTCCCTCCTTGCCTAAGGCCGACATTACTTGTGAAATAGTCCGAGTGCAGCTCACCTACCTTAACTCGTGACTTAATACCCTGGTAAATATTATGTACAACATTTAAAAATTTACCATTAATTCCCTGCATCTGGAGCTTGAACCACAACCCGGCACGCCACACTGAA
This sequence comes from Siphonodentalium dalli, assembly GCA_032622095.1. NCBI lineage: Eukaryota > Metazoa > Mollusca > Scaphopoda > Gadilida > Siphonodentaliidae > Siphonodentalium > Siphonodentalium dalli. The sequence continues at coordinate 146,111,424 of CP136067.1, read as the reverse complement.
TCAAATGCCTGTTTAAAATCTATAAATGCACAGAATATCTTTTTCTTCATATGTTTAGTAATGTTGATTAAGGCAGACAACGTAAATATATGGTCAGATGTCGATAAGCCAGTCCTGAAACCCGTTTGCGCATTGGATATTACGTTATTTGTTTCAACGAATGTTCTGAGTCTGTTATCAAGGATTCGCGTAAACAACTTCCCAATACAACTTAATAGTGTTATAGGACGATAATTTTCGCAGTTATGCATATCTCCTTTGTTTTTATAGATGGGGCTAACTGTTCCTATGAGCCATTCGGACGGGATTATACCACTATCAAAAATCCAGTTGAAGAAGTCTACATAAATCGGGAGTAAAAGGTCTAGAGACACTTTGATGTGTTCATTTAGTATATCATCATTTCCCGGGCTTTTGTTATTTTTTATTTTCCTGCAAGCATTCCTAATTTCTTCTTCTGTTATAGGGATATTAATTTCTGGAGTTTCCATCACGGTGCTATTTAGCTCAATCGTGTCAAAGTCACTATCAGCGCGGGCGTCATTGACAACTTTGCGCATATGTTCAGCAAAGCTATTGGCGTCGATCAACGGTTTTACCGTTGCTTTGCGGTTAAGAATTTTCCAGTAATCTCTTGGATGACTGCTTTTCATAGCTTTAAGTTTTTTAGAAAAGTTAAAATTATATTTCAGAATACTGTGGTTCATTACATTTTTATATGTTTTGCTACACTCTCGCAATGTGACTGATGATTGCTCGTTTTTTGTCTTTTTATTAAATTTCCGCGCATTTCTAAATTTTGATCTTGCATCTTTACACGCTTTGTCAAACCATGGCTTATGTCTATGTCCATGTTTATTTTTTCGCCAAGTACCGAATGATTGCGTTGCAGAGGTTTTGTAAAGTCGTTGGATTTCATCGGCTATACCGTCAATATTGTGTGCACTTTTATCTAGTAAATCACGTTTGAGTGTGCTTATATCATCGCGGTTGAGATTTTCTACAAAAATATCACATTTAGATTGGTTCCACAGTTTAGTTCCGTGTGTCGCGGCAGGTTCCGGATCAAGCTCCAGTGGATGCGTACATGTGTTAGTATTTTCGCATTTCAGTGTAAGGCATAGGGGGATGTACATCGGATAGGGTGTGGCAAAAATCGGGCACAACAAATTTATGTATCGGATTCAGTAAGTCAATTTCAGAAATAGCATAATCAACCAAACTACTGTTCCTACAAGTTAATTTCCCAGTTCCTTTGTCTGATCCCATGCGTCCATTCCATATTAAAAGTCCATTGTCTTTACATGCTGCTATAAATTTATCCCCAAATCCATTTTTTGTGACTATCCATAGATGCTCTCTCAACGGGGATGTCGAAGTAGTTAAGTCTCATGACGATATCAGTTATAGTGAACTCATACCCGAGTTGAAATCGTTATCTTCGTCAACAAATGGTTCTAACTCTACGTCAGGCATCGAATGTGTACGCGCGTTGAAATCTCCGATTAAAATCATATTCCTTTTATCGTTTTTCATTGACAAAATTTCCTCATCCAGTTCATCATAACATGTAGCCGATGAATATGCGCTACCCTGGGGTGGGATGTATACAATTCCAATCAGAACATATTTATTGGTTTCCGCGGCCCTTCGTTTTACCTCTAGCCAAAGTACAAGTTTACAATTACTCCGAATTACCTTCACAAATTGACGCATGCTATCTTTTATCGCAACGGCTATGCCACCAGATTTATGTCTCATCAAAGCACTTCTGTTATTACAGAACAAATGATACCCAGGTATAATGATATTGTCAGCATCATCCATTTTTGTTTCTGCAAATCCAATAATATCATTTCTTTTTACAAAATATTCAAATTCATCAAAATTAAGCTTATGTTGTAGCCCACATACATTTATGAAGGCAATTGACAACAAATCTAAATCTACCCCTTTCTCGTTTAGAAAACCGCAAACTTTTTCTAGGTGAGAACAATCACAATCGAGTTGTTTTCCATGGAGGACATGGCTCTAAATGGCTAAGACACAGCGCTTGTGTTGTCTTACCAAGAAATCAACGAAGAAGCATTCGAGCATTGAACTACAGACAATTACAAAGTAGGTGCGAGTTGCACAGACGCTCGAATTATCAGCACGACTGTCTCAATCACAACAAGAAATTTACTATTTTGCAATTTACATTCTTCTGAATGGGGAAATGGGGGGGGGGGTCGAACAAAAACAAAATAAAACTAAGTTCGTCGATGAAAATACTGTATATATAACTAATTTTGTCAATGTTACTTCGTTTTCTCACGCCTAACTTAATATAAATCATATTTTTGCAGAATATTCTGCAATTGGGCTGAACAGTACAGTAAGTGTGAACACCCCTCTGCGGCGGGAGAAAACGAAAGTAACATTGACGAAATGAGTTCTATTTTCACACGGACGCGGTGACACGCCCCCCAAACTACGCCCCCCAAACTTTGGTACAAATATTCATCATTTGGTTGAAAGTTTCAAGTCTAACACACAATCAGTTGGAGATTTTGCATCGAAAATAGATTGTAAATGATTTCATATTTTTCAACCACCATTTATAGTGTGAAATTGGCATCAGTTGGAAATTCTTAACCTTATGGTTGTGCCCGGTTAGCGATTAGAAATTTCCAATAGGTGGATAGAGGGTGCAAATAGAATTTCCCAAGTTAAGGAATTTATTCTGGTCCAAAGGAGGTGCAGTTATAAATTCCAAACATTACACACCAATGGAGACATTATAGACACGTCCATGTAAATACGTTTTAAATATAACTTTGTTCACCGCAATTCTTATATAGATGGGTCAGTCCTCTTATGTTCATATATTCGTTCCAGCAGTGTTCACGCTGTCGGTAGCCAAATTAGCCAATGGCTAATCTTTTTCGAATTTGGCTAATAAATATTTCATTTGGCTAAACTTTTGGCTAAATTTTTTTTTACCCCAAATGGAGACTGAAAGCATGGAGTCAGAAAGCTAATTCATAAAAGCGCTCAATAGATCGATATTCAAGACGAAGTTAGGTGACGAAAGTATTTCATTAATTTCGTACTTATGAAATATCGTTCCGTACCAGCGGACAGTACAAAGGGAAACCCGATCGACAACTCTATCAACCAAGCGACCACACAGTGATATGCAATCATCTTTAGTTTTCACAAGACGGACATTCAAAGACGCACCGACATTAAACCGACCGTGGTTGAATCATGACAATGTGAAGAAAGCCACGGCAATATTTTGTAAAGTGTGCATTGACGCTGGTATATATAAGCAATTTGTTCGTAACAGGCTGTTTTAATCTGGAGAAAAATTACGTCATTCTGCACGAAACAGCAAAAGGTTATTATTTTACATTTAATCCCCTAATCCCCCATTGTCTGTCTGGTCACTCACGGGACTCCCGCACAATGCATGTTTATGATGACATTGTATTTATGACGGTCGAGGTTTATGAGCACCCAAGTGTAAGACAATAGCTTAATCAGCCAAATGTGAATCACGACAGATATTTTGTGGCTATTTGTCGTCAATACTGATACGGACAAAATAATATGCATGCTTTTATGACAGATTGTAATTTGATAATGGCGTAACAATATTAAGTTATTAGTTTCCAGATGTCACTTAGATATTTTCGCAAGGATAAATATTTAATGATTTAAAAAAAGATATTGATATAAAACCAAAAAATAATGACATTAAGAAGGACAATCGCGGGTTACCCCCCCCCCCCCAAATCACTCTTTCACATAAAGATTAATAAATTTTTAATAAATGATATATATAAAAATATAAAAATACTGTTGTGTCTGTTAGATTTTACGTTTTAGTCATTAATTGTGAACCGACCAGAAAACGATGATTTAATTTGGCCAAAGTTTTTTTCATTTGGCTAAACTTTTGGCTAAAAAATTTTTCGGTCCAGCGTGAACACTGCGTTCCAGCCACAATCGCAGAATTGTGCGTTTCACTGTTGACCATCCAGGAGTTAACTTTAGACAGAATGACCTGTACACTGGCGAGTTCATTTTAATCCCGCGCAACAAATTTAATTAATCGTCCTGTTATCACTGGGTTACTATATACATCATAAGAAAAATCCAATATTTCTGGTAATGTCAGTGGTTACAATAGTAACAATTAACCAACGCGCATAAGACATAATAGCCAATTTTATTCATCGACCACAACTTGCATGGCATGCTGGACCAATATTTATCATTTTCCAGGTTTTGGTCGCCATTTTGGCAGCCATATTGACCCCAATTGACAATTCTGGTTCCCTTGAGTTGAAATATGCATAAGTAATGGTATGCCTCACTTACTTTGCACAGTTCTGTCCATTAAAAAAAAAAATGACTATAATCGTAACTGATTTTTGGTGAATTTTCCTAAATCAAATTTTTGAGGGATTGGAAGTGGCTGGTACATCAAGAATGGCATATTTCATTGCTCCAATGATAAGTTAATATGAATAATACAAAATAAAGTCACAATTCTGAACCAGTTCCATACAACAGAAACTGACCTACAAGATATTAGTGAAAGACAAAAATGTGCCATTATATGTCGCAGAATCATACTTACTCTATATTAAATCGCATATTTCATGGTTAGATTTATTGCGACATTTAATAAATTATATAATCATGAAACGCTCTTTAAATTCGGAAAACCCCTTATACGAAGGGTTAAAGTGAAATTTCAGCGTGGCTCCACATCTAATATCAATTAGTATGTGAATATGTACAAAGTTTCATGCTTTAGTCACAAATTGAACAATTGTCTAGGACATAATCTACTCCACTGTTTAATTTCGCTTCGCGAAATTATACGTGTACTAAGTATGTAGTTCCACATCAGACATTTCTATACGCCGACAGATGTGTCGAAAACAATGTTGATTTCTTGTAATTACGACAATCCGCATACATTTGTTGGTGATTAAACTAGTTTTATGAAGAAACTTTATTAAAAACAGCAAAATAGTAAAACTACCAAAGTGATACTGGACTTCATCTGGTATTTTAGGGGACATTGAGTCGAGAATAAATTGGGCGACCGACCGGAAATTCATAAAATACACACAATTCGATCTCGGTCTACAACGATAAACTACACACACTCGTAAACTATTAAACTGTACTTGCTTTTTAAAAATGCACTTATTTGAAATGATTCTTGAACATCTATTGTCACCAATACACTCAGAGCCGATAGAAATTCCGAAGCGGTGTTCCCGAACTTTCCCCACATAATTTGCGTACGGCTCAGGTGACAAACTAGAATTGTAAACAAAAGTGTTATTGTCACATTTTATGCTCTCCTGATCACTGTCATGTCATATTAGTATATACTGGCACGATGCTGGAAGTGTTATAGCTAATAGTGGTATAGTTATGTAACACAATCCTTAGTGTCCAATGGCGATTCAAGTTTTCTTGCACGAAGAGTCTCATTGTTGTTTTCAATGAAAGCAAATCTCAGTACAATCGTTCGCACAGACAGTGGGAGATTGGGGAGAGTGTCACACGAGTAGAGAAGGAATGTATCCATCTCGGTCTTCTCCAGAATAAGTTCTCAAACTACTCGTCTCGTGCCTCCACCGTGTCCTCAAAAATGAGGAAAATTTTCTTCCCTGTTACCGGCAATACACTACTCAAATGTGCAACACCCTTGGCAATGTGTCATCTTCTGAAGACTGTTGCCTAGAGCACTCTACGGATGTAATGTAACTTCTCTTGACAGCAGAACATCCATCGCCACCATGGAGCGGTCACTGAGAACGTGCGCCAAATTTGCACAGTCACTACCCAAGAGAGCAAGTACCAAGCTCACTCTTGGCTTAGTCGGACTTCTTCCAATTCAGAGGGAAATTCACATGCGGAAGTTATGTTTCCTCGGAAGTCTGATCCCCCTCCAGAAAAACAGATACCACTGAAATTGTTCATATTTAAGGCACATCTGTTTAGCCTCTTCCGTCGGCCAGTAAGTGGTTTTGTTTCGGAGATTTTCCCCATACTTAATGAATATGGCCTTGAGTCCCATCTTGAAAACTTCATGCTAAACGGATCCTTTCCAGATCTAAAATCTTGCAAAACTATTGTTAAGAACGTTGTAATAATTAAATACGCCGAGCACTGAAGGAATTCGGTTTCATTGGATGACAACTTATTGATCCTTGGAAAAGTTATTCAAGATCTGGGTGGAAAATTTGGAAGATGCTCCAGTCTTATCCACGAGCATCCGCAAAACTGAAGAACCTTGCCCTTCTGTTGAACAGAACAACATATTGCAACAACCTAACGTGCCAACACTGTTTATATGTGTATGACAATGAAATTGACCATGCCTTATATTCTTGCATTCCATGTTTATTCTTGCTTTGAGAAATCACTTATGGGACACAATAATCAACCACCATGGAATTTCTGTCAGTATTTATCTCGACAGCCTCCCAAGATGTGATTTTTATGCTCTGCTCCTTGGTTCCGATGATCCACGCAACACATGGCAGATTGACCACTGCCGCGAGCAGATTATAGATACATCTGCATCATTTCTCCTGGCAATTGCTAGGTCGATAAGAGGATCTGCTAGAAGATGGCCTACAAAACTTACTTCCGACCATACGGATGTGAGATACCAAACACATAGCATTCTGTACTTATATTGTATCTTCATTTAAGCTCAGAATGTCTCGCATTTGTATCACACTGTAAACAACGTAAAACTTGAAAACTTGCTTACTGTATATATTCAAGGCATATCAACATTGATTCAACTTGCGCCTCCTACAACAATTTTGTTTTGTCTGTCACGCACGACATTTTATTACTAACCGAAGTATATAACTCACTTCGTCATACCAATGCCAGTCGGTCGCATCCATCGTGAGTATTTCCTTTTACACTCTGACGCATAGGCAAGCATTCTGATCTTAAATACCTTCAATATTCATGTTCTTTCTCTAAGAAACCATATCACTATATATACTGTCTTCTGTACATATTAGTGTAATAATCACATACTGACGTTCGAGTTCAGGATGCAGTTTAAATGTGCTGTGATCGTTTTTAAATCCCTCAGAAAACAAGTACCGTCATACATAACAGACATGTTCATCCTCAAATCGTGTGACAGAGTTACCCGTTCAAGTCCGTGTGATCTAGACCTAACCAACATCAGGAAACCAGACGGACGTTATGGCGAAATATGCTTCCAAGAGACATCTATCCAGATTTGGAATGGACTACCGTTAAAGATTAGACGTTCAAAAACAACCTCCGAAGTTAAGAAAAATGTTTCAATTTATAATTCGTTATTTTTGGAAATCTTATTGCATTAGTTATTTCAATACACACCGTTGTTAAAGTTATAATTTATTCTTTTATTTTAATTTTTTTAAATCGAACTTTTAATTTTTTTTACTGAAATTTCAATTTTCTTTAGCTTTAATTTTATAGTAATTTCGTTAAATTTAATTTTAATTTATTTTTCTTAATATAGTTAATTTTTTTCTTCATCCATTTTTGCCAAATTGTATTTAATAGTAGTAGGCCTATTGTTTGTATTTTTATAGTGTTATGTGTGTTTATTGTATTTTCTTGTAAAGCGCATTGGAACATTATGTAGAATGCGTTTCTTAAATGTAAATAAATAAAAATAAATAAAATAAATAAAATAAATAAAATAAATAAAATAAATAAAATAAATAAAATAAATAAAATAAATAAAATAAATAAAATAAATAAAATAAATAAAATAAATAAAATAAATAAATAAATAAAATAAATAAATAAAATAATATATTCAATATCTCCATAAAAGGAGGCAATACAGATATATAAGGGCCTTGACCAATAAATTTATACGCAGTTTTAATGAATCAAAAAAATTCCAGGGGCCGTATTTACCAGCTGGGTTTATATATAGTCCAGGTAGTTTATACGCTCAATGCGAACCTCTCGGTGAAGTTGACAGGAAGATATCGCTGCGCAGTATAGGATTATCCAATCAAGGTGATTGGGAGAAATCATAGATTGACTACCAGTTACGTACATAAAACATGCTGCGCATAGCAGATTAGCAGTACATTTGGTTTAGTTCAATCATGAGTAACCGGTGGAAAGGACGGGGTACACAACCGACGAACGCAACACTTTTTGAGCATAGTGCATTCAAACAAAATTAATCAAAATCCTTGAAAATAAAGAGACCGGAACCATCCACCAGTGCCGGAAAGCAATTTCTTCGGAAATGGTAGGGAATTTTCCTTCCGAATAGATCATGTACAGTACTTGGATTGTGCTTAAATTATATAGCGTGCAACAAACATCCACTCGTCATATTCTTCTCAGGGATGTGGCGACAGGGTTTATGTTTTGGGAAGGGGTGGGTATCTCACACCCCCTCCAACTTTTGTCAAATGTTCAACAGTTGGAAATTTCATACCAACAATATGTTGAAATTGTTCTTGTAGTCGGATTTTCCAACACTTTATTACTAGTAAATTTGTTGTTTTTAGATCAGCATGTGCATATATTCTCCTACTTTTGGTAAAAATCATTGACTGAGAAGGCCATCAGTTGGAAATTTACCGACCTTATTTGGGTGTCAGGATGGAAATTTCCAATCCCATCACCAACAGCGTGTGTCGTTAACACTATAGCGAAGACACCTTGTGCGTTCAGCCGCTACCAAATAAACTACCTGGTTTATAAAATATACCCACTTGGTGAATACTGCCCCTATTGTCCGAAACCTCAATAATTGGCATTCATGTTTAAGTCGTAGCCATAGCAACTGAGCAACTTTCTGTTATGTCTACCCAATTTTATTTGAAAGCATACAACCTACTTATCGAAGTCCACATATAGTCGGTCTCCACATGAGAATCCTACGGTGGTCTATGGTGGGGCCAGTACTATTAGGTAATCACAATAAATATTTACAAATATCCGAATGTGATTGTCTATTGGACAATATTTGTATATGTATCAGTAACATTGCATCATCTGTTTAGAAGCAAGCAATTGCTTTCACTTATATACATATGCATTTTGAGGCATTGCGGAAGCTACATTTATTGTATGGAACATGAGACGCCATACGATCTTGCAATTGAGAAGAAATCAACCCTGCTAACGCCTAAAATAGTAAGGGAACAGCTGAACATTTTGTTCCAGTCAGAGTGGGATGCATGGTGCCTGAATTGCTTTATTCTCTGATCCAATTAAATAACATGAATGGATATTGAGAAAACGAAATATATACATAAGATGGACAGAATAACGAAAAGTATTTATATACAAAATATACAGTGACCTCCCAAACGTCTTCATCGTCACCTCTATCTTCATCTTCATCAACATCATTATCATCGTCGTACTCGTCGTCGTTGTCGACTTCGTTGTTGTTGTCATCATCGTCATCACCATCGTCGTCATTATCATTGGAACATCATCATCATCATCATCGACATAATCATCATTAGCGTTCCATCATCATCGTCATCATCATAAGCTTCATCATCATCATCATCATCATTATCATCGCCGTCGTCGCCCTTCTTGTTAACACTTATCATGTGGTCGACATCATAATCATGCAATACCATGGCCGGTGTCATGTTGCAAGAAATGGCTACGCGGCGAGACGCACGCGAACGACCTGAAGCTATGCCTATGAGAGGAAGGCGAAGCATACCGACTGATGATCATCACATTCAAGCGAAACGGATCCTCTGGAAAAACGAGAGAGCAACCTTTGGAAAAACGCGAATGCTCTCGAACCAGCAATGAAGATACAGTAATGCTCTAAGTAATCGACTTCTTAACCACAGCAGAATTATGGGTAACTTTTCAGGATTTAGTCGGAAATATGGCTTGTTGCCATTCATCTGAAAGCTCTCACCGAGTGCTTTCCGATGAATGGCAACAAGCCATATTTCCGAC